>CM031086.1:27647227-28247227 GCA_018257905.1 Gillenia trifoliata | reverse complement strand
CGATACTAGATGCAGCTATTACTTGGCTCCTTGCATGTAAAGAACCATTCATTTTTCAATAACAGCGTGACATCATTTCATCGTACAAACATCATAATCAAAACATTCATTATGTTTATCATTATCATCATCATTACCATCTAGAGATCATATGATAAAAAATTCATTCAATTTGGAAACAGTTTAGTCATTACGTATCGAACAAATCAACAATTAAGCAAGTAACTGACATATTCATGATGAACTGTCAATTTTGTCGACACATGCATGTGGATGACAAACAATCTCCAAATTAAAATGAATTTTTAGATAATGAGAAGGAGAGCAAATGGTTCCAATTAATTATGATGTGTGTATCCTAAAATGATAACACATCTACAGTGAAAAAGAAATGACTCCATGTATTATGTATATCTGGAGCTAAGCAGTGTCCAAAAGACTTTTGAAACATTCATACAAAATCCAACTATTGATATTGATATAATCCACTGACGTATTTACCGAGAAAGGATAATCCGTGACAACAAGATCTCAGAAAAGATAAGAGAAAAATCAAAAGAGGAGTCATGATCACGAAAAGCTACTCAGGTGACACTTTCCGGGCCTATAACAAAAGCCACTTTACTGGAATATACCAAGTCCAATTCATTAAGCTCGAAATATATATTAACATAGGGCTCCATAACTTTCAATTTCAAAAACAAACTAAAACTTTCTCTTATTCAAAGTATCAAAATTACAGTAACGTTACATATAAGTGTATGCATTTTAAATAGTTATTTGTCGGGTGATATTTTACTATTTTTTTTCTTGATTAAGTGATAATATATACTTGAGTACTTAGTCATAGCATTGGAACACATCCCAAATTTAAATTCGTCCAACTTGGTAATAAATAATTAAAAAGTTTACACATTTTAAAATTTCTCGACACATAATTATAACTTTTTCAACAACTAAATGATTAATGTATGAATAGCTAAAATATGACACTTGCGAAACTACACAGGTTTGCTTTTTAGTTCTTGCATGCATAAGATGTATTTTTTTTTTAAAGTCGGTAATGTTCTAAATTTTATTATATTTTGCATGCAAATTTATTGACCAATCTCATGTTTTCTACCACTACTCAGCCAACTCGGCCAAGTCAGCGACAGATGACCCGCCCTCCTCCTTCGCCGCCACGCCACCATTTTTGAGCTCCGAAGCCCTCTCCATCACTTCCCTCCCTCTCTCCGACTCCGAGTCCATCAACTCCCTCACTCGCTTCTCCAACTCCTCCGCACTCACAAACCAGCTCTCCGACTCGTTCACCGCCACCGCCACCCTCATCGCCTCCACCAAAATAGGGAGTTGCTTTGGTATATATAAAAGTGTTGGATATAAATTATCAACGAACCATATCATTCTTTTGGTAAGTACTTACAGGCTACAGCATTCAACTGCACTTTCCTTCGACACTTTCCCTCCAACTACTGAATGGAAGATGACATTAATTTCGGCTTCAAAACTGGGGTATAAATATAATCTATCAGAATTGAGCTAGGATATAGTCTGTTAATTCTGCACTTTCTAGTCCTCAACTTGCTTTGTTTTTTCGTGAAATACACAATAATGTACATATATGCCATAATCTCGTAATATACGGCTAGCTAGCTACATTCTACACCCTAATGTCTGGGTGATTTTTAAAAATGAAAAAAAAAAAAAGATTTCAATTTTCACATATTATGTTTTGAGTTTCTGAAATCATACCAATTTATGTTATCTATTTGTTTTCTCATCTTATCCTCAAATTGATGATATGACAAATGTGAGACTTGATTATCACCGTGTATTGCACCACTATGATCAAACTGTGCGATAGTTTATCATTTTAAAGTGTTTTCCACCAATATTACCAATTTAGAATGCATCTTAAGATATAAGTATCATTCACATTTCAAACAAAATCAAACGTTTGCTAACATATAAAGAATTAAAAATGTGAAAAATCAATTATCTCACACATGAATAACATGGTATCAAATCACCAAAGAGATATGTTTTTCACAAACTCATTTATGGCTTTTCTAATTCAAAGTATGTATAAGCATGCCCTAAAGCCTAAATGGCATTTTCATACTTCCAATCAAAAAGTCCAATTAATACAGAAACCCAATGGCTTGTTTGAAATATCCAATGGAACATACTAGCAGTCTAGAACATGGAAGCACAAACGTTGCTTATTTTTTTTTGGAAATTATAAACACACACTATTTTTAGTCTATTACATATTCTTGTTTAATTTTGGTCATTGATTCTATTTGACTTATTCAATCACATGGCTAGAAACAAATAAAAGTATGTAAGGAGCTAAAAAAATGTGTGTGAAAATTACTTCTGTATCTTTGTTGCCAATAAATAATTAACGAATTAATTATTAATTAACATGAAAAAATTTCTCCTGTTATTAGTTCCAGTTATTAGTTCCACGACTCTAGGAGTCTAGTTAATGCAACCCTAGACGTCCCGCTCTCACCCAACGCAGCACGTGCTTCAATTTTAAGATTCTTGACCCGCACCCTGATGGAATTACTTTCCACCGATTCCGAGTTCATCAACTCAGTAACTCGCCTCTCCACCTCAGCCGCACTCACAAACCCGTCTTTCGACTCGTCCACTGGCAAAGCAATCTTGATCTCCTCCACCAGCACAACCCTATTAAACCTCTGCTCTGCGTACAGCGGCCAAGCCACCATCGGCACCCCCGCGCACACCGCCTCTAACACCGAGTTCCACCCGCAGTGAGTCACAAACCCTCCTACCGAGTCATGGTTCAACACCGCCACTTGTGGTGCCCACGTCTTCACCACAAGCCCCCTATCTTTGGTCCGACCCAAAAATCCATCTGGAAGCAAAGATTCCAAATCCGGTTCGGCTTGAACCGTAAGGTCAACGGTTTGACCATTTTGAGAATTAGAAGGATTTCGCACCACCCACAAAAACCTCTGCCCACTCCTCTCCAACCCTAACGCTATTTCCTTCAGCTGCTCTTTACTGAACAACCCTAGGCTTCCAAAACATAGAAACACCACGCTGTCACGTGGCTGCGAGTCCAGCCACGTCAGACACTTGGACACGTCATCATCGCCTGTGTACATTCCCGCAGCTCTTTGGTTGTACGCAACGCCTACTATCAGCGGTCCAATGCAGTAGACGGGCGGCGTGGGGCCATCCGGTAGACACAGTCCTTCTGATATTTCTTTAACGGCTCTCGGCTCAAGCCGTTCGAAGGTGTTTACTATAATTCCGGCTGATTTGGCCAACTCGATTGAGTTTTCGACAAAGGAGTCATAAACTCTATGGTTACGATCTTGAAGGGGTTTCGGCATATCTGAGGATGGGATGGGTGGTGATCCCGGGATGGTGAGAAGGGTGTTTAAGTCTTTTACGCTCTTTTCAGTGGTTTTGTGAATGGTGGGGAGGTAGAGAGCGGAGGCGAGGCAGGATGCGCCGGAGGTGAAGAGGAAGTAACCGGGGATGCTGAGCTCGGTGACGACTGAAAGCGCGGGAGAGCAGAAGATGTCCATGATAAATGCATGGATGGTGAAGTTTTTGTTGATAATAGAAAGGAGGGCGTTTTGGACATTAGGGTTGTTGAGGCGGAGGATATATCACAGATTAGGGTTTCGTGGGCGGGCACTGAGGAAACAGCGGAGGGATGGAGTGAGATGGAGGGGAGGTGGTGGAAGATAATGGAATCGTAAGAGATGGAGGTGATATACGGCAGTGTCATCCACCCTGTACGGCAGAGTGGTGATGAGGATGTGGATGGATATAGAATTTGGAGGGCGAGTTGTAAGTATGAGTTTGCCAAGCTCCACCATGGTGACCAAGTGGCCTATTGCCGGTGATGGGTATAAAACTATAGCCTCCATTGATAATGTTATTTTTATGTATTTTTTGGGTGAGCTTGTTTTTCATCAAGAGGGTCGACATATATACATGATTCATCTATTTTATTTTTACGTTACATGCAATATGCATGGTGAATTTTTTGCATATATATATATATATATATATATATGTATATGTATATATGGAGACCAGCAAATCAGGTTAAAATCAGTGCTTCCCAAAACTGGCATTACAAGTTTCTCATTTATTCTGGATCTGAAAATTCTCAACCGACAATTAAATCACTGGCCAGTAAAGGCCACCATTTTATGTGGCATACGTGTTTCAAGAAAGTACTAATCACCAGGTGGCAATGTGTGTGTACATAGAGCTTCCAACTAGGCAAGGCAACTACCATTCAGAGTTGATCGATTTTGCCATGTCAAAAGTTGTTATGACTTAACAGTTATATATCATCATCTGCAACATTTTCATCAGACGTGTTGTAATTGCTTCTTGATGATCCTCTTTTCTCTCTCTTATGGAAACTGGTAGAGCTTTTATAGAAGCTCTCACGTAGAGAGTTAATCATCAGATAATCTGGAAGAAGTGTGCGTAGAAAAATTAAGAAACGATTATTTGTCACCTAGTCAGGTGTAGTCTAATCAGAAAAGAGACGAGATATTTGTTACAAATTATACTTAAAAATTTGAGCAGTTTAAAATATCGCTAATGTCAAAATATATATGGTTATTTCACATTTTGTGTTAATAATGCACCTTATGTGACCTTGTGGCGTATCTGAAAACCGCTTATTAGAAGGCCATTATTTGAGATTTTTCATTTTCTTTTTATCTTTTGCAGAATGGGTTAGAAACATATATTATTTAAAGCTAATTAAACATTCAGTAAATCGTTGAAAATATTATTTAAAAGAGTGGTACTATCCATATACTCATGTTAATTCATGTCCCTTGATTCTTTTCAATTTAGTCAATTCGACGGCCGAAAATTGAGAGAAATATGTGAAAGATAAAAAGAAGTGTGTGGATAACACCACTAATTTAAAATCCTACTTATTTTGACTAGTTTCATAAACGACACCAGGATAAGTCCTACGTAAATTTTCCAAAGATATATGTCCTATAGATTTTTTTTTTTTTTATTGAATATATCCTACAGATTAAACAACAATATGATGTGGTTCAATCATTAGAGCAAAAAGAAACAACTTGAACATGATTGTCATTGAAAGCGGCTCTTCCATGATAAATGAGAGTCTTCGGAAGCCAAACAGGCATCATCAGGGGTGTATGACTCAAATTATTGGAGAAATTCGTCGGATTGCCTCCTCTTTTGCATTTGGAGTTGGGTTCCACGAACAACCAACCAAGCGGCTCATCTCTATCCAACTCGAGGGTGAGCAACTTTTCATGGGCACCAATGCCTCCTGCCTCATTGGTTATGATACTTTCTCATGCCGAATTGCCATGCCCACCTGCAGTTCTCTAATTGAGGTCTGATAGTCTCTCGGTTCTATCTCACATCTCTTTTGTTCACCGTTAGGATGCTAATAGTGGTTTGTCTGATTTTTAAGATGACTTTTCAGCTGGTTAGATTGTATCGACTGTTTTATGGGAAAAATCTTGAGTGGTACGTACCATTCAATGGTACGACTATTGAATGGTTCAGATTAATTTGCAGTGGGCCCCAAATGAATCTTAGCCATTTAACAGTACGTACCATTCAATGGTACGTACCACTGAAGTTGGACCCTGTTTTATGTCTTTTTTTTTCAATTATTTGGGTATGATCTGTCTTTTCTAGTACTTGCTGGCCCAGTTGGGTTTTTTAATACTATCACTGTGGACCAAAAATTCATTAGAGCAAAAAAGTTGAAACTACGTTTGCCATCGGAGTCTTTCTTGCATACCCTGGAGTACGGAGTACTTCGAGTTTTTTAATTGTTGAATTTTTATTTTAAAATATAAAAATCAAGATTCAATGGTTAAAAAATTCAGAGTACCCCGTACTCCGGAACACTCAATAATTTTTATTGCCATCGATGAATTTGTTGATGCCATGGCTTACGTGCGTTCAAGATATGTGGTGACAAAACGACATGAACCTTTTTTGGTGTACAGCGGGACTAAATGAACGGCTTAGTTTTTAGAGAATTCATCTAACACGATAAAAAGAACATCAAATAACAAACTTCCTAGACGAAATGAATGGCTTAGTTCAGCAGGACCATCCGTCACCCTATTATTTTCCTCGTAAACATGTTGCAGATCAAATTTACTAAAAAAAAAAAAACACTATAAAATGGTTACACCCCAAAACTGACAAGAATTTTACCAATCATTGTAATTGAAGATTCCGTTAAGAAAATTGGACAAGAACAAAATCATGCATGGTCGGAAATACAATTCCAAAGTCATAAACCGGGTCGGGCGCTAACCGGTTTTGCCCCACAATTCAAGTAGTTTAGTCAATGCAACCCGAGACGACCCGCCCTCACACAACGCTGCGTGGGCTTCGCTTTGAAAAGCCTTTGTACGCTTCCTGATCGACTCGCCCTCCTCCGAGTTCATCAACTCGGTAACCCGCTTCTCCACCTCCGCCGCGCTCACAAACCCACCTTCCGACTCGTTCATCGGCAAAGCAATCTTAATCTCCTCCACCAAAACCACCCGGTTGAATCTCTGCTCCGCGTAGAGCGGCCAAGCCACAATAGGCACCCCCGCACACACCGATTCCAACACCGAGTTCCACCCGCAGTGACTCACAAATCCACCCACTGAGTCGTGATTCAACACCGCCACTTGCGGGGCCCACGACTTGATCACGAGCCCCCGGTCCTTGGTTCGACCCAAGAACCCATGCGGAAGCAGAGAATCTAAATTCTGGTCGGGCTGGGCCGTAATTGCCACCCCAATTTTATTTTGAGCCGGCGGATCACGTACCACCCACAAAAATCTCTGTCCACTCTTCTCCAACCCAATAGCAATTTCCTTCAACTGCTCCTTTGAAAACAATCCCAAGCTCCCAAAACAGAGGAACACCACGCTTCCACTTGGCTGCGAGTCCAGCCATTTCAAACACTCGGCCCCGCGGCCTCCACCGCCGTGGGAAACAATCAGCGGTCCGATGGGGTAGACCGGAGGGGTGGGAACGTTCTGGGGCAAGCACAGACCGTCCGATATTGCTCTAAGAACTCTTGGCTCGAGAGATTCAAACGTGTTTACGATAATCCCAGCTGATTTGGGGAACTGGCTTGAGCTTTCTAAAAAATGTTCGTACGCCTTGTCGTTTCGTTCAAGAACCGGTTTCGGCATATCGGAGGAAGGAATCGGCGGGACTCCTGGAATGTTGAGAAGGGTATTTAGGTCTTTGAGGCTTTTGTCAGTGTTGTTGTGAATGGTGGGAAAGTAGAGGAAGCTGGCGAGGCTGGCGGCACCGGATGTGAAGAAGAAGTAGCCGGGGATGTTCAGCTCGGTGGCGGCAGAGAGCCCGATAGCGCAGAAGAAGTCCACGACATAAGCTTTGATGGAGAAGTTGTGGGAGATGGACAGGAGGGCTTGGTGGACGTAAGGGTTGTTGAGGCGGATGACTTCGAAGGTCATGGTTTCGTGGTTGGGGGAGGAGGTGAGGGAGGGAGGGAGGGAGATGGTGGGGAGGTGGTGGAAGATGAGGGAAGGAGTGGCGGCTGAGACAGAGGTGATGTAGGAGGCTGTGTCGTCGGCGCGGTAGGGCGGGGTGGTGATGAGGATGTGGATGCGCAGAGAAGGGTGGCGGGTGAGTATGAGCTTGCCTAGCTCTACCATGGCGACCAAGTGGCCAATTGGTGGTGATGGATATAAAACTATAGCTACCGCCTCCATAGCTCTCTGTCTTTGTGAGGGTTTTGCCGTGTGCTCACTGATGACTGATCACACTTGCTCTTATATACTTCTTCGGTTCTTAATCACTCATCATTTTTTCTTGATAAAAATTTGAAATAAAAAAATTATTATCTGTCTTTTTTATTTCTCTCTTACTCGGAAATCAAGGATTTTGCGTCAACAAAAATTTAATAAAAAATAAATAATTTAATAATTTTTAAAATCAAATATAACAGTTAAAATGTACCTACCATTCAAACCAAAAGCGAAAATGAAGATGATAAGGTTATAAATTACAAAAGATTTCTGAAATTTTTATTCTCTGTCTTTCAGTAGATTCCTTTTTTCATCTTTGAATTGCGGGTCCACATGATTTTTGTCCTTTTGAGTCTTTTCAACAACTAATCCTATCAGGGAAGGCAGTTTGAATTGTGCTTCTAATCCATATTACTATTAAAAACCATAGTACTATTCTAATCCTCCACTAAGACCATCTCCAATGGTGGAGATAAAGTCTAAAATTTAGAACTTAAACCCCCCCAAACCTCTTCCAATAGCTGGGCTAAAATTAGGATAAGGGATAATTCTAAAATTGGGTCAAATTTAGACCAGAATTCCCACCCCATTTGCGCGTGAACGCGCCTGATTTCTTCCACCCCAGTCTGATTTGACGCGCCTTCCTCCTTCGGGCAGAGAACCCACGCGGGTCTGCAAGCCGTGGGCCCAGGCGTCTGCAGCTTATCGGCCATGCTTTGCCACTTGCAAAGTAACGGCTCCTTTAATAAACGGCCTAGATTGATGGGCCGTTGGATATCCAACGGTCCAGATGCAATCTTTAAAAAAAAAATAAAATAAAATTTATAAATTCATTAAATCTAACGGCTGAGATCGAATGTGATCAAATCTAACGGTAAAAAAAAAGATCTAACGGCCCAAAATTAAATCCAACGGCTAAAATATTTTTAAAAAAAAATTTTAAATCAAAATTCACCAAAAAAAGTCTATAAATACCTATGTATTTGTTCAATTATCCACACAAAATTCACTTTCCTCATACAATTCTTCAAATTTTTTTTCCTACCCACTTCCAAAATAATTTCTTCCTATTTTCAAATTGTTAGATGGCAACTCCTCATGTTAGAGGACCTAATTGGTCAAATAATGAAGATGTTGCTTTGTGTTTGGCATGGGTGTCAATTAGCGAAGATGGTGCCGTTGGCACAAACAAAAAAAAAATGGTCTTGTGGGGTAAAATCCTTGACAAGTTCCATTCCAACTCCAATGCAAACCGAAGGGAGGCAAACGGCATTTACGAGCGGTGGAAGATGATCAACAAAGCGTGCACTTTGTGCAAGGGAAGCTTGGATAGAGCCGTAGTTGGCATGGCTAGTGGAAGAAGTATGGAAGAAGTGGTGAGTGACTCGTTTAGTAGTGTTTTTTTTTTCATGTGTATTATCTTATTTTGCAACTAATTTTTCTTTATTTATTTATTGCGTAGGGTGATAAAGCAATGGCAATTTACAAGACAAGAACTACGCCCAAAAACCAAACTTTTAAGTTGCATCATGCTTGGGAAATCCTCAAGGATTCTCCAAAGTGGCGTTCCGATGCGGACCAACAATGGGCAAAAACATTTACTCATGAAGCCTCACCAACATTTACTCATGAAGCCTCAAGCGTAAATCTTGGTGATGATCTTGACAATTCGGTGACTCCATCTTCTTCTCCTTCTATTTCAAGGCCACCGGGACGAGATAAGCAAAAGGAAGCAAAGAGAAAAGGGAAGACCCCTACAAATTCGGTTGGTGAGGCGCTTTGTACCGGTGTTGAAAAATTGGTTGAAGGCCGAGGGGAGACCACAGAAGAAATGGTCCGAATGCGCAAACTTTTTGAGAGGCAAGCGGAAAAAGAAGATGCAAGAGACCGTTTACCGCAACAAAGGTTTGATTTTGATGTTATGAGGGAGGACCCCAACAAATACACTCCAATTAGGAAAAAGTTCTTCCGTGATGCACAAGCGGAAATTGTTAGAAGGCATACCGCAAGGAATATCTTTGAGGATGATGATCCATCTAATGTTTACATCCCAAGTCCACCAAGCCAAGGACCAAGTCAAGCAATTATGATGAATTTTATTAGTATTAGTAGTTGTTTTAATTTTTATTTATTGATCTCCATGTAGTGTTTTAATTATCGTTTATTAATCTTCATGTAGTGTTTTAATTATCGTTTATTAATCTTCATGTAATTTTGTATTTACTGTTTTAATTATCGTTTGTTGATCTTCATGTAGTTTATTAATCTTCAAAGAATGCATTTTATTACAAAGAAAGACCAACACACTAGCACACCTAATTGTTACATAATTTAGTGATTTTTATTATTTATCGGAATTAATTTTTTTTTAGGTTAAAATGTTCACAAAAATAAATTAGGATAATCTACATAAATTTTATTTTTAAAATAGTTACCGAAAAGAAAAAATTAGGCTAAGTTATTCTTTAGTAATCTCGGGCTAAATTTTTAACCCAAAACCATTGGAGGAGAAAAACTGTTTATGGGTTAAGTTCTAAATTTTCTGGGCTAAAAATTTAGACTTTAACCTCCACCATTGGAGATGGTCTAAAGAAAGTCGACTTTTGGGTGTCCACGTGTACATCCGGGTCGGGATGTGTCAGAGTATGAGTGCGGAAATTTTAGAGCACATCCAACTCCTTCTACTAATCACTAACTGCGCACATGCAAACATCGCCACCCCTGGAACACTATTGGAGGCAAGTGAGAGTTTGAACACTATTTAATTTTGGAAGGGAATCGATTTATATGATTGAATGTACCTCAATGTAGCTCTAGTTTTCGAAGTCAAGCAGTTTCTAATACAAAAATTCAAAACAAAATTACAATCTTTGAGAAATTTGAATATGTTATCTTGGTGGAGGACTCAAGGAGGAATGAGAAGTATGTGTGTGTTGATTTTAAAGCGCGTCCAACTCCTTCCACCAACCACCAATTGCATTGGTGGGTGTCATCAACCTTGGAACCACCATTGCGACGAGTCTAATGTATAAGCATTTGAATTTGTTTGTTTTTAGAGTGTTTAAACTTGAATTATAAGAGATTTTGCACTGAAAACTATATTTTGTAGAATGAAAAAAAGATAATTTGTGTTATGGGGAGAAAAAAAAAATTAAACAAAAACCAAAAAAAAAAAAACTAAAAAAGAAAAAATTGAAGCAGTATGGATCACTCCGCGTATGGATCTTATTACTACGGGACTCTCCAGGGTCGAGATCTGTAGCGTTCAACCAATCATCAACTACTTCAATGTTTTTATTTTTTATTGTTTTGTTGGCTTTTGTTTTGGTTTTTTTTTTCTTGCTACTTTATTTTATTTCATTTGAGGTTATTTAGTTTTCGTTTTTTTCTTTTTTTTATCTAATTTGGTCTGATTATTTGTTTCTTCAAAAATAATAAGATGCAGTTTTTAGGATATGTAAGTGCTTTAAATTGGTCATTTCCTTTTTAGTTTTTTGGGTTTCTGCACTCCATTTTCACTCATTAATCTTCATTTGTTTTCAATTATTTGAAGATAGCTTTGATGATTTTTAATTGGAATGATCATGTCACTATGTTAGTCACTGCATGTTTAATTTACGCGGGCATCTTCAAAGTAAAGATTTTAACCCTTTCGGCGGCCCTCATGCGTCCTTCTCAAAAAAACCGCCTTCAAGGTTCTAGATTTCCTTCTCAAATTCTAAAATTTTATCAAATTATTATGCATTTTTTTTATGAGCAATGAAAAACGATTAATGCCATGAGTGAAGAATGAGCAATGCATACATGACAATGAACAAGTGGTTTGAGTACCAAAAGGTGTTGTAGCCCGTGGCACTCTGAACGGACTTTGGCAACACGTGCAATTGGCGGCATGACAATTTTGTTGCGAGTGAATATTCTATGGCCATCAGTACTACCATAGCAATCTATGTTGCCACCTCCGTTGTGGCGAATATTTCACACTGATTAATCATGGTTCCCGAATCACGCGACTATTGTTTGTTAGAAGATCAAATAATCCGAGTCACTGATTCTCAAAAAATCACAAGCAAGGTCATCAGTTTTATGTTCTTCCTTATAAATAAAGAATACAAGTAAATGCCTAAGTCACTGATCCTCTAATTTTGTTATCCCTTGAAGTTTCTACTCAATCAGTAAGCCATCTATGTGTGTGAGTTATGACAGTCACTCAAGTGGTGGTTGGCAAACTTATTGTCCCAGAAAAATTCATGTACATATGCTTTCAGTTAGAAGCCTAGAAGGCCAGCATTCATATAAGGAATATGTGAAAATCACTTGAAAGTCTACTTGGTTCCAACTCCGAAAGAACGACAGAAGAAGGAAGGATTGAAGAGGCGGTTTAGAATCCGGATTTGGAAGCAAAACTTGACCGAGAACTCGGAAACTCAGAATGCTCTTAATCAACTGAATTATAAGACTCTTACATAGAATGACAATTAAACTCTCCCATTGCGTCTGTGAATAATTATTTGCTGCATAATTCAATCTTTTCCGTTGCATTCAATTCATTCTTCACCAAGAAATAAAATTTGTTCAAAATATTAAGGGCACCTGTAAGCAACACTCGGTAATTTTCTAGCAAAAAGTAAGTCGCACCGGCAAGTATTACCAAAGGAAGTTTGGCTCAGCCAGTCAGTGCAGCAACCATCTATGATCTATCCCCGCTGATAATGGTGTGTTTCGTTGTTGGGGGAGGTGGTGCCTGCGGTGGGGAGGGGGGTGGGTGGCGTGCAGTCCAACTCTACCGTGGCAATGTATGGGGCTGTGTCATCGCGGTAGGGCAGGACAGGACGTGGATGCATAGGGACGAATGGCCAGTTAGTATCCGCTTGCCTGGCTCTACCATGGCCACCAATTGGTGGTGATGGGTAAAAGAAATTGTGGCCCTGTGGATCCTTAATCTTCTTATAAATGTCCTTTTCATCTTTACTTGTTAGCTGTAAACCTTAAAGGCAAGGGCAGACACTAATTTACCAAAAGATGACAGTTTCATCACTAATAACAGTATCATCGCAATTCCGCTTTTTCTACAAAGATCAAACACCGGTTCGCGATATACATGATATCCGAAAAACCAATAAGGCCATCTCCAATGGTGGCCAAAGGCCAACAATTTTAGGCCATAGGTCTTTACATTTGCTTGTCCAACAATGGCCAAGAAATAGGCTCAAGGCAACCCAACAGAAAAAAGGACACAAATTGGCCAAAGAATTGGCCCGGCCAAAAGGAGTGGGACCCGCAGTGCGACTGGGCAAGCCGCGCGTGCAACGCACGCCCAGGTTTTTCACTCGCCAACGCACCACACGCGCCTGGCAGAAACCTTCAGCACATGGGTGACGTCACCACCTGTCTGCCACTCAATATAGATGTTGGAGATCAACGGATGAGATCACTCGGCCGTTGGATCATCCAACGGTCAGATTTCAAACTTGTTTTTTTTTTTTTTACTTTTAAATTTAATCCAACGGCTGTGATCAAATGAGATCAAATCTAACGGTAAAAAAAATCATCCAACGGCCCAAATTAAAATCCAACGGCTAAAATAATTAATAAAAAATATTTGTTTAGAAATTTTGACAAATTTACTCCAAGGAGGAAGAGGTTTTTTCGTGAGAAGCAAGATGAAATTTTATCAAGGCGCACCCTTTTTGATGATGTTGGTTATAGCTTTCACCCAAGTCCTCCACCATATTAGTTTTAATTATTGTTTGGGGAGTTTTAATTATTGATTGATTTTAAATGTTGTATGATCAACCCAAGCCCTCCACCTATGTTGTTTGATTTTAAATTTAAGCATTAATAATAATGGTATTTTATGCAATTGTATGTGTCGTTTGTGGAGTTGCCAAATTGCATTTTTTCTTACTTTATCGGAATTTAAATATTTTTAGGTCAAAATGTTCAGAAAATTAAGCTAAGTTAATCTAAATAAATACTTTTTTTTTTTAAAGTTAACGGAAAAAAAATATTAGGCTAAAACAATATTTAACAACTTTTCGGCCTAAAATTTAGGCCACACCATTGGAGAAAAAATGCAGTTTCTGGCCAAAGGCCAAAAGCCAAAGGTCAATATTTGTTATTGGCCATAGGCCACCATTGGAGTTGGTCTAAGGAAACTACAATAAGAGGTATAAAAACACTAAAAGATTGACAAGAAAAACCAAACAAATCGGTAACTCACGTTTGCTTTGAGTCGCTTCCAATGCTATAACCGTTAACAAGTCACGCTTCCAAGATTACATCAAATGAATTTGTCATAATCAAATAGGACACTACATGATGCCACTAAACACATCAAGTCCACACGGATGAAAATGTATGCGCATATCTCATTGTAAAACTCGTAGAATCAAGTTGCAGGAAATATCCACTACATGGTACATTCAATAACCTACATTGGAATGAACGCAAACGTCCATGGCTTTGGTCCAGGGTAAGAGTAAACGTCGGCAGAAAGGAGCCTAAGCATGATTTAGTATCCGAGCAGAACACATATAGGTGAAACTTTCCAATGCACTTCCCCTTTATCTTTTTTAATATTCACTTTTACATAATAACCAAGTAGATGATAATGCTAACTGAATGCTTCCTTGAGCTTCTATGAAATGCTCCTGACGTATTGGTCAAGAGTCGTGTTGAATAGGTCACACCTACAAGGAAAAATTACTCTGGAATTCAAAAACCATTTTCCGATTGTGTGAAAACCTTACAAAGTATATAACCACACAGTGACAGTACAGTTGAAACATGTATAGAAATCACTTAAAAAAGCAATCCCAAGGAAACTACAAGATTTTCTAGTGGTGTGACGGAAAAATAAATTGTTTTAAGTATATCACAACATCAACGAGTCAGGTATACATGAAGTATCTAAGATGCCTAAGCCACCAAAAAGAAAACTAATTCAATATGCCTACGCAAGGAATAGACATGTTGCATATACAGAAGGACAATACTTAGGTACTCACTAGTGAGTATCCTATATACTCACTTTAATGATTTGGCCCAATGATATTTTAACACATGTTTTATTGTTTTAAAAAATAAAACATATGCTATTTAATTTTTCTTGGGCTTTTAAAAATAAGGAACACATGTCATCTTTTGATTGGGCCAAATCAAAAAGTGAGTATATAGGGTACTCACTAGTGAGTACCCAAGTATTATCCTATACAGAATATGAAGACACATATCGACATGCCTACTAAGAACGCCTACTTCAAAGATTAGTCTTGTTATAATGCAACACAACATATAAGGACACATTTTCTTTATCATTAGTTGCATCTTTCTAAATTTTTTACTTGACTAACCCAACGGGATGCATCAGCATGATAAGAAAACATGAAAAAAAGTTTAATACATATTCATGTAGCAGGGATTGCTATCTGCGAAACTTCTCACTGTGATTATACGAACAACTATTTATGACCTATCAGAAACTTCTCAGTGTGAAGATTATTATTCACTACATTATAATGACGAGAACAGAGTCAGTTACCTGATTGGAGTTCCGGGAGTGTAGAGCGGGTTCTTCACAACATACTCGACGTACAAGTTGTAAATGTACTTCAAAGACTCCCTCAAGTCACCAGTCCTAGGATGAGTCACCAAGATAATCTGCACACCCAATAGAGTGAGTAGAGCACATTAATTAAAAAGCTTTTTCTATCACATTAACAGTGCATTAAGAATAATCATACAAAATTCGGCATAAACAACGAACACATCAAATTGCCTAGCTAAGCACAAATCCAAGATCAAGAACCTGAATTGCTAAATGGGTAGATCTAGTATAATCAAATAGCCACCAGAATCAGCAAATCCATTCATTCCAATCAAAATTCAAACATATTTCTCAATTTCTAGATCTAAACGGTAAAATTAAATTGAAAAAAAATTGAGAAAAAAACTAACCTTAATGCCAGAAGGGGACTCCATGAAAGTGAGCTTGTAAGTGTTGGTGCGGAAGCTGTGGAAGGAGCAGCCTTGGCCGGGGAGCTGAGGGACGCCGAGGTTGGCCTTGTCCGGCGTGGTGGGGTCCATCTTGGCGGTGAGGGACTTGAGGGAGAAGAGGAGACCGAACATTAGCTTGTGATCCTGCTGCTGGTTCAGGGTGTGAAGCGGCCGATTCCACTCGCGGTAGAGCAGGCAGACGCCGTTGCGGTTGAAGACGTACATCATATGCCCGTTGTTTCCCGACGCCGTCGCCGCCGGCAGGGACGGGCTTATCTCCGTTCCTCCGAAGAATTGCATTTCTCGGTGATATTCCTGGTTCGCCGGATTTTAACTTAAAGTGAACGAATCTTAGACAACTTTGGAAGGAGTTTGCAAATGTCAGAGAGTTGAATGTGTGTGTTTTAGCATCGAATCGAATAAAACCCAGAAACCTAAATGAGCCACAAAAAACCACTAACACCACTTCAATATCTACTTCAAACAACCAAATAAACAAGAAACCATAAAATCCCACAAAAAAATCGAATCTTTAGTTTTTATTTATTTACAACCAATCAATACTGGGTAATCACTGAAATTAATGAATAACCTATCAAATGCTCGCAACAACAATCAAAACCCCAAAAAAATCTGCCAAATACCGAAAAAAATTCAAATTTTTTCAAGATCTATTGTTGTAGGATGTACCTGAGTTCAATAGAAATCGATTGGTGGTGATCTCGACCCACGTCGTGCCCAGATTAGACTGGAAATTCGTCGGAGAAACCGGAGTCAGTGGCAAAGAGAGAGAGAGTCGGAAGAGAATGAGATGAACATATGGAAAATTCAAACCCTAATTAGAGGAGATCTCACCAGCAAACCCAACCTTTTCTGGGTTTAAAATTTTCTCCGAATCCGAACCGGATTCGTGCAAGCAAAGCTCCAATGTTGCCGGAAAGGATAGTGATTTCTGAGCAAGAAGAATGGCGGCGGTGGTTTAGCTTTCTGAGAGAGGAGGGAGGTTTCACCCGTCCCTAATCTGAATTATGGAGCGATGGAGGAGAAGGAGCGGTGGTTTAGCTTTCGTGTTTCAGTTGTTTTCCAGCTTTAATATAAGATTGAATTTTAATTTTTTGAAAAATAAGTATTGCTTACAAGTTTTTATTTTTTGATAAGTCAGAAAATTGGGCTAAGTAATTTTTTGAAAAATAAGTATTGCTTACAAGTTTTTACGTTTTGATAAGTCAGAAAATTGGGTGCATCACGACTTAGCCAAGTTTAGCTAGAGGAGCGTGCTCTCCGCTCTCGTTCAACACTTAAATTTGAATCTAGAAATACCTGTTTCGATGTAGGAAAATATGCACTAAAAACCGGGATTTATGTACATTTTGTTGTATGTTTAGCGTTTTCACAATTATGCTTTGAAGTTAAAATTGTAACCAGTTCTAATATGATCACCAAGGCAGGAACAAAGTAATTAAGTATTAAAAACTTCAAATTTGTCCAGACGGGATCGGTTTCGAGTGTACAACTCACACGCAAAACACCAATTCGGGTTGATTTCGAAAGAGAAGAGAGTCATCATCCAAACAGCCAGAGTGCCAAAGACTAATTGGAAAACTAATCATTGTCTGTCCAACCAACAAAGTCACACTCCCAAATAGGTTACAAGCATATCATCCCAAATAAAAAAAATGCATATCATCCAAGTTCCAGCTAGTACTAGAGAGCAGCAACAGTCTAGAACTCCCATTTCTTCATCTCCATTCCGTCCGGAGCACTTCCCTCAACCTTCTTGTTTCCCACTTCTTTCCAGTTTGTCGAAAGCACTGTCCCGTTCGACTCCACCTGTACAATACAAACACAAGGATGCAATATGCAAGTCAATATAACATAGACTGATTTTACTTCCACGGCCGTGTTTGTTCTACTCAAATCCTTCATGGTGACCGAAGTTATGAATTCTACTGGTTATCAAAATACTAGATAGGAAAAGGTCTTACAAAAGATTTTCGCATGGCCCTTCTTGTGTCCTCATCAGCATCCTTGTATATGTCTTGGAAAAATTTGTTCAAAGCTGCATCACCATCAAGCTTCTCTTCTTTTTCCTGGAATCACAACGCATCAGAGTAAAGTATTCATGCAGTGAGACATGCAAGAATAATGTCAAACCAACTGGGTTACGAGCGAACCTCCTTCTTCACTTGGGCTTCAAGCTTATCCCAGTCTACCCTTTTTGGTTTCGAGGATGGGTAGGATGGCCTTGGCGCTTCAACAACTGTAGGCAGCTCAATCCTTTTAGCAGCTAATTTCTAATCTAGTTTTACTTTTTAGAATCAGCGGGTTGCAAACATATTAACATACCTGGGCCACTGACCCTTGGTGGAACAGGGTTGTCCTTGCTGAATTCAAGAGATGTCCACTGTATTGGGTCAGCTTTAGCCAGGCGAATTTCAACTTTGGTAGACAGAACATCAAATCTGCACTTCTCAGGTATTATCTGTTTGCAAACAACCAAACTCCACGGTTATTTTCTTCATTAAAAAATGTAAGCCTTCTGTCATGCATATATAAAATCAGCCAATGGCTCAAAAGGATGCCAACTACTTGGGCCAGATTAAATGCAAAGGTTACTATACAGCCAAATATTTTGAAAAATAAAAATAGGAAGGAAAAATTGGAAAGGGGCATGCCTGTTTTTCTTTAATTTTCTGTATATATCCTTGTTGCAAACAAACAAAATTTCAGCAACACAGAATTGGTGCAATACCTTTCCAAATAAGCGAGGCTGAAAATGATATGTATCTTCACCAGCAACATCAATGCTAACACTTAGCTGGAAACAACCAACACAAGTGATTCATCAGCCATAAAACTTGAACAGAAATTTCCACAGAACTTTTTAGTATGTAAGTTCTCGACAACTAGAAAATCAATAAGGAAAAAAAAAATTAAAAACAAGCATTTGATCAATGAGAATCATACTATCTGTTCGCCAAAGTCCACATTAACATCCTTGGCTGGTATGCCCTTGGCAAATATAGTCACAACCCCTTCTTCTGGCTTCTGGTAAAATTCATGCCTGCATACATTTTTTTCCACCAAATCATGCATCTCAGTGATGATGGATACATAAAGCACAAAAGAGGGTATTATCCAAGCATGCATAGATATCACGGAGCTTCAATATACTGACAGTATAAAAAGATAAAAATATAACAATAAATGCAAATAGAATGTTTTGGTGATGCTCCTTAAAAGTATGAAGACTAAAACACTTGCTGCAACAGAAATTAAATTGACCTCGACTAACCTGTATTTTGGTTTGACAGATGCTACGGTCACCTGATTGGAAGGTTGACTCACAGGCTGAACATCTTTTGCAGGTATAACATTATCTGTAATGTTTTTCTCCAATGAAGGTGTTGGTAGAACACCAGTTTCCTCTGATTGGACATGAAACAGCATGAATAAGACAAAGAAGCTCAACTACATGAGAAAGAGTAATTTATATCATAATGATTTCCTTCGATGCCCTCGTTACCAGAACAATTCCATCATATAAGAATGCTAAACATCTAATTGTGAGAAAGGCCGGTCATTTCCATGAATCACTAAAAAGGTGCAAACTTGTAACAAGCAAACAACGCACCTGCAATTTTCTTATCACACTCTTTTATCAAATTAGCAAATCTTGTCTCCTGTGGGGCCAAAGGAGCACCGATTTCCAGGGCTGCCTTTGCAGTTTGATATTCCTCGAGCTTGATGCAGGCACTTCTGTAACCAACAACAATAAAAAAAAAATGTAAAACGAGTGATGATATTGGCAATGACATGTACCCAGTGCAGAACATAACTGATACCAAACCAAAACCCTACACGCAGTACATAACGAGTTTCACAAACGGACTACACGTGACCCTAGTCATGAGGCCTCCAAGATTTTGGCCAAAACCAAAAATTTTGAAACACTTAGAATTAGCATTAAAAGCCTTTCCCTTTCGCAAAGGTCAAAAGATCCACAACGATTACGGATGATGAGCATGACCTTTAAAGATTTTCGAGTTAATGTTTACAAGCTTAGACAAAATTTAACACCCTATTAGATTACAGTCCTAAAATTTCAAATAGAAGTTGCAATCTTTAGAGTATCCAATACAAACAGGTGATCAAAAACCACGAACAAAATTATGGGTTTTCGGTGTCGTGCATTCGAACTCACCCTTTGCGCAGATACGCTTTGTACAATGATGGGTCGAACTCAATTGCCTTGTTCGCATCCGCAACAGCCTCTGAACCAAAAAAAAACCACAACAGAGAAACAAAATTAGAAAATCCAATTGAGTATTTCCTCGAACTTATTTCAATTTTCTCGGGCTTTCTTGGGATCCAAATAAGAAACAGAGAAAAGGGTATTCGCGAAATCCAAAGAGGAAAAGAGGGTACCAGTGAGATTGCCGGATTTGATGTTGGCCTGGGCGCGGTCGGAGTAAAGCTCGGCGCTCTGGGGGTTGAGAGCGATGGCCTGGGTGTAGAGGTCGACGGCCAACTCGAAGTGGTCATCGATGAAAGCCTCCTTGGCGCGCTTTTCGAGATCGGAAGCCATGGGCAGAGCAACCGTCCGCGTGGACTGAGAGTTTGAGAGAGAGGGAGATGGAAGAGTCTAGAAAAAAAGTAGAGAGGGAGATGGAAGAGAGGAAGATGGAAGAGAGGGGTAGAGAGAAAAAGATTGACTTGAGGTGGCAAATAAGTAAATTGATATAATTATATTCGCTTAATTTAATCGGAGATAGAGAAAGAGGGAAAGACTTATCAAGTCTACGCAAATACAGTGTTGTTTGGGGCCTCTGGGCTTTCGGCCCTTGTAATTCCCACAAAATAAAATAATAATAATAACAAAAATCTATTTACAGGGAAGGAATTCGAACTTCAGTTAACCGCTACAAGTAGAACTCACTGATTTATTTAATTTGGCTAAACTTAAGTTTGTAAGAAAATCTATATTCAAATTAGTATGAGATTCTCTATATTTTGATCACATCCGATGTCACAGAGCAAAGGCGAACATATCAAAGCTGTCCTATTTACATTGATAATTAAATAGCACCAAATGAAACTCACAACTAAAGTATTTTTTCTAATTCACTAAAAAATAATATATAACTAATCACACAGTAATCATAAAGGATTGAGAGTCTCACGTTATATACCTATCCCAATAAACTAATCACTTTTAATATTTACTTGCTTAGCTAAACTATGGGCTCGTTTGGAAATGTTTTTGAAATGACTGAAAACGCTTTTGGTAAAATTATTTTTGGGTTTCAAAAGCACTTTAAGTGTTTTTTAGAAGAAGCACCAATTATCTGCTTCTAGTGTTTTTCTATAATTCACTTGCATTTTTATTAAAGGTTGATTTCAAAAACACTTTCAGCAAAAATGTTTTCAGTCATTTTAAAAATACTTCAAAATGAGTCCTATAATTAGATGATAGTTGTAAATATTTCTATATTTCTTGCTTTTGGTGGAAAAGTATGTTTCCAAGAACAACCAAACAAGGAAGGCAAGTTGTCATACTTTTCTTAGCTCCTTCCATGCTTCTATGTACTTTTATTTATTCCAGGACGTGTTCATGCGAAGATAATGTTATATGTAACGCAATGCAAAAAAGGAATAATTTTTTAGATATAAGTTTTCGTGGGAGCTTCCATATTCATATACCAGAAACCCAACTATGGAGAAAGGAAGCTTCCATTTGTCCATGACTACATATAACAATGGCCATTGACCTGCACCAATCACTATCCCAATATACTAAAATTCAGCAATGCCATGTTGGTCTCTATCTACTACGGCAGGAGAAATTCTATGATCTCGGTGCCGGACTATGTAATCCCTACGGCCCCACACACAAACATAACCACCATATTTGAGGCCGACATCCTACCCTCTCTCACACACATTTCCCCCTCCGCCTTCCGCACATAAGAATTCCTCCTCCGGAGAGCAAAAGATTTCAGCATGGTAGTCATACAATACAGTGTGACGATACACTAATGATTTTCTGATGATCGATTCAACCTCTGATCAAAAAGATATACCTTAACACGGTTTTATTTATCAATACTACGACCTAAAAATGAAATTGTTTCGCATTGAAAGAATGAATGATTAATTTCAGCTAATGAATAGCTACATAGTTATCAATCGACAATTTGTGACTCAATAGGCTTTCAGTTGGATAAATTCTTGGATTCAGACACTTAGGTCGCATCATTATATTATCATTTAATCATAACAAAGTAAAAACTTACGTTCAACATTTGCTTTCTAACAAATTCACAATTAGAAATTTAAAAACATTGTCAACTTAGGTCACAAGTAGCGTAGTTTATTTATATAGAACCGTTAACTTTTTACTCACTGTCAAACTATCTCGTAGTATTATTCAATCTTTTACCCCCTCAAACTCAACTATACGAAAAGGTTCTGAATTTTGATGTCTCTAGCTAAAGTCACCAGGTTCGTTGTCAACATAAATGAAGTTTACTGTTTCAAAGAAACTTGCCTGCGGGTTCTTTCAGCCTGCAACTCAGAGTCCCTGCCAGAGGGCATCTGTGTGCACAGCGCAATTACCAAACTGGGTCTTGACGATGACCTCTACTTAACCAACAACCTGCTGTCTCTCTATGCAAAATGCTCTGGAGTTGAACCTGCACGCCACTTGTTCGATGAAATGCCTCACAGAGATGTTGTATCCTGGACTGGGATGCTGTCTGCTTATGTCAGGAATGGACACTATCATGACTCGCTTGAATTCTTCGGTTTGATGATTGTTTCCGGGCAGTGTCCCAATGAGTTTACACTCTCAAGTGTCCTAAAATCATGCTCATTGTTGGGAGAGTTGGATTACGGGACTCGAATCCATACGTATGTGATCAAGCTTGGATTTGAGTCAAATCAATTTCTTGGCAGCAGTATGATTGATTTGTATGCGAAATGTGGTTTAGCTGAAGAGGCTTGTAAGATATTTAGGGATATGGAGAGTGGTGACACTGTTTCTTGGACTGCAATCATCTCTTCATTAGTCCAAGCTCAGAAATGGAGTCAGGCTATAAGCTACTATATGGATATGATATATGCTGCTAGGGTTCATCCAAATGAGTTCACCTTCGTAAAACTTTTCGCTGCATCCTGCGCTCTTGGTTTGAACTATGGGAAATTACTACATGCCCATTTGATAAGATTCGGAATGAGGCTGAATCTGGTCTTGAAGACGGCCCTGGTCAATATGTACTCGAAATGCCAGAAGATGGAAGATGCTATCAAGGTGTCGAATCAAACACCCGAATATGATGTGTTGTTGTGGACCTCTGTTGTTTCTGGCTTCACGCAAAGTTTGAGAGTCGCGGAGGCTGTTGCTGCATTGCACGAGATGGAGCTCTCTGGAATTGTACCGAATAATTTCACATACTCTAGTATGCTGAAGGCTTGCTCAGCGGTTTTGTCACTGGAATTGGGAAAGCAGATCCATTTGCGGGTGATCAAGGCTGGCTTGGAGGATGATACTTGTGCCGGAGGTGCAGTAGTTGACATGTACATGAAATGTTCTGACCTCATAGAAGATGGTTTGAGAGCGTTTAGGGAGATAACATTGCCGAGTGTCATCACTTGGACTTCTTTGATTGCCGGTTTTGCTGAACATGGTTTTGGGCAAGATGCTTTTCAGTATTTTCTGGAGATGCGAGCAGTAGGAGTGGAGCCAAATTCCTTTACTCTCTCTAGTGTTCTTCATGCCTGCAGCACCGTTAAATCTCATAGTCAAACACGAAAACTCCATGGACATATAGTTAAAACCAAAGCTGACAGTGATATAGCTGTTGGGAATGCTCTTGTGGATGCTTATGCTGCACTGGGGATGGTGGATGATGCATGGCATGTGATTAACTCCATGACCCATAGAGATGCTATCACGTACACGGGTTTAGCCACACGAATGAATCAGCTAGGTACTTATGACACTGCATTAAATGTCATCGCTCGTATGCAGATTGATGACGTTAAGATGGATGGTTTTAGCCTGGCAAGCTTCTTGTCTGCATCAGCTAGCTTAGCATCAATGGAAACTGGGAAGCAACTTCATTGTTATTCTATCAAAGCCGGTTTAGGCAGTGGGATATCAGTTTCGAATGCCTTAGTGGACTTATATGGGAAATGTGGGTGCAGGGATGATGCACACAGAGCTTTTGGAGAGATTTCTGAGCCAGATATTGTATCATGGAACAGCTTGATTTCTGGACTGTCATCGAGTGGATATATTTCGTCCGCTCTCGCCTCCTTTGACAACATGAGGCTGGCAGGATTAAAACCTGATTCCGTTACATTCCTGTTAGTTCTTTTCGCTTGCAGCCATGGCGGTTTAGTTGAACTAGGTCTTGAGCATTTTCAGTCAATGAGAGAAAAGTATGATATAGCTCCACAACTGGATCACTATGCCTGTTTAGTTGATCTCCTTGGCAGAGCTGGGCGACTAGAGGATGCCATGGAAGCCATCATGACCATGCGCTTTAAGCCAGATGCCTTAATTTACAAGACATTATTGGCTGCCTGCAAGTTACATAAAAACATTTCCCTCGGGGAATATACAGCAAGGCGAGGGATGGAACTTGACCCGTCTGATCCAGCTTTCTACGTGCTGCTTGCAAGTTTGTATGATGATTCTGGTCAGCCGGATTTAGCCAAAAGTACACGACAGGCAATGAGAGAGAGGGGATTAAAGAAGAATATCGGGCGGTGCTGGATGGAGATAAAGAACAGGGTTCATGTCTTCGATGCAGGAGATAGATCACATCCAAAGATAAATGAAATCCATGAGAAAGTAGAATCACTTATTATGGAGTTGAAGAAAAGAGGATACTCGTATCAAGACTACGAAGATTCATCATATCATAGTGAGAAGTTGGCTGTTGCATTCGGTCTTCTCAAAACACCGCGTAACGCCTCCATACGCGTGTCTAAGAATATGCGCATATGCGGCGAATGCCATAGCTTTATAACGCTTGTAACTCAATTTGTTGATCGGGAGATCATTGTGAGGGACGGGAACTGGTTGCATATCTTCAACAAGGGTGAGTGCTCGTGTAGCGCTGCAGCAGAAGGATTTCATGGACGAAAATGTTAGCCTGTTGACGATGTAGCTTTCTGCTTGTTTTTCTATGGAAAATGAAAAGAATTCAGAAAGCCACCACAGAGTTTACATTAGTTCATAACTTTTCAACTGTGAGACCAAAATCAAGAACCAGAAATCGTTCATAACGACATAGAACCACGAACAACCCCAATGCCAATACTCGAAGAGCAACACTGTGTTACATTACTCATTCTCAATGGAAATCAAAGGCGGAAATTAAGAAAACATCATCGTAATGGTACCAACACTCGAGTGTAGATTATTGAAAAATTCAAGCGTTCCTCCCATGGTTAAAATTTATACAGCCCAGCAAACAGGCACACTGACACCAACAATAAACAGGAGAATACAAACCAAAAAAAAAAACAGAATTCAATTCAAATCTGGAATCCAGAGTCCCTAGAACCATATGCCGACGGATGGTTTACTCCTTTGCTTCTGACCCAATAGAGGTGACTTTAGCCTCATCCAACTTTGGTTGGTTTGTGCTAAGGCCCTCCAGCGTTTTGTAAAACTCCTCAGGAAGAGGACCAGGTCGGTGCAGAGGAACGTGCTTGGGAACTGGAGCATCATTCTCGATCACCTCGCATTCGTAATCATCAGGTACGCCCCATGGATCCCACTCTGCAATGCAAATCAATACAGAATGCACACTGTTACAAACAACCCATCTCTTTTTTTATATCAATTAAAAAAAAATAGCTAGTAAGACGACCGAATATTCAGGGAAAGCAACTCTGATTATTCAACGGTACTTAAGAAATAATCTACTGTATCAGTTTGGCTCAAACAATCACTTCATATAAAGGTAACAAATGATATCAGTTTCAACGTTAGAACGATGAGACACTGAGATAGAAGAACTGAAGACTCCAATTTAATTCAAGCATGCGATTAGAATGGCTAGTGAAAATCATAGTTTGCACAAACAAAGATTCCTATGCGGGACATTGAATGAGTTCATGCACGCGATAACAATCTCTAGTCAAAATTATATAGTTCACACAAACAAAGATTCCTACTTCGGACATTGAACAAGAGCGTAAAATGAATCAACGTAAAGAAAACAGCATTTTCTAATCATGTGTTCCACTCGAGCTCATTGTATCCATTAACTGCAAACTTTATCCCTAGTCGACAAACTAAAATTGCAGCTTAATAGTTTAAACTTAAATACCACTCTTCCCCCACTTCGGCTTCTTTGACCGCCTCATGTGATATGATATGCATTAACAACGTAGCATTCTCAGGCAATCACATTTTCTTTGGAATCGATAAAATCAAGTGTCTGCATTTCGTTTCATGATTTAGTTAAACGAAAGCACCGCGACAAGATGATCGGCTAACAATTTACGTCCTTTAGTCACTATTTCTACCTAATTTCCATGACTAGAAACGGACAACTGAGGTTACCATCACAAAACTACACAGGGCAGACCTAATAACCCAATTTCCCAATTTCAACTCCATTTTCGCTTTCGATTTCTCCTCAACAACCAAACAAAGCACAAAATTTCAAAATCACAAACAACATTTCTGGCCAAAATGTCAAAATCCCAAAACACAAATAAACCTTTTCAACTTCATTTATTTCAAAAACGAGCAAAAAGATAACTCAATTGTAAAAACTAGCAATAAAAAATAATAAATTGTACGGACCGATCATCTTGCCGATGAGGGTGAGCTCGTCGCGCGCCTCCTCGATGAGCTCCTCGACCTGGCCGCACCCGAGCTTCTTCTCGATCGCCTCCCAGTCCTCCTCTTCGCGGCAAACGTTGAGGCGGTGGCGCGTGAAGCTCTCGACGGCCTTGCGGTAGCCTTCGTCCTCGGGAACGGCCTGGATCTCCTTTAGGGTTTTGGAGTAGAGCTCGATTAGGACCTCCCTCGCATTGGGGACCACGTCCAGCCCTACGATCCCCGTCGTCTGCTTCACCCTGGCCAACAACGGCCGTCCGATCGCTCGCAAGAACATGTTTTCGAATTCACTCTCTCTCTATCTGCGATGTGAAAGCCCTGAGTCGGATTCAGTTCTTCTTCTCTTGTAGCTCACACTCGCACACTGTAAAAACCCGTTTTCGGAAACAGATATTGGTTTCAGATTTCTGTTTTCAAGTAATTTGTTGTTGCCACGTCGTCATAAGCCCAATTATGTAAAAGCAATCAAGGCCTGCAATATCCTTTGGGCCTAAGCCCAAACACCGAATACAAACCTGATAATGGACTCAATGTTTTCGTTTTCACTTGCCATATATATTACTGGCAACCGACTCACACGCATGGAACAAAATTTGCCTTTTATTTTCTATGAATTATAGTTGAGCAATGAGCAATACATAAATAATATGACCATCCCCAAATGTTCAAGCTCAATTTTGGGTTCGTTTACTTATCATTAATGGGAATGAAAAGGAAGGGAATAGGTTCTCTTCATGACTTCTTTCGCATTTACTTGCATGTAATACGTAATGGGATACCCTAAAATCCGTAATGAATAAACCCAATTTCAATAATTTGATTAGCTAGGAGGAGGTGTTAATCCAATTTTCTTTTCTTACCTTTTTCCATTCCGAAGTTATCCGATTCTTTATTTCTTCATTACTAATATGTAAACAAGCCATTTGATGGTTATGTTAAAATTTCTAATATTTATTACTCTGCAACGGTGGGTGTGTCAGTTTATTAATCTCAATTTTGATTATTACTTTCCAACAAAAGGTCTTGTCAACCAAATATACATGCGCTTATAAATTAAAAGTTATAACTGCATGTGTGTTTGATTAACAAAACCTTTTCTCTTAATTAATAGTATAGATGCTAATTTATCATTACTTTGACAATGTTATTATGACAAATCTACGATTTAACCTAATAATTATAGTAAAACAAAAAGATACCGTCTCTCCTTGAAATTTCCTATTAATCTTGTAGTATAAAAGGAGTGAAGGACTTTAAGGACAGATAAAGTGGGGAAGATGAAAGATAAAAACTCACAGTAACAAAATCTAGATGAGTTTTGGGATGAGTGAGTCTCCATTACACTCTAAGATTGAAGGAAGATACAAATGCTGATCGTCAAGTGAGGTAAAATACAGAAAATTTATTGGTTAATTTTGTTCTCACATGAATTTTCTTTTGGTTAACCTAAATGTCTGCTTTTATTCAAATTTATTTATTTTTTACTAAATTTAATTGATATTTGTTACATGTTAATTTTATTTTGTTTGACCAATACATATTTTCATCATCCAAGAAGAAAGGCAAAAGTAAAAAAAAAAAAAAGTGTTAGTTTCCATTACAACATTATGGTGCAAAAAACATAAGTGATTATATGGTCAAACACAACAAAGTTCAAGTGACCTTATGGTATGGTCAAACAAGAAAATTCAAGAAAGAACTATGATTAAATCGATCTTCTCCTTTCCTTTATTTTTCTTTTTTGACCCTACTGCTAATGCATAAATAATATTTTAATACAAACTATTATTCATGATATAACAAAAATAAAAATTACAAGTAATAGAGTAAGTAGATTCAAAATTAAAATATTTTACAACATGAAAAAAAATATCACCGAATTATTAGTTTTTTTAATACAAACGATATTCAATATTAATCTACAATTAAAGTGAAGGAAAAAGTTTAAACCTGAAATATGAGTTGAAGATAAAATTCTAATCACCAGGATAATTCATCACTAGCGAACTATTAGTTTTATAAGTATGAAGTAACTAAGAAACTTTTATTGTTCTTTTATAAAAGTATAGAACTAGATCTCCTATTGGGAGTAGACTACAGTGTTCGCAAGCATTGAATGCTCACACCGATCTCACCATTAAAAGGAGGGAGGAGGAAGGAGAGAGGGGGGGGGAAGGAGGGTGAGATCGGTGTGAGCATTCAATGCTTGCGAGCACTGTAGCCAGTCCCCTCCTATTGATTAAGAGATGTATAGGACTTTTTATTTTATTTTTTATAATTTATCCGTTTTGTTTTAGACATGGTCCTCCTCATATTTCTGGAATATAATAATCCAGCAACTTGCTTCACCATTGAAATTCCTGGTATTTTTCTGCAACCACAGATATTTATATGTTTTCTTCTTCCACATAGAATAATCAATAATATTGTCTAAATTAAAGTAAAACGCTAAATAAAATATATTTGACCAACTCTATTCCTTTTATCCAAAGAGATTATTTTACCAATAAGCCACCTGAATTTTGTCCTCATTATATGAACAGACAAAAAGAGGATCTAGTGTTTGTCTCGTGACAAAGGAGACTGAACCGGAGCGGTTCACGGTCTGACAAATTAAACCATGGGGATGACAAATATCTTACAATATGATTTATCAAATGATATAAACAACTTCTAAAAGTATAAAAAATTTCTTAAATTAAATTCTTACCTTATAAATTAGACATTATTGACCACTTCACTAATACAGGAGGCCTCCATGCATGTATGTGTTGAAATTAAAAAATAAATGTTTTAGTGGTAATAAATGTGGTTTAAAAAGCAACATTGATCACATAATCTACTCGAATTTATAACCTCTTCTTAAAAAAAGTATTGAATAATAGGATGCTTTTTTTGTTGGATATTGTCATAAATACCATAAACTTAAAAGGGAGAGAAAAATAAAGATACTAAAAACAAAAGTGGATTGTAGGTAATTACAAAACTAACCTTAAATTTCAAATGATTTAGTAAATGAATTTTTCTCACTTGCAAGTGATAGATCTTAACTTCAACTTCCATATAAATAGTGATTTTGATATCAATTATTTATGACTCACTATGTGGCTCAACCCGACCATTTACTTAAAATATAATCTTTGTATATATGTAGAAGAAAAAGAAATTTTCTCACTTCACAAGCAAGGCTATCTTAGGTATGGTATAGATTATATCGATAAAGCATACTTCTAATTTGTGTTTGTCTTTATCGAAGTTCGTTATTGTATTAGTTTTTTTCTTGAAATTTTTAATTATCAATAATAAATTGGGGTCAAATTTCAATGGTACGTACTGTTGAAGGATAATACTTGGGTACTCACTAGTGAGTACCCTATATACTCACTTTCTGATTTGGCCCAATCAAAAGATGACATGTGTTCCTTATTTTTAAAAGCCCAAGAAAAATTAAATAGCATATGTTTTATTTTTTAAAACAATAAAATATGTGTTAACATATCATTGGGCCAAATTATTAAAGTAAGTATATAGGATACTCACTAGTGAGTACCCAAGTATTATCCATTGTTGAATGGTTTAAGATTCATTTGTGGCTCACTGCAAATTAATCTGGACCATTTAATGGCCGTACCATTGAATGGTACGTACCACTGAAGATTTTTCCTAATAAATTGCTCAGTGTATAAGTTTTTTTATTTCTCATGCATTTAGTTACATGTTTATTATATATCATGTCATAGATACCTCATGAACATGTTGGTGGTGGAAGAAATTGTTCAAGACTTATTACTATGAAACTCTAACTGATGATGCAACGTACGTACTAAAGACATTGCAAATACTAAAATCACATTTGTTAAACTAGTATTTATTACACCCAAAACTCATGACTAAAATTTTTTTTCTACCAAACTACCACGCTTAATGTTATATATAAACATCGTTTAATGATGATATAATTGATTAAGTTAGTTATAAATAGTTTTTTTTTTCTATTAAAAAGAAACGCGTGTCTAAGCTTTTGAAGTCAGTAAATCATGCTATAAGCATCATATATGATAACTAGGGGTGCAACTTGAGTTGCGTCAACCCGAATTCGTCCATGCCCAACTCGATTTCAAACTCAATCTAACAGGTTAGAATGAAGAAAAAACTTGCCCAAACCCAACCCGACCTCAACCCGATCATTTATTGGGTTGGGTTGATGTCTTGCCCGCCCATGTCAACCCAAACCCAACCCTATTTTGAGCCCAAACTCGCCTATGCATATATTACCCATCTCAATTCATATTATGTATAAGTTTTGGAATGACACTATACTTGAAGTTTATTGTCCGCTTTCATATTGATAATGAATGATAGTGTTACTTTTACATTTCTTTTTGTTGAAGCTTTGGTATACATCTTGTAATTTAATTCCAACTTTGCATGGTTGAAACATTAGAAATAGTCTTCAAGTTGTTTGCTTTAACTTTTGTATGTAAATAGAATTTTAACTAATATTGACGTTGTTTGGTTTAAAATTTGAAAAATCATTTAAAATAAGGTGTTACAAGATTGAACTCTATAAAGTTAGGCGAACCTGAACCCAAACCCAACCCGAATAAGCCCGAACCCAATTAAAACTCGAACCTGACTAAACCCATATGAACCCGAACCCAACCCAAACCCAAATTGTGAAGATTGGGTTAGGGTTGGGTTGACCATCCAACTCACTCAACCCGCCCGAGTTGCACTCCTAATGATAACCATATTACTAATCATATTTCTGGACGTGAATTAGTTTTACGTGAATATGATGAAAGTCGGTAAATTCGTTAATCCTTGTTCATTAGAGGGAATTGTTATTGGCACTCCAAAATTCTCATTTTGCATTTCAAACTTTCTATATTTAGAAAGAAAAATACATTTGTGAAGAGTGTAAAATAAAAATTTTATAGTGCTAATATAATTCCCATTTTTTTCTCATTAATATTAAACACCAAAACTATTAGCCAAAAAAAGAAACCCTTCATATTCAATTTAAAAGAAGAGAGAAATACAGCTGATGAAACTCTATGGGGGAAGAAAGGAAGAGATATTCTTTTCTATGTCTCTTCTATACAATCTAATAATATAAGAACCCTTTCTCTCTCTCTCTCTCTCTCTCTATCTCTCATAGAACTAACACGGTAACAAAAGATTAAATAAAAAGAGTACTTATGCATCTTCCCTACTTGTTGGCTACTAGCAACCACCGCCAACGGTTGCTCCGGCAGCGGAGGAGCAATTAGCAGCAGCCCAAGAAGACCCCAAACCTGATGGCCCATTATCCGAAAAATTATCACCGGAAGCACCAACCAGAGAAGAACTTCCACTCCCACTGCCACTAGAACTAGTACTGCCCAGTTCCTTCAGCCCCAAGAATATCTCATCCGACATGTCCATGTCCGGGATCACAACATCATCGTCCTCGTCCTCGTTCTCATCCATCTCCTCCTCCTCATCATCAAACTCCTCATTTTCTTTGTCAAGTGAATTGCCAGAATTGACCTTATTGGCTACAGCCTCAGCTTGGACTGTCATGGGTTGTCCGGTGGTGGGAGACGAGGGGTTGGGAACAGCTGTCGAACAGGAATCGTTGTTGATTGACTGCTTTTGACTCGTAGACGCAGCTGACAGCTTTGTCCTGGAGCTGCCGGCAAGCGAGTTCCGATGAGTCGGGCGAGCGTGAGTGTGGTCGCCGGTGTATGTGACTATGAAGATGTTGGGGTCCGTCGTGCTCCGCTCCACTTGCTTCCTCGCCGCACACCCTTTTGAGCTGCTGCATCGGTAATAGTTCCTGCAAAGAATCATGATTCAGAGAGAAAATCGCAAAGAAAAGGAAAGAGAAATTGAGTCTGGAAAATTAACCTAATTACATGCCTTGGATGTGGAGAACCCTTGATAGGTTTTTGGCCGTACTTCCGCCACGCCCATAAATCAGAGGTGAGATCCTCGGCTTTCACTTCACACACCTTTTTATTTTGCTGGGTTTTCCTGTGAATCAATTCATGTAGTCCACAACATGTGAAAAAAGCAAAACCAAGAACAAAGATTAATTAAAAGCGATTTACACTTTTTTTTTCTTTCTTCTGCACACTATTTTTTTTTTATTTCTGTCTCTTAATTATTGTTTAATTTATTCAATTTCAAGGTTAGAAAAAAAAATGCAGAAAGAGAAAAAAAAAAGGTGTGCGGAAATCATTTTTCAAATAGCAAATTTCGAGTATACCTTCTTCTTTGTGAGCGAGGGGTGTGAAACGGCATGGTAATTGGTAGCCGAGGAAGAGGATAAGCTGGATTCATGGACCCGGGCCTCATAAATCCCTGCTGAGTTTGGGGCTGCTGGGGTTGAAGAATTTGATTCCCGGGTTGCATCATTTGCTGTTGTTGTTGGCCATAGATTCCTCGATAACCGGGAGCCGGTATTCCCGGAGTGAAATGAGCAGGCATCAAATGATGTTGTTGTTGCTGCTGCTGCTGCTGCTGCTGCAGCAGCTGTTGTTGTTGTTGGAGTTGTGCATGATGTTGTTGCTGTTGTTGGAGGTGATGTTGGCCACTACCACTAGATCCTCCAAGGTCAGAAATAGTGGGGGAATTTGGAATAATATTATTAGGTCCAAAGGTGGTGTTGTTAGTGCTAGGATTGTTGTTGGTGGTGGTGATGGTGGTGGTGGTGGGGCTGGGAAAAATGGACTGTTGCAGCTCTTGGAAACCATTGGCTTCTTTTGGGTCGTCTAGATTGGTAAACGAGAACAAAGGATCGGTTAATTCGTCGGAATTCAACAAATCCCAAAAAGCGTCGTTTTCGAATTCATCCGACGGTGTGTGGATGGAGTTTGTGGGTACGATGGCGGCGACGGTGTCAGCAGTGATGGTGGTGTTTGTGGTGGTTTGGGTGGTTGATTTGCAACCCCTCACCACGGCGTAAAGATCCCAATCATCTGCCATTTTCAGAACGGTGGCGGCGGCTGAGGTGTTTGTGGTGTTTTTTTGTTACAGCTAGAAGGAAAGAGAGGTTCAAAGGACGGCGCTGACTTGGAGGAAGAGAGACATAGACACAGAAATGGACATAGAAAGGTTGTAGCTAGTGAGAAGAAATGATGGCGCACTGACTTGGTAAATTGTTTAATTATTTATACTGAAATTTAGTACTAATTTAACGCAGAGAAGAGAAGAAAAAAACCCAAAAAAATTGAAAAAAAAAATAAAAAGATAGTGGTTTTGATGGATTTAAACCGTGGCTTTTGATTGACTTTTGGAAAAATGTCAAAGACGGGACCGGACACGGTGGCAAAGGCACGGACAATTGGTACATATGCCCCGTCCTAGTCGAAATCTGATTGGCTGTCGAATTGTGAAACCGTCGTGTGTGAGCGTTAGAAAACCACCATGCGAGCACACGGTGTGTGCACCACTGCCCTAGCATGCCCTACAACTGGAGGGTATATGGAGTGCTGGGTTTAATCTCAGCATAACGCACACCCAGCGCCCTTTTGAACGGCATACGAGCAAGAACGTTTGAGGTTTGGTAAAGAGGTACAAGACAAAAGCAATGTTGCCACATTGTCAACATGCATGCTTGCTATTAATTTCGCATTATGTCATGGAAAATTGACTAAAACTATTCTCTATTTTTATATTATCAAATTGTGTGTATATTCATATATTTTATGAATTAATGTGTAGTGCATACGTATTTGTCATTAGGTATGAGTGAGGTTTGATAAATTGTTACCTCTCTAACTATTTTTTGAGATGTTTGGCCTTTTAAAGTTTCATGAACATGTAGAAGTGAATCGTTCTATATATTCACTTAAAAGACAATAAAATTTTTGCTTCTTCAAACAACTACTATATATGAAGTTGAGTTGGCTCTCACTTGTTGCATTAATGTAGCATACCCCGTTAATATTAGTGAGAAACACTTCATGATAAACTATGTAAAGGAAAAATTAATACCTTTCAACATATAATACATGGTGCAAAAATAGTTGGGTCACGGTTTTTTCTTTTTCTATTCAAAATAGCATTTAATTATTTTTATCTATACAAGAGAATTGTAAATGGGTTAAGCCAGTTGGCAGGGCATTATATGCGCCGCCTTGTTGCATTTAAGTTCAGCTACATACGTATTTGATGAAAAGTATGAAAAAGGAAAGAATAGAAGATGACAAACACAACTGTTATGATAACGACAGTTAGGTTAAAGAATATACTGGAGCAGTTTCGGAGCATCATGGGCCCCTTATAAGATGGAATGATCTCAAACAAACTCGACGACTTCTTATGAAGAGACAATGACAGTTAAGCTAAAGAATCTGAAGTAGTTTCCAAAGTTTTTCGGAGCGTCATGATATCTTATAATGTAATTTCTTCATTATTCCAAATGATCTCGAATTTTAAAGTGAATAAAATTTAGAGGTATTTTGATACATACGCCTGAGTTTTAAATTTTCTAGACTAAAAATATGTGCCTTTTAAGTTTTTTATTGAACATTTCTTATACTAATCAACGCCCAATAGCTTTTTTTGTTAATTCAAAATTATATGATTTATCCTTATAATTTAGCATTTTTTACAATAATTAGGATTTATCTCCAATTCAATTAAAAGTTGTTACAGACTTATCTACCAAAAAAAACAAATTATCTAGAGCATTATCTATGAATCAAACATATTTTTAAACTATACCCAAATGATGAAGTATTCATTTTTATATAGTTTCATAATTGGGTACGTTTTCATTCCGGGTTGGTATGTTTTCATTTGCCACAGGTACGTTTCCATTTGACATGGGTACATTTTGACTTGAAAAAAAGAGAGACTTAAATATAGTTGAAATTATTTAAAATATATATTTGATATTGACATGTAAATTAAATTTAATTAATGACACATCTCAATCCTGACACGCCAGGTGTCGGGAAGTGCTGACCGACACGTGTTAAGTGACAAAAGTCAATTATGCATATGTATGAGAAAAAGTGAATAGATTTAGAGTTGGAAGCGGAAGCAGAGTGCAGTGATGGGTAAAAACCCATTATTACAGGTGCATAACAGTCATAACATAGTAAATAGTGCAAGGAATATAAACATTCACATCCTCGTGAGGATGGATAAGTAAAAGTTAACTAAAAGTAGGAGCAAATCCTACATAGTCTGGATAAAGTGTCAGAACAGCCAACCACAGCCAAAGCGAGCCCACGTCTCACTGAAAATCGAATCTGCCACTAAGTCCTGGAGGGGCACAAAACATAAAAAGGTGAGTGGGTCAAAAAGCAAAGTTTGATAAAACTTTTGTTTTCAAGAGCATACTATCCCCTCGCTGGAAAACATGTATAGTTTTTGAAAATACGTCATACTCCCTAGTATGATCCTCAAAATACTATAATAGTAATACAAGTACTCCCCGATAATCAAACTGAATGCTCAAACACGGGTACTCCCTGTAAATCATGATTGACTGCTCATCCATATGTAAACACACAAGCCCAAGTAGATAAGCTACGAGGAACATGCTAAGTATATCAGTAATACGCTGAGTACTACAATGATGCGAGTCTAACGCTAATCGCTGTGCACAAAGTGCATCACACAAGTTCGAGTTGCCTAGTGCAACCTAGAACAGGCTAGTACCTACAATGGATCCAAAGTTGTGTAGCAGTACTGGTAGTGACATCTCCAAACGACAAGGCTAGTCTTGGCCACAAGACTGAGTACTGATACTCGGGGTGTTATACATCTACTGATGAGCAACATTATAGAAACATGTATGACAATTATAATACGAATGTTCTACCTCCAACAATCGCATATGATATGAATCATGCTAACAAATTAAAGAAAGCATTGAAAAACCATACGTAATAATACAGTTATCAAAACAAAGACCCACTCACTCACCTGTAAGTAGCCGGGTCATAGCCCCTCTATCCTGGGTAGCCCCGGTAGTCCTTTGGATAAGTCCCACATATATGAGATATCACTATAGTAATGATTAAACTTATAAAGGTTACTAATTAAACTAATTAATTAAATATATCCCTTGTTTGCTCAACACGAAGGTCCGAAACACTCCGAAGAATACCATACGTACTGCCCCTAGGTAGTAATCGTCGTCACGAGTCGCCTCGAATTGACGAAATTTGAAAATCTGGTCCCATGTGCCCACACGCACGGTCAACTTGAGCCGGTCAAACTAACGACGTCAACTAACGCCGTTAGATCTAACGAAATATTCCTACATCTCTGTTAAATCTAACAGAATATTCCTAACGCTGTTAAAAGGAATATTCCAGGAATATTCTCGGCTCGCTGACGTCACCGGCTGGTCTGGACCGGTTGCTGACGTTAGCGCCGGTCGCAGCTGCAACTGGCTCTGATCGCCGTCGTCGGAATTTTGGCTGGTTTTTGGAGAAATTTTCAAATCTCCATAACTTCTTCATTTCTCGGCCAAATTCCATGTTCTTTATGTCAAAATGAAGTTAGAGAGGAGTAGAATGATGGTGTACCTTTGGTTTGGCCGTACAAGCTCGGGAAATGGTCTGTAATTGCCTTGAAAGGCCGCGGATACTGTAGCTTGGCCAATCTACGTCAAAACTCGACCAAATCAAGCAAACCACATATGAAATTTCATCTACTCAACGAGAGGAACCCAATGGCGGTAGTTAGAAACCTCACCTCTGTCTAGAATGGCGAGAAAATCGCCGGGAAGGTCTCGTTCTTCCGTGAGCTTTTCCCGTCAAACGGTCGAGAGTATTGACGAATGGTTTGCACCGTTGAGTCAAGGGCGTCGAGACGAAGATGGTGGTGATTTCAGTTCGCCTCCGTTCGACGGGTTTTCGTCGACGTGCACTGTGCACATACAGTGAAAATGAGAGAAAAAGAGAGGAAAAATAAGAAATGGAAATAATGAAAAGAAAATAGGAAAGTGACGGGGAAGAAGAGAGGAAATGAGATATTTTGAGTTTTGAGGGTATTGTGCACCCACCAAAACAGTAAAATTACACGATTCCGTGTACAAAATAATCACGCACGTATCCAAAATATCCCCCGAGAATTATTTTATAACAAACTTTTTACGGGATGTTACAATTAAACTAGAGTGGCTCAAGTCAGAGCATCTTAATCAAAAGTTTTTAAAACTTAATAAAAAACTAAAAAACCATAAATGTTTAATCTACAAACGCTTAGAATGAGACATCTAATTCTAATTTCTTCTAAAATTTAATCCACTTAATTTGAATTTAAGCTAGTTATCAGGGTTGCCCGTTTGAGTACGTAATGTGTATGCCAACACAAGGAATAAGGCTTACGACAATCATGCTTAGAGTTTAAGTGTAACTCACGCTAATGATATGTATAAAGTAAGCGAAAGGATATTGAAAGAGAATTGAACATAGGACCTCGTGTATGCTTTTAACCGCTTAAGCTACAAACTATTTGCATGACCGACTTTTTCTATTTGGACATTTTGTTTTTTAAGTTTTTGGTATTTATCATGAGATATGCAATAGAACTTTATATTAATAGGAATTGTGCGGATTACCGTTTGGTCTATACTCAATTTCTACTTTTATAGATGAAGTTTTGAGTATCAAATCTAAATAGTGACGCGAAATATAAATTTTTTTAGAACTCTTTCATATGTTATAACATTCTAAATTCCAATTTCTTCATGTCCATTAGTTAAGAAAAAGAAAAAAAACTCTCTCATGACCCAAAACCTATGATCTAGTGAAATCGACAGGAAAATATCATATTGTGTGCTCAGGTGAAAAAGTAATTAGAAAAGAGTAATGTTCTAGAACGCTATTATAATTTTTTGGGGGGTTTATCTCAAATGTATTTTTGATAAGGTGCGTGAATGTAAATTAATTGTAATCGAAAAAAAAACCGTAACCCTGCACTTTTTTCTTTTTTTGATAAAGAATTTATTGTGTTGCCTTAAAATGCATCAGAAAATCTCACACATTTTGGCATTTTGCACTTTAGAATTAAATAAAAAGCACAAGCAGATAAACCCAAGAACGCATGATGCGCACGTGGAAATGAGCATATCCTAACCGTTCATCAATCACACCATACCATTCATCTATTACCCCACTGGCTGGTGGGGCCCTGCAAGAGCATAACTCCAAAGATAGGGACAGAAAGGTAAAAGACAATGTTCGTCTCCCATTTGAGCTTGTCTCTTCTCCTCCTATACACGAAGCAAAAATTTGTGGGTGCTCCGAAGTACGAGGTACTTTAGATTTTTTAACCGTTAAATTTTAATTTTATATTTTAAAATAAAAATTTAACGATTAAAAAATTCGAAATACCCCATACCCCGAATATGCAAGAAAGACTGATATACCAAGTTCGTGTCTCATTTTACATATTTGATGTGGTGGTGTTAGTAGGATTGAGGAATCTTGGGCGTTAAAGCTGGGTTTTATTTTAATATTTGACAATATGGATTACAGAAAGGAAATCGTTATATCAATGTTTTTTTTTAATGTGGGAATCTTTTCAAAAATAAAATCAAATAAAGAGTAATTGAAGTTTTATTTTACTAAACAATTCATAATTTAAGTTTGTGTTAAGTATAAATTATTGTCCAACCTTAAGGGGTAATTTCAAATCGGTACTATTCTTTTTAAATATTTTAAATAACCACCTAATATTTTGAAAATTAGACATTCATTAGGTCACCAACATTAAGAGGGAATAGGCTACAGTGTTCGCAAGCATTGAATGCTCATACCGATCTCACAATTAAAAGGAGGGAGGAGGGAGGAGAGAGGGGATGAAGAAGGGTGAGATCGGTGTGAGCATCCAATACTTGCGAGCACTGTAGCCAGTCCCCATTAAGAGATGACCTTGACAAGTATTGAAACAAGTTTTCATTCTCACGTCATCTATAGAGCTCTAGATCTCTAAACTAATCTCTTTTAACTAAACAAATTTAGCATTTTTCTTGGCTAAAAAAAGTTCATTTGGGGATTCAAAACTCCAAAAAATGATGAGTTAGTGAAAATCAACTTCAATATTTGTCTGTCATTACTTAACATTAAGGACATTATCAACGAGTGTCTATTTTTTTAAAATGTTAGGTAGTTATTTCGAATGTTTTAAAATTTTAAGACAAATTTGAAATCATCTCTAAAAATTGGATTAGTTGTCCTAAATCCTAATTTGATTATTTGAAGGAAAAAAAGAAGATAAAGAGTGCAGGTACACGCGACAAGGTTTGTTTTGGTGGTTCTTTTGAATACAAGCGATTTCTATATTACACTGGGGGAGAGGGAGAAGAGTTTTTACTTGAAATGCAGTCGGTTGAAGAAAAAAATCATAACCATTAGAGCAATCCACTACTCGCTGGTGGTTTAAATTTTTAATTAATTATTGGATTAAACTCTAAACTCGACTTGAGGTAGCACAATCAAGACCAAGAGAAGTGCCAACTATGGTTGTTTTTTAATTGGGTAAACTGCCGTTTGACCCCCTGAACTATTACTCCAGTTGAAATTGACCCCTTGAACTATTTTTTTGGTAAATTAACCCCTTAAACTTTTCTAAATTAGTAGATTTACCCCCTACCGCTAGATTCCATCCAATTCGATGTTAATTTCATTAGAATGTCAACTAAAACTACCAATTAAAATACGACACGTGCTAGTATTTGACAAATAGTTCAAGGGGTTAATTTACCAAAAAAATAGTTCAGGGGGTCAATTTCAACTGGAGTAATAGTTCAGGAGGTCAAACGACAGTTTACCCTTTTTAATTAGAGGCAAAACTAAAACAACACAATCTCAATATGAATAAACATGAAACATTTAAATAAAGAAGCAATAATTATGGTTGCAAAAAGATGTACCAATTGACATTCTTATTAATAAAAAATTAGTTGAAGAAAAAAGAACCCTAAAAAGTGCTACGTGGAATTAGCAAATGCACAATTATTTTTGGGTTATCTTAGTGTTATCAATAACTTTATTTCCTATAAGATTGTTAGTTGATGAAAAAATACTGATGCAGAAGGTGCTTAGGAAGGAACAAAACTTTAGCATTTTATTTTGATGTTACGATATTCTAAAATACTCTAATTTATAAAGAGATTATTTAAATCAAAATGTAATAGAATGAACACACTGACTTAACCTATGTCTACAAAACAAAACTTTAATTAGGAAATGTGATTTGGGACCACCATTACCATTCTCTTTCCTTTTTCTGTAGGGAGGGTCCAAATCTAGTTAGGGAATAAGAATTTGCGATTGATATAGTTCTTCATATCTTTTTTGGTTGGAACTTGGAAGGGCATTAGAACCTTTTCAATAGAGAAAGCTTACGAATGCATGGCATGCATTATATATGTCGGGGAGAGCAGGTTGACTTTTGGGTTTGGTCAAACAAGCTCTCAAGCAGGTTGACCTTTGGATTGTGGATGAAACTATAGAGCTTCGTGTCTTTGTGGAGGTTTAAAGATTGAGAAGACGAGTGATGTGATCGTCTGTTGTCAATGTCGAGAGAGAGAGGTCTCAAGACTCTCAACTCTAATATTAGCCGTATCCATGAAGATAACTTAGTTATCATATCAAAGTACTACAACCATCGATTGCTGAATCATGCTAGCATCAGTCGCTCGTAAGACTGCGAGTCATTGATTGATGCATATCCAACACACATGCATCAATAAGTGACAATCACTCACTTACGTTTGGACGACTATGGTGGCGTGGGTTTGAGCAACATCATTCGTGGTTCTTGAGGGGGAGAGGTCATTAGAAACCACTTTATGGTGTGGGAAAAGTAAGTGTGCCGCACACTAGGAGGTAGATGTAGATTGTAGAGGGCACTCACACACCATAGCACCAAGGGAACCATCTCCACCACCAGGACCACCACCATTGGCCATTCCACCACCACCACTACCACCACATTTGTCCTTTGTTGTATAATTTAACTTTTCTTGTCGCCTATGATTGATTACCTTATTTGCCTTTACACAGTAGAATTGTTAGAAGAGAACATGAAAATATAGGAGGAACAAATGGACTTATCCATGGAAACCCGATTCGCATCCGTAAAAAAATGTCTATTACAATATCTAGTTCACTCAAGGTGAAAACTTTCTTATCCATTACATTCCATTACACACATGCTCTTCTACCCTTTTTAAAACAAAGGTCGGATGACATATCGGGAAATACATGCTACATCGAAATGCACGAGAAACTTAGAAATCGACATCCCATCATCAAAATAAATACACGGCATATGAACAATGTATCTTCTTTTGATGGGGGGAGAGGCGGTATCATTGTATATTCTCTACTGTACCTGAAGAGCAACACAAAAATGTTGTCACAGTGAGGCCCCCTAATTGTTTCCTCCGCGAACCCATCTAGCTGAACCCGTCTTTGCCATGCCAGAATAATAATCACCTACGTTTGCCACAAATAGTGGATCTCTATCATCAAATCTGAACACATTACTTGTATCACTACTAAAAGCATTTCCTGAATCCGTCTGCTCCAATTCTTTTGTTAAATCTTCCATTGTCTTCTTTAAATTTGCTTTACTCATCGGCCCTGCCTCACCAGTTGAAATGCCAACCATAGTAATCTTAGGAAGGTTTGGATTTTGCAGTGTGCTCTGCTCTATGCATTCCTTTGACAACTCTTCATTTTGGTCCTTCTGTTTCGACCACAGATGACCAAACCAACCTCCGAAAGGAAACCGGAGATCTACTTTGTTTCCTTTATTGGTGTGAATATCATCCTTTAATTTAATCTCCGAAGTGCTACAATCTAGAGAATCTTCATTATCATTTACTGCTTCGCCGTTGCCAAGGCATCTGGCTGACTGAGAAGCTCTAAGAAAAGAGGCCGCACTCCTGCAACAGAATGAACATGATTTTGTTAGAAAAGCCTAAAAGATAGAATAAGCCAGTTTACCCGTGTTAAAATTCAAAGAAAGATTTAATTAAAAAACAGAAGGTATTTGAAATCCGAGAAAGCAATTGCTAAATTTTAATGTACCTTCTCTCGAAAGAGTCAACCATATAAGGGAATTTGGGTTGAATGCCCATTGCTTTCCGTAGCCACCTATTACCCAGAAGTACTTTATCAACGGCATAAAGGAGCTGCATTTCAGCGGCTTTAGAAATGACACTCAAAGGTATCCCAGGATTCCCCATCTCATCCATTACTTCCTGAACCTGTCAAGAAACATATGTTGCAACGAACAAAATAAACATACATGAGAACAGGAAGAAGAAGAACTGGGATTGTTTTAACATCACAACTTATACATCTATATATGTAGTTATGTCAGAGGAATGAGTAATAATTCTAAGCTTATCATTGACGATGGGAATCCAATTCTCGATCCTTCATCTTAAAATCTTGTACATGTCTCACCACCAAACTACGTGCTCCATCTAAATAATACTTCAGTGTGGGATTTCATACCTCTGGAGGCTCCCATAAATTATCTCCCATCTCTTCAATTACTTCTGCAGGTATGTTGTCATCAATCACATCATGTCGCCGCTGCATGTGCCGAGTTTGAATTAAAGAATGGAAATGCTGATCTACAGATTCCTCAAGAATGTTATCAAGCATGTTTTTATCAAAAAAGTAGGGAGTATACCTGTTGAAACAAAAGATAACAATAGAGCATCAGTTATTCTACTTAAAATTCACCAAAAAACAAACTAGATTCTTATAAATTACAAGTAATCATGCAGCCAAAAAAGCAGCCTTCACTTGAAAAATCAAATAGGTGCCCAGTATTTCCATAGCGTAAAAGGTCAATAAGGGCAATAAAAATTGCACAATCTTCTACCACAAAAGAAAAGGATACAGTACCGCCATATACTACAGACATTGAAAATAAAGATCTGATTGTGGCACAGAACTTTTTCAAAAAAGAACAGCTCAAATCTTCGGAAAATCATTTATATAATACTAAATGAACAGGAAATATACATGCATCAGAATCCTAAAACTAGAAGCAAGCACGAAACATTAGAACACACCATTTGACCCCATCTGAGCTTGCTATTGCAATATCCAAGTTCTGAGCACTAAAAACTGGGACTCCGTCAACCCTTTTGCATTTGCCACTCTGCGGCATTGTCTTGAGAAGTTTGTTAGCTGCCTTGACCTGTAGGAGCAGAAAATTTTGAGAAATGCTATACAACGTTAGGGAAGATGGTTGTCACTTGTTATATCATACCTGTTTTTCATTTGGAACAAACTGGAACAAGTGGGGCTTTTCCTGCATAAAACATAGAGAACGACTTACTCATTCGTCCAAGATGATCATAGCATACCACCGAAATTACTAATCGAAAAAAATACTCAAAAACATAATATAAGTATCAAAAAATCCATAATGTGGCACATCCAGAACACGACAAAGGTGCACACTTTCTACCCATTACTTCATAACCAGAACAGGAATGATGCATCAACAGTTTGATGCATAAACCTGTGTTAGCATTGCTATTCCAGTAGTGCAAGATGGGCATTACGCCAATGTGAAAACTTTAGCAACTCCCAAATCTATCTTACATACTGTACAAGCTGAGATTACCTTGAAATGTTCATATGCTAAATCAAGACGACAAGCACCCACCACGCCACTTGGAATATTCAGCCGTTTCACATAAGTAACTAAGAACAAAATCTCAGTCAGAATGCCGGTCACCTCCAGATAGAAATAAATTTGACCAAATAACCACTAAAACCAACCAGTTGTTTATGTAGAATCCTACCTGCATCGCCTAAATCCATGAAAAATCGAAACACGGGGCCATTTCTCTCACTATTAGTAATTGATTTAAACATCTTCTTCAGCCACTCAGGAGTTCTACAAGTAAATGCCATGAAAAATAAACAAATTTCAGCTAAAAAACCTCAAACACACTGAAAATTTCCTGAATTTTAATAATTTCAATTCAAAGGCAGCATCTTTATCAAAAATTCAATCTCGAACTGAAATTCCAACTACATATATGATACAATCCAGCAAGAAATTAAATTTTAATAAATAAAATAAAATACCAATGTTATTAAAAGTTGAAAAAAGGGTACCTTTTGGAAATAAAGGGGATGTCGAAGTGGGTGGAGACGGCCATGAGACCAGTCCCGGAGAGGTCGCACATACTGAAGACCTGGCCCACAAAGGCCGGCCCGCCACCGCCCTTGATGTTCGAGTTCAGCCCTGCTATCCTGACCGTTGACGGGAACCCGGAGCTCGACTCGGGCGATGACGCGACGCCCTTCATGGCGGAGGGTTTGGAGTCGGGCTGGAAAGCGAGTGGTTTCGGCGAGTTGGGGAGGAGGAGCGCGACGCGGATTTCCGGCGGGGTCGTGGACGGCGAGGACGACAGCGTCGTTTTGGGGGAGGCGAAGAGGGAGAGGAGATTGGATGTGGTGGAGTGGACCAGGTGGGTTATGGTGGGTCTGAGTTGCTGCTTGGTGTGTGGTGGTTCGGATGGTGAGGCCATGAATTTGGAAACTTTTGCAGTGTTTTGATGGATTTGTCAAAGTGTTTGTGTGTATTAAGAAGGAAGAGGATGAGGCTCGTGAGAGACGCAGAGAGATATCTGCTCAGTTTTGGATGACATTGGAATTTTTAATGTCTAATTTCTAATGTTTTTGCCAAAGTTGGAATTTTTAATTTTCGTCAGATGGTCGAAAAACGTTTATTTTCATTTTCATTAAGCGAGAGAGTTTAAATTGAATTCGAATGAGTTAATATTTTTTTTTGCAAAAATGAATTTATTAATGATAAAATATTCTAATTTTTAAAAAATATTTTGAAAGACTTAGATTAATCACATTTATGTTACATCACGTTCCGGAAAATAATACTATTTTATTCCCGAAAGTGCAAAATGACGATTTTGCCCTTGGTTGACTTTTACGTCGTAACTCGTACGACGTTTTCCAATTGTATTTTCTTGACGTGCTCGTCGATACGAACTCGTAGACGCGAGCGGGACGTCGTTCGGACTCCGAACGAATATTTTACGGGCGTTGGTTTCCGACGTTTCCCGTATTTCAGTGTTGGGCAGTTTTGAGTTGATGGGCTGGGGCCCATTGGTCTGCATGCCCATGTGGGCAATCCCTGGATTCCTGGGATGTTGTCTGGGCTTTGACCCGAGACTTCATCTCCTTCCTCTCTTCTTCTCTGCAGGAAAAACAAACCCACATTTGCATTTTTGAGCAAATCACACCGAGGACCCTCTCTGGCTTCTTCGAGCCATCTTTCCTTGGCCAACCAAATTCAACTCCCTGTGAGTGTAGACTGAGCCCAGAAATCCAGAAAGACTTCGAAACCCAGAAACTGCAAATTCACTCTGGACACCCCGAGCCCAAATTCAACCTCACTAAGCCGACCTTTGGCCAGGTGAGATCATCGACCTCACCATCGTCTTCGTTGACCTCCAATGACCCAGCCTGGACCCTGCAATCACTGAAAACCCTGAGGTTCAAAACCCAGAACTCCAGTGGGTGTCCCCAAACTTCCCGATGGATTTTCTCAGTGAATTCGACCTCAACGATCCTCATCTTGGTCACCATTCAACTGCTCAAGGTCCTAGGGACCTTGCTCGAGTCCTGAATGGCCGAGAATCGACCTTCTGGAGATCGACCGACTTTCAGCCTTGGACATTTCTCTGAATTCCGGCCAACTCCGGCCGAGTTTGGGTCCCAAATTGGTAAATCCTAAATCTACTCAACCGCAGCTTCAATTTGACATAAAGTTTGTGAAAAATGGTGAAGAATTGGAAGTTCTGCAATTTTCCAGTTTCCGGCGACGGCGACCGGCGGCGGTGCCGGTGATCGGAAAATTGTTGAAGACGACCAGCGCTGACGTCAGCAAACCGGGTCAGACCGGTCATGCTGATGTCAGCAAACCGGTTCAACCCGGTCGGACCGGAATATTCCGTCCGTTAGTTTTAACGCCGTTAACGGAACAGTAACGGCGCGTGACCGGCGCGTGTGGCGCGTGACCGCGCGTGGTGGACTTCCACCGGCGCGTGGCGGCGCGTGGAGGCGCGTGTGACCTCACAGCCGCGCGTGGCGGCGCGTGAGACCAAATGGCAGCATGTGGCGGCGCGTGCGACGGCGGTTTTGGGGTTTCCGACCCTGAAACTCCGTTTTCGGGTTTCCGAACGCCGTTTTCTTCATATTTTCGAATACTTTATTAATCTTGGGTGTTCTAAAATAGGTTTTGGCGACCCGTGGCGTTCGGAGGACGTACGTTTGGACTTCCCGGCTTCGGTATTTGTGAGTGGGCCCTTTCCCTATATTATTTAAATGTGTTTTATGTTTGGGAAATTATATTTGACTTTGCCTACATCATTACTATGAATTTAAATGGCTTTAGATGGTTATTTATTCTCGTATTATTGGTAGACCTCGTACTTCGTAGTATTTACTTGGTTTACTAGTTTCGACTCGGTATTTCGTTAGGCCATGGAAATTAGTGGGCTTGGGCCTACATTTCCATTTGGGAATTATACCATTAAATTGGTGATTTCCGTATCTTTTTGTATGCTTGTTGTTAGTATCGGACGGGCCTATTTTAGGGGGTTTTAGGGAATTAATTATTTTATTCCCTACTTGTGCGCTTAGGTTTTTATACTCGTTTGACGGGCCTTGGGCCGTATTTGGGTGAACCTTGGAAATGGAAATTTTCTACCGTATTTTGGGTTCACCTAGTTTACCATTAAGTTGGTATTTCTATACCTTGGTACCCATGTGGCGTATTCTTGGTATTTCACGTATTATAGTTATACGCTTGGTATTTCGGGGTACGGCACCCGAGAATACCTTATATATTGATTAGTTTGAGGGCATCCCTTATAGGGAAATTACCCCACCTTGTTTTATTTAGAATATTCCGTAGTATGTTTTCATACGCTCAACTAGGTTGCTTACACGGTGTTAGGTGTACCGTCCGGGGCCAGGACCAGCTTCACGTGATTGTTCACACGCACCTATACGCTCGCTATGGATCCATAGCAGGTGCCAGCCTGTTCTAGGTCGCTTGGGCGACTCGAACTCGTTGTGATGCGCATATGCGCCAGCTTCACATGATTGTGTACACGAGCGTACTGTTATTTATACACCCAACCTGTTCATGACAGAATATATCTGTATGAGCTCGTGTGTTTGCTATACCTAAACGAGCGGTTTACCTTATAGTTTAGTATTGTGATTGTACCACTGGTCTTCACTGATGCCACGGAGGCATTTATCTGATTTACGGGTTTCCTATACATCCTTATTTTACGAACTTTTAAATAAAGTATTTTATGCCGAACGGTGGCTTTCTGCCCGTTCGGACGGTAAGTATATTTCCGTACTTACCTCGTTTTCTACCTACTATTATAGTACGTTTTCTGAAACGATTTTCCAACCAACTACTTGATTTTGACGGCGAGGGGTTACTACTTTCAGAAAGCAAAGGTTTTTACAAAAATGACTATTTTTGGCCCACTCACCCTTCTGTTTTTGCGCCCCTCCAGGTTTAGTGGCTGGAGCTGTCGACGTCGCGGCGCGGTGGTATGACAAGTGTTTAAATTCTTGGTAATTGTAAACACTCAGTATTCTGTACTTAGTTTTTGGTGCTTTGTACAACAGTTACTTATTCTAATTTTTCCGTCCGTACATTTGTGTACACATTGATCTTAATTTATTCAAATATTCTTATTTCTTCAAATTGGCTTTCGTCACCCTACGTGGTGTCGGCCAGCACACCCGACTTTTGGGTGTCCACGTGTACATCCGGGTCGGGATGTGTCATTTATATCTAATTTTTATTAATATTAATTCAGCCCTTCACATTGTGTATCAAATCAATGAATTTCAGTCCCAATCAATCTTATTGAATAAAAAATTTTCAGCCCCAATCTTTTGTTCATCAATTATCCTTAGTTCTTTTATGGGAAGACAAAGGCTAGTAGAAAATTATTTAATTTGAAACCGATGAAATTTAGTTAATTTGAATTCGGTTCAATTTATATATAAATTGGATCGTGAATTGCTCATTCTAGCTAATCCCATCACTTGAAGCTTACGATTGAATTCATTCCGATCCAATTAATATTGGATTACATTATTGAATTGAACGAGGAATTAAAATATAAGATACTAAACATACTTCCACCAATTTACTTAAATTGTTCATCTATATCTATATATATAAAGGGAGAAAGCAAATTTGGTAAAACATTCATAATACCAAAAATGTCCCTCATTTTTACAATTTTAAAAAAGAAACAATTTAAATCATTTTAAAAACTTTTTTAAAATTATAAATTATATATTAATTTTTTTAAAATAAAATAAAAAAAGCCAATTGGCACACGCATACGCATGTGGTAAGAGACTAATAATTCATTAAATCTCAAATGCATATAAGAGGAAATAAATCATGAAACCAACTAGACTGTGGATTGAAATCTCCCATCCCAAACCTTACCATTTAATGAAATATTGTCGATTTTGGAAGTTACGAATCCAATCTGATTTTGCCAAATTATCAAAACTGATCCAAATTGGATCGGTTCGGTTATCTTGGGCAGAATGGACTGGAAATTGAAACATAAATGACCAAAATGATAATTTGTGAAAATATAAGAGACCATTCGTGATTAATGCTTTTCATGTGTCACTAATCTTTCCAAGTTGGGCTGAATCGGCTGATTGCCCAACAAGCCTCCGCCGCAAAGAGCGATTAAAAACGACAGGTCGTTTTAAAATTCTGGGCTTAGGCTAGGCCCATTAGAGGGCAAAGCAGAGCTGAAAAAGAACGGATCAGACGTCATCAAATAAAACCCAAAACAAAGCTCCTCTCTCTCTCTCTCTCTCTCTTCCCATCTGAAAAACGCCCTCACATCCTCGCTCTCTGTCTCTGTAATCGCGCCATCGTACGGACAGAGGGCCTCCGAATCAGATCGCGACCTCCGATTTTTCCATTTCCCAGGCAAGCTATATATATTTATATACACATATTTCTGCTATGTTTTCCATTTCGATATTTTTAATTGGAACTTCAGTTCATCGAATTTTGATTGAGGTGTGCATGCGTTTTTAATTTTTATGAAAATTTTGATAATTTTTATTTATTTAATTGTACGTGTTCGTGTATTTCGAATTGATTTGTTTAATTTTGAAGCTTTGGCACTCCATTTTTTGCGTGTATTTAGGTTAATCAGCTATCAGTATTCAATTGGCTGTACTGAGTGTTAGCTCGTTACCTCAGTCATTGACTTCATCGACTTCACCGACTTCACAATTATAGGCTGCTATTTGTTTATATATATATATATATGTATATGTATATATGTATGTATATGTGTGTGTGTGTGTGTGTGTGTGTGTGTATCTCATAATTTGGCTGAATCACCGAGCTTCGGTGATTTCGGTTGGCCTTAGTTACATAATGGCCTAATTTTGAGTTTGATTCGGATATTTTAAAATTTCGTTACCGAAATGAAATTTCTCATGCGAATGATGTTTTTAGCGGTGTAGTCGCGAACATTCGTTTTATGTCATTGCATTGGAGATGTTTTGAAATCCGGGATGCCATTTTGGTTACGGCTCTGGTCTTTATGAACTGATTGGTTCTAACCAAAGTCAATTCTGCAGGCATAATACAGACATAGGAGTAGTCTAGGGGAGATCGTCATGGCTGCTTCGGAAGAGAACAGTGCGTTGTTCCCAATTTTCATTTTAACCATAATGGCACTGCCTCTAGTGCCTTATACAATTACGAAGTTATGTCGTGCTGCATCCAAGAAAACAAAGAGCATCCACTGTCAGTGCTCTGAGTGCTCTCGGTCAGGAAAATACCGCAAGTCAATTTTTACGCGGGTTAGTTCCTTCAATTGTTGCTAAGATCTATTCTTCATTTAGTCACTGCAAGAAGAAAACCAAAATATTTGTTTTAAACCATCTAACGAGGGTCTGAATGTATGTGATTATGATCGCATTTGCAGATCTCAAACTTCTCAACATGGAGTAACTTGACATTAATACTGCTCTGGGTTATCATGATAGTCCTTGTTTATTACATCAAAAATATGAGCCGCGAGGTAAACATTTTAAACCATTTTGAGGCATTAATGAAAGCTGTTATCATATGGTCTTCCTGCCCATGTTTTACATTGCCATGCCTTTTGTGTTTAGTTAATTCGGACTTTATATTATTTTTTTAATGTCGTGTGCTTGCCCTGAGAATCTTTTATAATAACTCAGAACCAAGTTTTCGAGCCATTCAGTATTCTTGGACTGGAATCTGGAGCTTCTGATTCAGAAATAAAGAAGGCATATAGGAGACTCTCAATACAGTACCATCCAGATAAAAATCCAGATCCAGGTTGATGGTGTTTTAGTTTTCAGTTTACGCATGCCTATTATCTGAACCTGAAACTAGCAGGAAAGATAGGGCCTTTATGAACAATGTGCATACACTAATAGTTTACTTTGTTTTCCTTTTTCTAGAGGCCCACAATTACTTTGTGGAGTTCATATCAAAGGCTTATCAGGCTCTGACGGATCCAGTATCTCGTGAGAATTTTGAAAAATATGGCCATCCAGATGGCAGGCAGGTAATGGCAATTTCATTCAAGGAAAACAGATAGCAACTTTCTTTCAGTGTTGCCTTGCCAATATTGTATGAAGTAGAACTAATCATGTATTGACATTGAACCAATGCTCTTTTCAAATAGGGGTTTCAAATGGGCATAGCTCTTCCTCAATTCCTGCTAGACATCGATGGGGCATCTGGTGGAATACTTTTACTCTGGATTGTTGGTATTTGTATTCTATTGCCATTGGTGATAGCTGTTGTATATCTTTCAAGATCGGCAAAGTATACCGGCAACTATGTCATGCATCACACGTTGTCCACTTACTATTACTTCATGAAGCCTTCTCTGGCTCCCAGGTACTCAACTTATTCAAAGATGTTCATCGGCAGTTGGGTTCATGTAATATTTTAAATTCCAATGGTATTAAAGTAGAGTACGCTGAGAACCAGAACTGTCGAAGTTAGCTTTTATATGTTTATTCTTTTCTGTTTGCTTATAAATAGCAGCTGGTTGCAAGTCTGAAGTAGAATAGTAACATAAGCAGATGTTGGGGGCAATTATATGCATGTTTAGTAATATGTTAGGTATCCCAACCAAACCAAAATAAGAGTCAAAGTTTCTCTTACATATATAAGTATTTTTGATATTTTGATGGATCAGGTGTACATTAAGCCTGTACTTTGTAAAATTTTTTTACTTATCTTATGACATAATTTGATTATACAGCAAAGTAATGGATGTCTTCATAAAGGCTGCTGAATATACGGAAATTCCAGTTCGTAGAACTGACAATGAACCCCTTCAGAAGCTTTTTATGCTAGTCAGGAGTGAGTTGAATCTGGACCTTAAAAATATCAAGCAAGAGCAGGCAAAGTTTTGGAAACAGCATCCAGCCCTTGTAAAGGTATTTTGTGCTCCAAGACCAGACTTGATGATCAGCAAAGTTTGTCCCAGTCCTTGATATATGCTTACCTTTATGCCACTTTCTACGCAGACAGAATTGCTGATTCAAGCACAGTTAACTCGTGAGTCAGCATCATTATCTCCCTCTCTGCAAGGTGATTTTAGACGTGTTCTGGAACTTGCCCCTCGCCTCCTTGAAGAATTGATGAAGGTGATTTCTACATTTTCCTGTCTCATCTTACATTCTATTAGCAAACTCGAAAACAAGTTCTTATGCTTCTTAGTTGCAGACTTTCCTTAAGCCTGCACTGCTTCACTCATATTTGTGTTTAGAATTGTTCCAATATTGTACTTAAAAATTGACTGACAGATTTAGAAGGGGGTACCGAAGTTGGTGACTCGCTCTTAGTATTTAGAGAAAACACTTGATCAAATTGATGTGCTAGCATATCTCATGACATTTGTACCAAATTTGGAAGCCATGTTGTGCTAGTTTTACTTATATGCTTTATTCTATGCAGATGGCAGTTATGCCACGCAATGCTCAGGGGCAGGGATGGCTGAGGCCTGCTATTGGTGTGGTTGAACTTTCTCAGTGTATAATTCAGGTGATGGTCTATTATCCACTTTTGTTAATCATGCAGATCTTAAAAATGTACTAATCATTCGAAACCCTAATTTTGCAAAGATTTAAGATTTCTCTCAAACAATCACACTGTGAGCATGTACAAAAGTTATCATTTTGTCTGTTTCTCTCACCCAAATCATGTTCTGAAGTATCATGCAAGGGCTAATTTCTGAAAGCTGGTTGCATATGATTTAGCTTTCTTGTTAAGTAAGGATTGTTGAACAAATATATGGAAGTGAATATTTTTCTATTTTCTTATTTCTTTTGTTTTGCAAATATGTGCATCCTTTGGCCTTTGGCATCTGCCAAAGCGCTTACTATTTTTGCAATTAGATCAAGCACATAGCTACGACATTTATCATTTGTATCTTACGAATGTGTACTCATTTTTGAAGTTCATGTTATTTTGTCACCTTGATGCAGGCTGTACCTCTTAGTGCAAGGAAGGCTATTGGAGGATCCAGTGAAGGCATTGCCCCCTTTCTGCAGCTGCCACATTTTAGTGAGGCGGTTATAAAAAAGATAGCCCGCAAGGTAAACAGCCTTTGTTTCGACAACTGTATTATCTGTCTCTTCCCTAGCCGCAGGCAGCAGGCGATAGTACTGTATTGCTACTTGAGATAGTTAAAATTGAAAGTATTCTGTGAAATCCCTCTTTTCGTGAATGAATGAGCAGCAAATCCCTCTTTTCTGCTGCTCTATTTTCTTCTCCTGCTAGTATTTTTCTGTTTGATCTTGGCTTTAATTATTTTTCTTCTTTTGTTTGTAGAAGCTGAGAGTGTTTCAGGAGCTTCAGGACATGTCCGCGGACGATCGTGCTGAGCTACTTTCTCAAACAGCTGGATTCTCGTCCGCGGAAGTCCAGGATGTTGAAATGGTATTGCAGACAATGCCTTCGATATCAATTGAAGTCAAATGTGAGACTGAAGGCGAAGATGGTATACAAGAGGGTGACATTGTCACCGTTCATGCTTGGGTGACACTAAAGCGTGCCAACGGCCTAATTGGTGCCCTTCCCCATGCGCCTTACTTCCCATTCCACAAGGAAGAAAATTTCTGGTTTTTGCTTGCAGACAGCGTCTCCAACAACGTTTGGTTTTGGCAGAAGGTAAATTTCATGGATGAAGCTGCAGCCATTACTGCTGCTTCCAAGGCAATAGAGGACACAATGGAGGGTTCGGGAGCAACTATGAAAGAGACTAGTGCTGCTGTCAAAGAAGCAGTTGGGAAGGTGAAAAGCGGGTCTAGGCTGATAACAGGCAAGTTACCGGCCCCAGCGGAGGGAAATTACAATTTGACATGCTACTGCTTATGCGACTCTTGGCTTGGTTGTGATAGAAAGACAAACTTGAAGATGAAGATTTTGAAGCGTACTCGGGCTGGTAGCCGGGGAGGTTTTGTGGCGGAAGAGGGGCCAATTACAGAGGATGGGATTGAAGAGGAGGAAGAGAATGAAGATGAGGAATATGATGACGATTATGAGAGCGAGTACAGTGAAGATGAGGCGGATGAACAGCACGACATGAAACAGAAAGGCCCTGCTACGAACGGCACTGTGGATAAACAAGGCTCGGGATCAGATGGTTCGGGCTCAGAGGAGGACTAAAACAAACAAAATTTTACGTAGTTTTCTACTTGGTTTTGTTCGTTTATCCTTTATCTGGTGAAAGAATTGAAACAGCCACCACAGTGATAGTTACCCTATTTTCCATCTTTTTATTTGACAGATCGTAGTTTTGATACTACAAAACGTGGGTTCTAAACCCATTTGACCCATTTCAGTTATTAAAATTTTTAGACCTTTTTATTTTTTATAAATTAACCTTTTTATTGAGAGTTACATGAAAAGATTCACCGCTACATGACTTTCCGATTCAATAATGCGTTGCTCTCCTTCATTGGAACAAAATTTATTTATTAGCAATGCGGTTTTATGACGTATCGTAAGGCACTGACGATAATTCTAGTGTACTTGAATTTACAGAACTTATAAACTTACGTATAACTAATACAATTATACAACTTCCTTTACTACAATTTTGAGTAAAGCTAAGGGATTTTAACCGACGGACTTGAGCCACTTAAAAGACAATGTATATATTGAAGTATAGTAGAAGGACTTGATCACCAATCCCACAACGATGAGAAATGAGGTTAGGGACGAGTAAAACATCGTAAACTTGGTCAAAAAGAGTCTCAAGATTGAACCCTCTGTTCATCTAAACTTGTTTCGCCTTCCTCCAGTAATTCATCTGAGTTCCGGTTCACTTCCTCATCTTCAACAATGTGTTCGTTTGGGTTTGATTCGGCTTCCAACATTTCTTCTGAGCTGCGGACTGTTTCCTTCCCCTCACCTAGCATTTTTGCAGCACCATCAGACTTGTTCTGATAGTTTGCTCGGACTTTAACACGTTTTCCGTTGATGTACCGATACTCCCATTTCGGTGGTGGATATTTCTTCTTCAACTTGTTGTATTTGTCTAGCATACCTAGCTCCTTAAAGACATTTCCAACCTTTGTAACAATCGAAACATTTGGTTGGACCCCAAGCTCCTCCATGTCAGCAAATATCTACAACAAGAGAAAGTTTCCAACAAGTTAAAACTCCTTGCTGCATCATTAACAAAGGTTCCAATACAGAAACTACATGACATTTCCGCCTCCCGGCATATGAGAGCGTATTCCTTTCTCAATCAAAATCGAAACAATCCACAGGAACTTCAAATTTCACCAATTATATGCAATGTTACAATGATTCAACAATTCATATGTTCATAATCTGTTTACGAGAATGTGGTAGGACTAAAATACCTCAAACATCTTATCGTGCAAGCCGTGCTGGTAATAAATTGAAATCATTTTGTCGAAGAACATGCGCGGCATGCTTTCCAAGTACTGCGAGAACAACTTAGTCCACAGCTCTTCGGCTTCTTCAATCCTCCCATCCTCTGCCAAAGCAGTTAACAGTGTGAAATAGGTCCCCATTGTTCTTCCTTGCCCTTTGCTTAGCATCCACTTTGATACCTACAAAAACCCCATCTGATTTATTGAGCATTTTTTTTTATCCTGACAAAGCAGTAATCTAAACTACGCAAGGGAATTTGAGCATGGGTACAACAGGGCGGGCATACTGCCCCAACCAACCGGCCCAACTCACGTCTACTTATCTATTGAGCTTTTTTCTTTATCCTTACAAAGCAATATTCCAAACTACGAAAGGAGATTTGAATGCGGTGCAAGAAGGCGGGCACACTGCCCTGAGCAACCGGCTTAACTCACGTATACGTTACATATTGAACATTAAAGGAAGGAGAAAAGACAAACCTGAATTATCCTCTTCCATTCCTTTTGATTCTCAAGGGCCTTGAGTGCCTTCTTCACTGTAATCAAAGGGAATTCCAATTCCCAAGCAATGAAAGAATCAAGGGCTCCATAAACTTCCTCTTTCACATTTGACAATCCCTTAATCTACAAAAATTAATTATTATTACTATTATTTCTTAAAAACCAAGCAAAAATAAGAAAATTGAGAAGAAAAAAAATATCAAAGAAATATAAAAACTTACAGATTCAACAAGTTTGAGGGATTTGGAAACAGTACCAATCCGTTTATTGGCTTTCCAGACTCTTGGGTATCTGGGTCTTGGACCCTTTTGAGCACATACCTGAAAAAATCATTGAAAAATATAATTTTTGAAGAAAGTGATTGTCTTTCTGCAACAACAATTTCAAAGTATGCAAAATTCAGGAAGCACTTTTTTCAGAAGCAGCTTTTACCACTACACTGCTTCTACTGTGAGGAAAGTTGATGAATTCCAGTCCCCGAGTGAAGACCGGAAGTGAGTGTTGCAAGGTAAGCATGCTCAGTAAGCATTTAAAATCTCGGCTCCAGTTTATTCAGGCAGCCAGAGAGAGATAGAGAGGGAGAGAGAGAGGGTGAATGGCTGCCTGCGGTTGCTCTTTGGTTCTGGTGGAGCAGGAAGGGAGGAGGGAGAAGAAGAAAGAAAGACCGAGAAGGGGAGAAAATGAGAGAGAGAGCGCGAGAAAGGAGGTCGCCAGCGGAGGAGCTGTCGCGGAGGTTGTAGGGAGTGGGTTGGGTGGCTGTCGTGTATCTGTGGGTTGGGTTGGGATTTTCGGTTTTTTTTGGGGAAAAATCTCATTGCAAGGCATAGGGATAAAACAGGAATTTTCAGATTTTTTTTTCCCTGGGGATAAAATAGGATTTTTGGATTTTTTTTCAATTCTATTGCAATTTCTTCTGAACTTTTAACATTATACATTGTATGAAATTGACAAAAATAACTTTAAATTTGATGAAATAAATTTACAAAACAAGTAGTTCTGAGGTATTGACACGAGCTAAACATTTATTTAGAATGAGATTAATCACAGCATTGCAAAATTTTAAAAATTGACTAAAATGATAAACATACAAATTTTAAATTGACGAAAATGATAAAGATACAAAATTTAAATTGACTTAAATAATCATTTTTCAAAGTTTTGTAGATGTATTGTCACTATTTGATCAATTGTATTGTCAATATTCAACTAATATATTCGTCAACATTTAATTTTGGCAAATTCAAATACAAAATTTTGTGTACATGACTTTAACTAAAAAGTAAAAAGTGGTGCTATTTATACTCATTTTAATTTTCAGTTGTCAAATTGAATAAGTTGAAAAATATTAAATAATAAAAATTAACAAAGAAATGTGTAATGGTAAAAAGAGTCGATACCACCCAAAGTAAAAACACGTAGTTGGTAAAATACGCGAGGATAGCTAAAAAGTAAAAACGCACTTTACCAACTGACGTGGTGGAAACGAGACAAAAGTGGAGGGAAAGAAAACAGGTTTCCTTTCGAAAATTCAAATTGCCGCTATAAAACCAAAAATAGAAGACGAAATAAGCTCTCCGTGCGGCGTCAGAGTGAGCAGTGACGACGGACGACTGGGGATGGACGACGTCGATCGGTTGTTCGAGTGCTTCAAGTGCGGCATCTCTCCTCCTCGTAAGATCTCTCTCTCTCCTCCGCCCTGTTTGGCTGCTGAGAATACAAAATCAAAAACGAAGAAAATCGAATCTTAGACTAGATTAACAATGTTTTTCATTTGGGAGGTTAAATTAGGGTTTCGAATTGGAAGTCCGAGATCGATTTTCTTTCTATTGCTTGTGGTCCTGTGGAATGCATTTTTTAGAGGGTTTGAATTAAAGCATTGTTCTTGATTGATTGAGTTGTTAGTTTGCCATTCAATTTTGATTTTTTCAAGATTTGTTACTTTTTTGTGTGACCAGAATCTGCTTTGAGGGAAGGGAAGAGAAGCAAAAGCGATTTGAAGCGGAGGAGTAAAACCCCGAAAGTCTCCTCGCCAGGATCAGCAGAGAACACAAAGACAAATGCATCAGAATTACAACTTTCCGCGGACAAGGTATTTATTTACAATGAAAATTGGTTTCATTTTATGCTTTAACATTGGCTCCATTCGCGTGGATTGGTTTTCGTGTCCAAGTAACTTGAATTCATGCTATAGTCTTGATTGGTTCTAAGTTCGAATTTTTGCATCCATGTGTATTATTGTGTGGAAATTGTTCCTTGGTTGAATGAAACTTGACCTTTTATTTCATTGGTACCTCAAATGTTCTTTGACTGCGTTTATCGGTTGATGAATCAGTGATTTGATTTTTGTCCTGCTGCTTTTCTGATTCAGTCTGGTTCTGCAAGCGTTAAAGCAAACAAGTTTAATCGTCAAAAGGAGTTTTCCCCAGTTGTATTCTATGGGTCTCCACATGGTGTGCCCCCCAAAAAACCATCAAGGTCGTTTCTGCGACTGTTACGTGAAATACGTGTTGATCTCGCCGCACAAAAAAGATTGACTTCAAGGTGTTTATGTAATTCTTCGTCCATACTTTCATGCTTTAAGAAATTTCTTCTCTCTTGTGATATTCTTTTACAATGTGACTCCACCCTTGTTTTTTGTTTATTTAGGAAGGAAGTATGGACTACATTTCCAAGGCAGGATGAAGCAATGCAGTTTGCCAAAGGGCATGAGAACGTTCATGTATTTAGTTATCAAGATCATTATAGTGGCCAGAGAAGGTTCCTCGTTTCAACCTATAACGACTTTTGGAGAAGGTTACCTTTTCTATGTGTCCTTTTCGATTGTTCATACTTGTTCACTGTATGAAGTATTATATTCTTGATCTTTGTACTGCTTTCGTTTTTCTTTTCAGGTACAAAAATATGAATCCTAAGTTCCGTCACCACTATGAAGTGATTCAGGAGGTGACAATTGCTCTTTCCTTTTATTTTAAAGAAGCAATAAATGGGTACCGTGTGCAAAAAATGGATTTACTTTCTAGGTTGTGGTTCCTATAATTGGAATGTGTTGCTTTCAGGGTTTGCCATGCCACCTTTATTTCGACTTGGAATTCAATAAAAGAGACAATGCAGACAGAAATGGAGATGAAATGGTTGACCTCTTGATATCAGTCATTTTCGAAGCCCTACTTGAAAAGTATTCTATTATTGGAAACAAGGAATGGATATTGGAGCTTGATTCCTCTAATGAAGGTGGGTCACAGTTATTACTCCTTCCGTTATATATGAGGCTGATGTCTATGTGCATTTAAATACTCCTGGAGTCTAAACATAGATACCATATATGGGTTTTGATTTCTGTTTTATATCGTTATCTATCGTATCTATTGTCACTTATGGTTATACTTTCGTGCAGCAAAGTTCTCTCGTCACCTAATCATTCGCATAGAAAAGACTGCTTTTAAGGACAACTCGCATGCAGGTGCATTTGTCACTGAGGTATGACTTGCTGAATATTGCAGAAACCTTTTGTTACTCCTGACTTTAATATAGGAATTTATTTAAGAAGCAAATTTTACATTACCTATAGCTTCTTTTTATTATGATGAACAGAATTATACTGCATTTACTACGATTTTTCCATTTTCTTTTCCCTGTAGAAATATCAACTATTGTCACTATGTGATGACATATTATCAGATATGCTCACGGATTTCAAGTGAAAAGGAGAGGGATGGAAGATTTGAAAACTTGTTTATTAGAAAAGATTCAAGCTCTTCTGACTCCCCTAGTAAACTATTTGTGGACACTGCTGTATACACCCGAAATCGTTGCTTTCGTTTAGCTCTGTCATCAAAGGCAGGAAAGAATTCAGTGCTTCTGCCTACTGGGCGTTTCAAAGCCAACACGATGGTATTGACACCCTTCCGATTAATATAATAGTTGCAACCTGGAGCTTTGTTAATGGTGTTTTGATTTTATGCTTTGACTACAAAATGTTTTAATCTTATAACCAAAGTTCTGTTATTTAACAGCAGTGTGAGGAGGAGATGTTCATGGCATCCTTGATCTGCAATTTGGATGTTGATTGTGAAAAGCTTCTAGTGTGCAAACCAGATCTTGATTGTATAAAGACTCTGCATTTTGACACTCAGGTAATTTGGATTCCAAAACCGTTCCATACTACTGACGCTTACAGATATGGGATAACCATAAGCATACTGACAGTAGGGCATTTAACTATATCAAATGCTTTCTTGATACAGGTAAACCGTAGTCTTGGAAAATGTTACAGTTGGCCCCAAGAATATGCATTGAATGGTTGCACAAGTGGTGCTTCAGCAACATACTTCCTGGGGAAATCTCCGTTTCCAGCTTTGGATGCATTTGTAGAATCTGTTGCGACCATTGGAAATGTATCAGGTGGTACCTTGTAGCCTGCATCAGAACAGTTTGATTATTTTCTGCTGTCACTTTGTAAATAACTTGCTGCTTGCTTCTCTAGGTAAAATTCGTAGCTGGTATTGGCTCTCAGAGTTCGCACTCATGGTCTACAGCATGTCAAGAAATAGATACTGTGAGCGAATTGGCAGACAGCATAAAAGCAATCACGGTAAATCTTATATGTTGTTGGATATCTTAAGCTGTGACTCAGATTCCTTTCTGCTTATACACACTTGAAATTATTGCTAGTCTGTACGTCTGCATTTTGTGTGGCACTTCCCCTATGCCTTTTCTATGTGCACAAAACCTGCTAATAGGCGTGATGATTCTATTGGTTAGTGATATACGTTGCCGACCTCAGAAGGGCTGCTTATTATCAGAAATGTCATGATCCAGACTGCAGAGGTGCAAAAAATTTCAATTTCTGTGTATTTTTACCTATTTTTGATCTCCTTTAATCAATAAGTGATCACTTTCAACTTGCATACTGATGGCGACAGGTTATCGTTCTCCCTCGCGACCAATTCCATCGGAAATCATCCCTGACATGGTGCATGAATATAAAAATGATCCTGAATCTGTTCTGTATGGCGATGAGAACATGACAAGCAGTTGCGTTACAGATTCATGGTGGCTTGAAGCCATTAAAGTTGCAGATGATGTCGAGAATATGCAGAATTCTTTAGGGATCAGCATCAGCAATATGGTGAGGCTACATTTTCTGAACATCCATCCAACTTTTTCCTCCTGCCGTCTTTTTTCTGTTTAGTTTTGCTCAGTGCCTGCAGTGAAATGGATGGATCCAATCTATGCTCGTTTTCCTGAAATCTGATTTGTCCGATTTTCTTCCACGAATAGGAAAGCATTGATTCCGATGATGAAAACTGGTGGATGGCTGTGGAAAGGACTGCATCCCAAGCTGAATTAACGCATGTCAACTGATTCGAGGTCTTATACATTGCCTAGTTATCCTTCCGGATATCTGGTCTGCAGCATTCCGTCGTGGAAGACGAAAGCAACGAATAGGATTAGGTAAACGAATAGGATTAGGATATATGTACTCCTACTCCCGCAAAGAATACGAACAGGATTTCCCAATAAGATTTGGGATCACAGAGACCCTTCAAAATAATAAGATTGAGGGATTAGACCAAGATATCAATATTTCTAACAAATAAATAATGATCTAAATAAATATCTAGCGAAAAAATGTCACCCTTCAAAATAATATGGTGGCGGGCCCTGTGCAGCGCACAACCCACTTGAACCCACTCCAATTTTGTTGGTGTTACGTAGAACTACAAAACATGCAATTAATTTGCATGTATGGTGTGATTATATATTGTCTAATCTTCTTAATTACACTCATTTCATCAGACACTTTATAAACTTAAATACTAACCCCTATCAAGTAGTTCATCAAACACTTACAAACTTAAAGTACTAACCTCTATCAAGCATTTCATTCAACGCTTTATAAACTTAAAGTAGTATTCCCTGTAAGGTCATTTCATCAAACACTTTACAGACTAAAAGTACTAACCCTTATCCAGTAATTTGGCCTGTTGATACTCCAATATCTGTGTACTTGCAACTATTACTATAGGGTCTGAAAACCAAAGCTTTTTTCTCTTGAATATACATAAAATTGAAATGACGTGTTCATTTTTCAGTCGACCAAATAGGAATAGTCATTCAAATGCACCTTCTAAAATACGAGGAAAACATCGGTAAAACTATTTCTCAGTAGAACCAACGTGAATTTGGTTGGACCAAACACAAGAGGTTCCATACATATATGAGAGACATTGCTTTTACGAGAGCTGTTCTACGAATCACGTGTTTAGGATGTAGTTTAAGAAAAGTGATAAACACGCACTTTTTTTAACCTCATGCACATTTTTATTTAATCATGTTTGTTATTTTTATTTAATTTATTCAATCTGATGATTAAAATTAATTAAAAGTTAAAAACTAAAATGTGTATGTGAAAATCACCTCTGTTTCTCTAATTTAAAAGGATGCCCTCATGTGCACTATGGTGTTACGTAGCAATAATCCAATATTAAGTTCTGGTACTAAAACGAAACGCTACAATGACAATATACTCTGGCCGTGTAAGTTTTCTCATAACTTTAGCGAGTCATAGAACCTATTTATTTGCAGCTGAAGTCATTTTTCATATTTTTGCCTCTTTTCTCACACCAAAGCCTCCCAAACTCTCAACTCTGTTATCAATGGCTTATGCCACCAAAACAACAACCACCGCCATAACATCCCCAATCTCCGTCACTGCCGAGTCTCTACACTCCATCCTCTCAACCAAACCCTAATCAACCACTTCCAATCTTCCTTCCCCGCCGTCTCAGCTTCTCTTAACTCCCAAATCCGCCAAAGCTACAACGTTTCGCCCTCTTCCTCTCTCCTTCTCATATCCTTCTGATCCTCCTCCCCATCTCTCCCCTACTTGAACGTCATGCTCATCACCTACTTCCCCGGAAACTCCTCCCTTAACTTAGTCTGAGTGCACGCAAGTTACGTGCTCTTCAGCTCCACCACCGTGGACAACACCACCCTCACCCTTTACAGAACCTCCTGCGTTTCGGGCTTAACTTCAACGATTTTATTCCTAAACGACATCAACATACTGGTTATGATCGGTGCAGGCGTTCTGGCTCCGCATGTAATCAGAGCTCATTTTGTGGCAAGGCCGAGTTTGAAGAGGGTGATCATATGGAACTGGACGGCAGAAAAGGCAAAAATTTTGGCTGAGAAAATGGGAGAATGTGTGGAGTTTGATGGGGTTTGTTTTGAGAGCAATAGGTGTTTGGATAAGGCGGTTGTGAGCTGCGCCACCAATTCGGAGGCGGCCCTAGTGAAAGGGGAGAAGTTGAAGGCGGGGGCACATTTGGACTTGGTTGGATCTTTCAAGCATTCAATGAAGTAGCGAGTGTGATGACGAGGCAGTGAGAAGAGGGAGAGTTTTCGTCACCAATGAGGCAGCGCTGGAGGAGGCGGGGGAGCTTGTCGGTGCTTTGGAGAGGGGTGATTGGGAAGGCGGATGTTTGCGGAATGTTTGCGGAATGTTTAGCTAAAATAGTTTATGAGATTGACATAACTCCTCAATTTGGTCCCTCACAATGAAAATCGATAGGAGTGGTCCTTGAGTTTGTCCACCATAAATCATTTTGGTCTTTCCGTTTAAATTTCGTCAATTATTTTGTTAATGTGCTGATGTGGCATCGTGTTGGTTCTTTCGTTTAAATTTCATCAATTCCATGGTGCATTCATATCGAAATGATCACGAATTTGTTCTTTACGGTGATGAGAACATGAAAAGCAGTTGCATTGCTTGAAGCCAATAGGGAATTGAATAAGCATAATTCTTATATGAGAGACATTGCTTTTACTAGAGCTCTCCCACGGATCACGTGTTTAGGATGCGTTGCTCAAAATTTTCTATGAGAAAAATGATAAACATGCACAATTTTATTTAATTATGTTCGTTATTTTTATTTAATTTATTCAATTCAATAATAAAAAATAAATAAAAATGTATGAGAAGCTAAAACAATTGAAAATCACCTCTCTTTCTCTAATCAAAGAGGCTGCCACTTTTTATATAGTCAAACAAATATGTAAGTCTTGGTCCACTGCTCCCTTCCCCTCACCTTCGTAGATAGAATTTCTATACCACTGTAGTGACGTTTCGTAACAATAATCCAAATTATGTTATTAAAATGAAACGCTACAATGACGATATACTCCGACAGGGTAAGTTTTCTGATAACTCCACCCGTCACGGAAATTAGAACCCATTTATTTGCTGATGATCTCAAGTCATTTCTCATATCTTTGCCTCTTCTCTCAGAGACTCACACCAAAGCCTCCCAAACTCTCAACTCTGTTATCAATGGCTTCTGCCGTCAAATCAACCACCACCACCATAACATCCCCAATCTCTGTCACCGCCGAGTCTCTACACTCCATCCTCTCTCACCAAACCCTAATCAACCACTTCCAATCTTCCCTCCCCGCCGTCTCAGCTTCTCTGCACTCCCCAATCCGCCAAAGCTACGACGTTTCGCCCTCCTCCTCTCTCCTCCTCATGCCCTCCTGGTCCTCCTCCCCTTCTCTCCCCTACTTGGGCGTCAAGCTCGTCACCTACTTCCCCGGAAACTCCTCCCTTGACTTACCCGGAGTGCACGCAAGTTACGTGCTCTTCAGCTCTGTCACCGGCCAAACCCTCGCCACCGTGGACGGCACCACCCTCACCCTTTACAGAACCTCCTGCGTTTCAGGCTTAGCTTCGAGGATTTTATCCCGAAACGACAGCGAAATACTGATTATGATCGGTGCGGGCGCTCTGGCGCCTCATTTGATCAGAGCTCATTTAGTGGCAAGGCCGAGCTTGAAGAGGGTGATCATATGGAACCGGACGGCAGAGAAGGCGGAAATTTTGGCTGAGAAAATGGGAGAATGTGTGGAGTTTGATGGGGTTTGTTTTGAGAGCAATGGGTGTTTGGATGAGGCGGTTGGGATGGGAGACATTGTGAGCTGCGCCACCAATTCGGAAGCGGCGCTTGTGAAGGGGGAGAAGCTGAAGGCGGGGGCACATTTGGACTTGGTTGGATCTTTCAAGCATTCCATGAAGGAATGTGACGATGAGGCGGTGAGGAGAGGGAGGGTTTTCGTCGATAATGAGGCGGCGCTGGAGGAGGCGGGGGAGCTGGTGGGTGCTTTCGAGAGAGGGGTGATGGAGAAGGCGGATGTTTGCGGAATGTTGGTGGAGTTGATCAATGGAGAGAAGGTTGGGAGAACAAGTCGCGAGGAGATTACTGTGTTCAAGTCGGTTGGTTCTGCAGTTGTGGATATTCTTGCAGCTCAGTTGGTGTATGAAACCCATATGCAGCAACACAGTCAATTGGATGGAATGTAGATCGAACACATTGTACAACTTCAATCGGGTTTTGTGTCCGATGATGTAATTTTCCGGTCTTTGTGTCATCAATGTGTACGAGAACATAATCGGTGAATAAAATGCTTTGCTTGTAGTTGTAGATTCGAAAATGTTGTATATGCGAAGTTCTGAGTTCAGATTTACGAAAAATTACAGTGCTAAAATTTCATACTCAGTTCTGCAATACAGTTCTTACATTTCAAAATTACCAAAACATCAAAGTAACACAATCTCAACAACCGCTCGAGAGGATATTTGACCCGAGGTTATGATCCGATCGGTTAAAACAAAGGCAATGAATCGCAAGGGCGGAGATAAAAACTGATTTCGACTAAAAGATACAGTACATGGCTGATGAGACCTATTCGTTAGTCGATCAAAACAATGCCTCCGAAGACTAAGTTCTGTATATCTTTGTTAAATCGCAGCTTTTCTACTTCGAAGTAACTTCCGCATCCACTTTCAATGGCATTAGACCAAGCAGCAAGACGATGAAGTTTAAAAAATGATTTACAGGGTAAAGAATCACAAAGCTTCGAAAATAATGAAATTTCATAAATCATTAATTTCAATTAACAATACAATGACCTGGCGGGACTGCAAGAAATTTTTGGGCCCCTCCTGTTGTATATCCAAATCTCTGCAATGAGACGCCTTGAAGAAACGAGCTAGAATCAAACCGGATGATGGCACTCGAAGGTGTTGATAACGTTAGCGTTCAATTTGCTAAGTTTGTTTCACTGTTTGTGGTTTGTGCTGCATCCTTGGGAATAGTAGATCATTGAGTTGTCTCTCAGCACTGTACTCAGAAGTCGCCTGAAAACACACGAGTAGACGGGAGGCAACCTTACTTTTCAACATAAGCATTTTGTATTTCATGGTTCCAAAAGAGTAACAACGAAAGATGAAATATTAAATGGATCAAGGATGATTGACATACCCGCGTATTAAGTGCAAACCGCAATGTCTGGACTTGTGTCCCTGAGCAAACCCTTAAGTCAAATCCAAGGGAATCTACACCAATAAGTACTGCCTCCTGCAATGTACTTCAACAAAAGATTAATCATCTTCGTGGGTGTTGAAGACAACCTCATATATCACGGAAGTTGGGCCTCTAAAAACAACCTTCCCAGAGAGCATATGTTTTGAAATGGTTCAAAATTGTAAAAAAAAGTTGTGCAAAACCTACAGCCACGTCTCGGAAATAGATTTGGAAACTTGTTTAACAAGTTTGAATACGTTGGCCAAGAAAAAGTTGTACCTCCACTTGAAGACCCTTTAGTCTCCAACATAAGGACTTGAGAGCTTGCGTGGTCTTTTCTCCACCAGCTTTCAGACGAGATATAATTTTAGCTGCTGAGTGTGCAATGGCATCGGGTTGAGCTTTTACAAAGTCTTCTACTTCAACAACAGTCTGGAGAATTACAACAAAAGATTAAATATTAAAAAGTAGCTCGCATCAACTTGGATGACAAAATAAGAGTGAATCCTTCCTTACACAAACCTGATTTCCATGTGATGAAAACAATTGAATCTTAACCATCTCCAGTTTGTAAAATGTAGTCCCGTTTCCCGGTGCTTCGTCTTTCTTATTCTCCAATTCCTCTGCCGAGACTGGACTATCCTTGGAAGTTCCTGATTTATGGCCATTGATCCTAACAGGATCTTCTAAATCGTCTTCTACAGTCCTCCCAACTTCATCTACGCCATCATTACAAGACCGATGATCAGACAGATGCTTTTGGATGACAGAATGTTCTTCTATAAGTGCAGGCCTTATAAGGCCCTGAATAGCCAAACTAGCCGGAGCCTGCTCCGCCCAATCTATCGGATCATCAGAAGCAACCTGAAAAGTAAAAACAAAAGCGGAAATATGAGAAACGAAAAAAAAGAAATGACTACTTCGTGAAAGACCATGAAATGGGATACGATTGCAGCTAGATGCTTCAAATGAAAAAAAGGTACTACAAGTAAGCAAATGAAAAGCTCAAGAATTCCCCGTTGTTACAAACAAAACACACAAGAGTTATTTTTTTTAATTACCTCTACATCACTCCATGGTAGGGTAAGAAAATTACAATGGATAATTACCTCACTAAGCTTCTTGGCAAAATACATTGGGTGAGAATAACGCATAGTCTCCAATTTTGCCCAGTCTCCAATAGACTTGTCAGAATCATCCAGATCATCTTCGTCTTCATCATCAAGAACAGCAACCCAATCCTAAACATGAACCTATTAAATAATTAGAAATGTCTTACTACATCCATGCATCCACATCTAAAGAAATGAAAGCACAGAACAGACCGAATCATAGTCACCGTCTTCTTCATCATCGTCCTCCTCATCATCGTCATCATCTTCAACGTCACTACCTTCATCTTCAATCCCATCCATTTCAAAATCAATTTCTGGTAACTCCATCTCATTGATCATTTCCATAGTATCTAACCCAATAATAACTTGCTGCATCATTATAATACCGCACAAAAATCCATAAGAAAAAGTCCAGAGCAAAGAAGTGCTGCTAGAATGCAATCGTTTCTACCGATTTCGTTATCATTTTATTTGTTCATGAAAATTGCATACCACAAAGTTATTCTCTGAAGTTAGGGACTGAAAAGTGTCTTCACTATCCTTCACTTGAAAGTAGATGTCTGCAACATGCTCGAGCGGGTTAAAATCTTCACTTTGCAAGAAAAAAATAAATAAGAAGAAAGGTTGCCGAGTCCAATGTATGATGAGAAAGTCATACACTTGACTTACTTCCATGTTCATCAGTTACATAAGGCAAATCCGGACATAAAATATTTTCATGAACCTCGTCATTGATCAAACTCGAAAACATGAGTGTTGCTTTGCTGTTAACCTGAAAACGGCAGACTATGGGCAACGTTAGCAATGCCGAACCTCGATATGAAATGGGGAGCATCAATAAGTGAGCATAACAAGTTCAATTTGGTAGTCAAATTTTCGAACTTTCGTCTACTTATCAACATTCGAATGCAATGTACTACCTCAATAAGGGTTCTAGCAGATTCTGCAGCAGTAAGTCTAGCAGTTCCACTAGTCTCTAAATTGGACTCAGCAATATCCTCAAATGGGTGGTATTGCGGCCTCCCATTCGGCTTTACAGGCTCCGAACCGGGCCCTAACTGCCCGGCGGATGCCCGAATCCCTTTCTTTACCAAACTTCCCCTATTTGCAACTGAACCATTCTTTGATCGTCGAATTCGATTCCTGTATCAAATTCTTATCAAATTTATGGATTTTCAAAACCTCGAAACTCAACTTGGTTTATTCAGCTAGAAAAAGCTCAGCTGCTCGACAATAAAAATCAAACTAGTTTGCGTACCACGGCGCGGCGAACCCGCCGGAGCAAGAAAGGCGGCAGTGTACGGCTCCGGTCACCTCGTCTGAGCGCCACGTCGGACGGTAAGCTGCCACAAACAAAAGAAATTAAATTAGAAGCGTCCTGTTTGGAAACAGAGAAAACGCAGGAAAAATGCGAAGAGAAAATCCGAAAGCTCAAAGCTTTTGGGTTAGTTGAAGTGTTGAAGAGAGGAGGGAGTTACAGGGCATGGAGGTGGAGGAGCAGAGATTTGTGGCGGCGGCGTTGAATCCTACGGCCATGGCTGACTCGATCATCATCATCGTTTTCGAGTTGCTTGTAGTTAATGCAACTGCAAGTGTGAGATCCAGAAAATATCTCCCTCTCTCTCTCTCGAGCCTGAATGGATGAGGTTTGCTGTGTCTTTGGAGTTTGGGGTGCGATTCTCTGCACTCGCGAATAGCGGAAACGCCTACAACTGAAATTTCCAATTTTAGTATTTCCGTAGTGCTAGGGGCCGTTTGGTACTTTTACTTTAGGAAGTGCTTTTGCTTATGGGTTTTTATCACCCACGGGCCTTGAACTTTCACTCACCAGGTGTTTTGAACTTTAAAAGCCGTCACGAAGTGCGAGACTTATAAAGCAAGACTTTGCTTGATACTTGAGTCGATTAGTTATACTGCCACAGTCATTCTAAATGAGTTTTCGTGCAGAAATTGGGCCTTGAACTTTCCACTCACCGGAGCGATTGATGCCCAAACTTTAAAGCCCCGTCACGGAGATGCAGGACTTATAAAGACAGCGATGCTAGTCGATTCGTTATCTCCGTCGTTAAGGGTAAATATGTCGTTTAAGCACCCGTATGTTTGATGTGAAATGACCTTTAAGGCACCGCGATTCGTGGTGCGATCATTTCTCTCGCTTATGCTTTAGATTTTCCCTCTAAATTGGTTGAAATTTCTCTCGCTTTTCTTATCATTTCGAGTCCAAATTGACCCATTCTCTTGTATTCTTAGTATAGAACATTCAATTGATAAGGCTACGCTAGAGTAAATTAATTCGATGAATCGGATAGTGATTTAGATTACATTTCATCCAGAACACGTATTGCTTTTGCTTCATTTTGTCTGACTCATTGCCATTTGATTTAGATACATGAATTCTTAAGACTAAGATAGTATGATTAGTTTGTATTATGACTATTATGATATTTTAATGATATTATGGATGTTATGACTATTATGGATTTTCTTATGGATGTTAATTTTGTTATGTTTCTTATGTTACCGTTTTATTTTTATACTTTTTATTGATTTTATACCCAGCCATTTGTAATCCACATTGGCAATTTTGTTTAGATTCCCGATATTTGATTATTGATTCGTAGAATTAATTACTTGCATCTAACAACAATATTTCAATTATTGATTCATCGAATTAATTTACTTGCATCTAAGAACAATATTTCATTCAATATTTCAATTATTGATTCATCGAATTAATTTACTTGGGCATAGCCTTTTATCAATTGAATATTTACATACGGAAAAATATTAAGAGGTTGGGTCAGCCAATTTGGACGGAAATGATAAGAAAATGAGGGAAATTTCAACCAATTTGGGAGGGAAAATCGGAAAGAGAAGGAGAGAAAGGATCGAATCATTATGTCGAGGCCTTAAAGGTCATTTCATCAAACATATGGTGCGAAATGACATATTTACCTCTTGAGTGACGGAGAGATAACGGAATTGGGACGGAAGTATCACAAAGTCTTGTTTTTATAGATGCAGGCATGCGGTCGGTTTTAAAGTTCGGGCGTCAATCGGTCACGGTGAGTGAAGTTGAGGCCGAGTGGGTGATAAAAACTCATTTAGATTGGAGGAGATAACGAATTGGGACGAAGTATCGCAAAGTCTTGTTTTTATAAGTGCGGGCATCTTCGGTTTTAAAGTTCAGGCATCAATCAGTCTGGTGAGTGAAAGTTCAGGACCCGTGGGTGATAAAAACCCTTTGCTTATTATAAGTGTTTTTGTTAGAAGCGGAAGTGCATCCTCAGTGAGTACTTGGATGTGTATTTTTTAGAAACTGCTTTTATGTTTATGATTTAGAAGCAGAAGCACTTACAAGTTTTTTGTCAAATGTATGATTTGGAAGTACTTGGACGTGTTTTTTCTTAAATAATTATTATTGTTCATATGTGTTGTAATATTTTGTAGATTTTGGTTGTTTGATTCACCAAGTTGCATTCTATGATACTAATTAGTTTCAATGACAATTTTATAATGCTTATTTCCAAATGGAGTTTGCTATTCCATGAGCTATAGCTAGCATGCAAATTACTTACAAACTATTTTTCAATCTAGCAAATAATCTCCCATTGGTTTCCGGCCATAATATTTTTCAATCGAAGCTTTTCATTGTCATGTTGAGAAGATATTCAGCAGGGCTGCATATACCTCTCACACTAAGTGTGAATTGTGTGAGGTCAAGTGAGACCAAAATACAAAGAGTTCAGATCTGCTATGCCAAAACTCCCTCTGCCCACCCTCTACCTGCAATTTGGTGTTGACACTTGTCTATTTACTTAACCCCCTTCATAACACTGTTAAGTTTAATAAAAAAAAATTAGAATGAGAAACCCAGCAGCTACCGAAGCCTGCACTCACCCAACAACCCAACTTCCACAGCAACCCCACCAAACGCCGTCACCCCGCTTGTTACAACCCGTCCCAAATTTTTATGCAAAATTACCAAAATACCCCTAGGGGTCAATGTTGACTTTTGTTGACTTTTCGAGACGACTTGTGAAAATTTATTTCTTTCCATATTCATGATGTACTCGTCGATACGAACGCGTGGAAGCAAGCGGAACTCAATTCGGAATTAAAACGAACATTTTACGAAGCTTTAAAGTGTAGGGGCATTTTAGTAATTTCCACCCCGTAAGTTGGAATTAGGGTTTTTGGCTGGCTGCTGTGCAGCCAACCCTTCCCCATTCAGTTTGCGCGTTGTCATTCACTCTCCCTCTCTTTCTCTCCCACTCCTCTCTCTCGGCAAAAAGTTCCAAAAACCTCACTGAAACCCTAACCTTTGGACGAATCACAAAACCGTCAAACCGTTGCCCAAAATCAATACCATCATGATCGTCTCATCATTCTAGACGAGGCTGTGATTTTAGAATCTCCAAACTCGAACCCGATCGATCAAACCGACGTCGGAACGGTTTCGACAAACTGTCCGTCAATTTCCTGTGCAAACCAGACTAAGGTAAGCCTCGAGACCATTACCATTGGTTTTATTGGATTGAGTAGGTTCAAATCGATATAAAGAACGTCCAATTTGGTGCAGTTTTGAAGGAGAACGGAATTAGGGTTTCCCGAAGCTTTCCGGCCAATTTCAGGAAATCTCCGGCCATTTTTACGGCCTCAAATTGGTATGAAAATATTCTAATCGTCAATACCTTCATTTTGATATATGGCACGTTAAATTTGGCCAAAGAACGAAGAAGTTATGAATTTTTGAAATTAATTCAGAAAATTTCCCAGAATTCCGGCGAACCAGACGGCGGAGGACGGCGGCGCCGACGGCCACCGGCGAGGGTAAGAAGACAGAGGAATATTCCGTCAACGGTAACGGAATATTCCTGACGCGTTAAAACTAACGGCACTGACGTTAGCAGGCGCGTGGCTGACGTCAGCCGCACGTGGGATAACGTCAGCAAGCGCGTGCAGGCGCGTGGTGACACGTGCCGGCGCGTGCCAGCACGTGGCCAGCGTGTGAGGCCACCTCCCGGCGCGTCCGTCCGTTTCCCGGCGTGTACGGCGGCGCACGGCGGCGCCGGCGGCGGTGGACGGCGGCGGTAGGGTTTTTGGGCCCCGGAAATCGTTTTTCGAGCTCGTTTTCGCCAAAATAGTATTTTTTTTGGAATATTTTTCTATAGGGCCTATATTAATTTATATTAGGGAGGTTCTAATTTTTCCCCTAATATTAAATAGGTAATTCTTCGGCGCCACACTTCGAGTAGGGCAACACCAAGGGAGATTTCACTCCCGATCACCTGTGAGTGGACTTTTGTTTTATTAAATGATTTATATGCTTGAAAATATTTATGAATTGGGTTTCTTACATGTTTTTAAATGTTTTTGGGGCATGTTTATATATATATGTTGGTATTCGATTATGCAACCATATAGTATTTAATTATGGTTATATGTTATGAAATGATTTTGAGAGATGAATATCATTGGATATATTGATATTTAATTTTATGGCTTCTAAGCATGATTATGTTCGATTATACAACGTTTAAATATTTGGGAAATTATGAAGTATATGATATTCTTCACTTCTACACATGATATATGTATGTATGTTTTCAAACACACTTGGTATGCTTTCACTACGTTGTAGTACCGTCTCACGACCGTAGGACAAGTCTCACATGTTTGGGTCACACGCACTGTACTCCAGGGGTATTGTCCGGTAAATACCTTAGTGCAAGCTTGTCTTACGTTTATGTTTATATTTGGGGAAAAAGCTCCATTACGTAAGGACTCGGGTGTGACGCGCTAATGCGAAAGTGCTTACATGTGTGTGGTACTAGGAGTACAAATTGATTGATAACGTAAAGTGCTTGTACGGGGATTGAGAGGCTGTTCCTCAACACGTACATGGGTGATTGCTCATATACCCTGTGTTGGATTTCTTATCTATACTATTGATATATATATATGGCGAAACGATTTATGGGAATATGAATTGTTATTTACGGAATTATGTTGATATATATATATATTTCCAGTTATACTTATAAAGTATGGGTTAACATCTATTACGGTATTATTTACGGATTTCGCGTTGAGATTTACTTTCAGCTATATACTTATATTATAGTATGATTTTGATACATACTACGGTAGTATGATTTTGCAAATATACTGGATTTCAAACAGGGGGTTACTATGTTGAAAAGAGAAAGGTATTTCGAAAACTTTTATTTTCGTCCACTCACACATTTGTTTTTGCGCCCCCTTCAGGACCTAGTGATAGAGCATCTGGTGAAGTCGAGGCATCCGAGTGGCAGCTCTGACTCTATTTCCCGACCATGTAGGGATTTATCATTTTTCTTATTCAGTTTCTTTAATAATATCCATCCCTGTTATGGATAGAAATTCTAGGAACTTGATTTATTATTTTGTTTCCGCTGATTCAAATTAGTACGGTCTGAACCTTGTGCATGTTGACATTAATTTCCGCAACTTTATGGTAATTTAATTTACTTAAACTAAGTGTTGTCATGCATTTAATGGCTTCGTCACTTACGAGTGTCGGCCAGCACGTCCGAACTCGGTATCCACGTGGGTATCGAGGGTGGGGTGTGTCACCGCTCCTCTTCGTCCTTGGAAAAACGTCCTTCATCCTCCTCCGGCGGAAACCTTTCACCTTGTCGCCGGCGAATCTTCTCCTCTCCCCATGTCTCTCCCTTTCTCGTTTCTTTCTTTATCATGCATCAATTCAAGATCTATACAAAGTTACTAACCCAAAACCATTTCAGTGATTGCAGACCAAAATAAACACCACCACCAGAATCAATTTTGAGCAGTCCTTACCACTGCGTGATTGTTGTGGATTTTTGTGTTGGATTTTGTGATTCAAAGGGTGTTGAATTTTGAGATTCAAAGGTATTTTGTGTTTGAGATGGTCGAGGAAAAAGAGAGAGAGAGATGAAAAATTGGAGAGAGAGAGAAGAGGAGGTTTTCTTGGGCCAAGGAGGACAGTCGGTCAACTCCGATGGTGTGGTGGTGTGGCTTACGTGATTTGGTGGGTGCGGGGAGTTCGGCGGAGTTCTGGTACGGTTTAGATTTTTTTTTTTTTTAAAGTTAACAGAGTTAACTTGTTGTCAAGTAGAGAGACAAGTGTCAACACCAAATTGCAGGCAAAGGGTGGGCAGAGGGAGTTTTGGCATAGCAGATCTGAACTCAAATACAAAATGGGCTTATATTTTATGAGACGTGCCATATAGATAATTAGGAGTTTTTGTCCATCATGCAGTGGACTCTTGCTTTTGGTGCACAAGAAATAGAATTAAAAGGAGTTTGTTTTGGTGATTGGAGTTATATGTAGTGAAGTTGAGTACCAGATAAGAGCTTCCCTAGTTAATTTACGTATGCTCATTCTATATATGCATGACAATTATGAGCTGTCTGATTATGCATGCTTTTAGTATTTGGATTTCCACATTGTCACAATCCAATGAAGACTTTGACGACTAAGGTTTCGTTTTTTACTCTTTGTATTTTTGTTTTGTTTTCAGTTAAAATTGGATATTCCTGTCTTTATTCCAATATTTTGTTTTTAATTACAAAATTAATTATCCTATTTTTGTAACAAATTTCGAGGTGTTCGGCAGTAGGGACTTGGATTTGGACAGAAGACTCTACTTATACTCATATCTCCTTCATGTTCTGATTGTGTTTGTCCAAAATTCACAACACTTGACACACTATTTGTTTCGTGGTTTTGTATTTCGAGCAGCAGTAACTAGCACAAGCGATAAAAAGGATAGTCCGTCGCGTGTTCGTTCGAGCAAAGTGTATAAAGCCAACCCTTCTGTTTGATCAATACATTGTAGCTAGTTTGTTGTTGCAATATTATATATAGTACTAACTATACTACCATGAGAGACGATGACATATTATGTTGTCAGACCGATTTCTGGGTGTTTATAGTCGTATGTTTGGTCCTTGTGGCATTTGCCGGTATTGCATCAGGCCTTGCCTTAGGACTCCTCTCCTTCAGCCAAGTTGATCTCGAAGTCATCATTAAATCCGGTCAGCCTCAAGACCAGAAGAATGCAGGTTGCTTGCTATGCCGAATTTCATTACATTATTGTGAAAATTAATTACTACGTTAATCAGCTTATTAAATTTTGCAGCGAAGATTCTGCCGCTTGTTAAGAATGAACACCTACTTTTATGTACTCTCCTCATAGGCAAATCGCTGGCAATGGAGGTACGCAGCTATGACATGCGTAAATTGTGCTAGTTAATGTTCTGAAGTACTTAATTAATTGACCTACTGACTAATGTCTTCTTCTATAAGGCGCTTCCCATTTTCCTGGACTCGATTCTTCCCGTTTGGGTGGCGATTCTTGTGTCAGTCACCCTTGTACTCGCATTTGCGGAGGTGGAAATTTTGTTTTAAGCCATTCACTTTGATTTTTGTTTTAGCCTAATGCACTTTAAATGTTTATAATACATTATCGTTGTCTTAAGATCGTTTATCCTTGGCTTTTTCTCTTAGATCATTCCTCAAGCTGTATGTTCTCGATATGGACTAAGCCTCGGCGCGAAAATGTCTCACTTGGTACGATTGCTTCTTGTGGTTTTCCTCCCCATATCGTACCCTTTCAGTAAGGTAAAATACATGTTCAGTATAGCTCAGATAAATGTCCATTTACGCTGGCTTCACGTAACTCAACTCTTTCGTGCTAAGCATAAACTGCAGAGATTAAGACTTATTCGTATTTGGAAATTTGACCATGGCAGCTGCTGGATTGTCTCCTTGGCAAAGGGCATTCGGCGGTCTTAAGACGAGCGGAGCTAAAAACATTGGTGGATCTGCATGCCAATGAGGTAAATTTGCTGGAGATTCATGTTAAATGTTAACTGTCTCTGCATACAGTGTCAAAAGTCTAAATACTGTGATCATGTTCATCACTAGGCTGGGAAAGGTGGAGAGTTATCGCATCACGAAACGACGATTATTGGTGGTGCTCTGGATTTGACTTCCAAGACTGCTAAAGATGCAATGACTCCCATATCTCAAACTTTCGCCCTTGATATCAATTCGAAACTCGACATGTAAGTTACGATGGTCAATCGAATCTGTTCATACCCAAATTCAATTGTCTGTACTTACGTCCGATTGCTATGTCATTTTCATGTGTTTACGTCCATGGATCCTTAGGCATACACTTGGTTTAATAAGTAGCAAAGGTCACAGTCGTATACCTATCTACTCCGGAACCCCAACAAACATTATTGGCCTCATTCTGGTAAGCAGTTAGGACTTAGCAGGCCTCATTGTTTACTATTTTCTTAAAGCAGCCTTTCGTCCTCGTGTAACCAATTTCACATTTTTTCGGAATGTACTAGTTGAAGAATTTGATCTTCAGCCGCCCCGAGGACGAAACTCCAATTAAATGCTTGACTATCAGGAGGATTCCAAGGTAGTTCCCTTATGGAATCTAGCAATTGGCTTCATGCTAACAAAAGTTTTAGACAAAACCAACTTGTGTTTCCATGTAACTAATTCGCCGATAAGCTCATATTTTTAACGCAATTCTGTACATAATCTGTAACAGGGTCTATGATAATTGGCCTTTATACGATATACTGCATCAGTTCCAGAAAGGTCATAGTCATATGGTTGCTGTGGTGAAGAGCAACATGGATACTAATTCAATATCACATTCAACTGTAGCAGAGAGTAGAGGTAACGTTACATTATACTGGAAATTCAGTTTTTGGGCAAAAAAATATGTTTTTAGACTAGTAGAATTCATGGTTGTTCAGCTCGATTCTACAGGATTAAATTTTCCGCATGAGCAGAAAGAACGTCTGAGCATTTCTGTGGACATATCATCACCTCTATTTTCAAGTGAAACTGCACACTGTACTCCACCATCGAAGCACGTCGTGGAGGAAGCACAAGAATTGGAGACACAAAATACACGGCATAGGCAAGGATTGCGGACGCAAAATGTATCATCTGAAAGTTTAGAATCTCTTCAAAGTTGTACGGACGAGGAGGTAATAGGTATCATAACAATGGAGGATGTTATGGAGGAACTGCTGCAGGTAACCAAGTTAATGTATAAATTGACGAACTGTTTTTTTATGTCAAATATGCGTTTGAAAATTAAACTAACTAGTCTATTTATTCTGTCTTCAAGGAGGATATACTGGATGAAACAGATGAATATGTCGATGTTCACAAGAAGTGAGTAGTGACATATTTTTCTTGATCCAAAAATTAGAGCGAACCCTAACCTAAACGATTCTTAATACTTTTAATTAGTGTTAATTATATTTGATCTTTGACTATTTGCTTTGTTTTTTTGTTTGTTCCACAGAATCAAAATCAACCTTCTACCATATTCAAGAAGATCATCAGCCTCAGAATCTGTAAGAAATTCTGCGTCTCAGATTTATTGGAGAACTCCAGAGCCGTCTCCACTGTCTTCATACAGCACTCCTGCACTCGGGTCTCCGATTCATCCATACACTCAACAACCTATCATAAGACCTGTCCTGCATGCATCTGCAGGCCCGGTTCGCAGCTGATCACCATCCTCGCATCGAGTGAGTTAATATATCCAATCCTTTTTTTTTTGTTGAAATATCCAATCTAATTTTAGACACCAAACGTGACGTAACATGATTATAATTGTGTCGCGTAAATACGTTCCCCTTTGTTTATATAAAAGTTTTGATATTGGCAGGTCTCAAGAAAATCACATGATGAGAAGCTGCAAAATCCCAGTGATCATAAAGTTTAAAGGTGGTAATTTTAATTAAAATAAATTAGCTATGGAACGTAACTAAACTTTCTTTAGGTTTATGCTTAATCTGTAATTATATATTACTGCGTGCATGCTATTTGTAACATGCAATATATAGTAGAAAAAAGTAGCTAATTAATATATTTTATATAGGATAATGCTTGTATCTCCTTATGGGGACTTACTTGTTCTCTCACTTACGATTAACGAACATTTACTGTCTGAACATTATAATTGGAACTGTTCATTCTCTTTACATATCTGCAAAAAATCATTCAATTTGAAGATCGTTTAGTCATGCATATGTGTTAAACAAATCAATGGTTTTGATAACAAGTAACATCCTCGTGATAAACCGTCCATTTGTTTTATGCATATGAATGGCTAAAAATCTCTAAATTAAATAATTGTTTGCATATATGATCTTTAGATGATGATAAAGAGAATGAACGGTTCCGATTAGAATGTTCGAACGATAAAGATTTGTTAATTGTAAGTGGGAGGACACAAGCATTATCCATTTATAAATTCACAATTAATCAAGTTTTGTTGTTTGCATTTGTTTATATAGATATGCTTCCTTTTGCATGCTTTAAGACCATCCTAAGTTTAATTAAACCAAATTAAATAGTACTTGATAAAAAATAAGAAACAACATGCACTTATTGGGGACTGACTACAGTGCTCTCAAGCATTGGATGCTCACACCGATCTCACCCTCCTTCCCGCCCTCTCTCCTCCCTCCTCCCTCCTCCCTCCTTTTAACGGTGAGATTGGTGTGAGCATCAAATGCTTGCGAGCACCGTAGCCTACTCCCACTTATTGACACAACAGTTGCCTAATACCTAAAATAAAAATTAATTCAACGCAGTTGCTTTCTATACTTTGTTTATTGTTAATGATTTAAGCTCAGTTAATACACTTGTTTTGGACACTAATGATGACGACAGATCTTACCAAACAAATTTGATCCTGTCTTCAGCTGCGTGCAAAATTGTAAATCACTCTCAGTTTGAACTTTGAAACATAAATATGCCAAGAAGAAATTATCTTTTTAATTTGTTGACGGCCCAAAACGAAACTTCGAACTATACTTGAAGATGTGTATGAAGGCAGAACATACATCAATTACCTAATTTGATTTCGGTCGCATATTAGGCCTGATTTAGACTTCGTTCAGGTTGGTTTTTTTTTAATACTTTGGAGGGATTGTAATCTTGAACTTATTTTAATTCTAACTCATCTAATTTATATTATGTTGTATCAATTGTCGTGTAATATCTCGCTTCGATAACTTTCTCTACAAAATGAAAATAGGTGCAACAACTTCAAAATTGGATATGATCAACAAGAAATTATTCTTAATGTATAATATTGTTCATACCATTTTATTGAACACACAATTTATAAGTACCAACCACTTCTATATATTGTTGAAGTTCAATTACACACCTTAGGATTAAAAGAAAATATTGTCATATTCTGGTCTCACGTGAGAAAAGAAATAAGAACAAGGTAATAACACATGGGTAAGGAAGTTTCTCTCCTTTTGATTGACTGACAAGCTAGTGATGATGTGGATCAGGACCTCCGGGACTCAACCGCTTTGACTCACTTTGAGTTTTGCTTGTACGTTCGTATCCGCCCTTTGACTTGCCCACATGGATTATGTTTGCCTCTTCATTTCTCAATCCGATGTCGTATATTTCTTCCTTGGTCGTTTTGACCAATAATTTTCGAATCGACTTGGTCTCGGAATTGAGAGAGAGAGAATCGAACCTAAAATAAAAAAACAGAAACAACATTAATACTACATATATCACAAAACATCTCGAGGTAGACATTTCTTTCATGTACTACAGGATGTGAAGATAAACTTGGAAGTTTGCTATAAATAGGCATAAAAAAGTACTTTTTTTCATTGTATTATTCCAAGTGGGAATAGTAGACACTGAAAACTGAAAAGGGCATGTATTCTATTTCTAAATATGTCACGTATATACTATATATCAAAACACATAGAATAGCTATTAGGAAACAAATCACTCGCATCCGTTCTTCCATAAAAATTTAAGATATTGATCTCCACAGATATGCTGTACATTTTTTGAGGGATCCCCATTAAGAGATTAATTAACCACTAAAATATGTAATTACCTACTAATTTGATGGTTGGTGTACGAAACCTAATATTTGAGTAGGTCGGCCAGAATATTCCTTTCCTTTTATGTTCACCATTTAGAGGCTAGCTACGTGCCCTACAACATATTAAGATTCTCATTGTTCGCTCGCAAGTGTGCAGACAAAGAACACTAATTGACTTGCCACAAGATATAGCAGAGTCTTGCTTCCTATTGAATTAGAAAGGCTTCGCTTCTATCCATTTGAAGGGTTTCTTGTGAGGCCTTTATGTCATGTGTATAATCAAGCGTGCCACTATTAGCTTCTGCCAATAGAAAGATGTAATTATGATTAGATTAGTTTATATATATATATATATATGTTGAATACTTGCACAACAAGCAGTATAACTTCTCCATAAAGGATTGGGGCTTATTAGATAGTCTCTCAGTTAGGTTCTTTTTAATTGTCTTGCATGTTAAGAACTTTTAATTGTTTCTTGATGTTTATACAAAAAACTGTTAAGATGGAGTTTGTTATAAACTGATTGTAGACAAACACTCCACTTTAAGCATTTGCAAGAAAAAATAAAGACAAAAATTAAAATATACGAGTAAGTAATGACGTAAAGTAAAGACAGAAATTGAAATGACTTTATATTGTAAAATGAACAACATTCATACATATAAGAGTTGAATATAATTGATAAGACTCCCATCGGATTGGATACGACTCCATCGGGATGGTTCTAATGCTGCTTTCTTGTAAATGGTAACAACCAACGACAAACTGTCGTGGGGTTGGTAAATCAATACTACCAAAAGAGATTTGGTCGCAAAGCTATTTAACTACTTAGAGCTTTAGGAGGTGTGATCCTAGAATTCTAATCTTGATCCCAAAAGTCACAAGTTGCATAAGCAGTGTGAATGAAATGATTACAGATAGAGAGTTTTATCCCTTGAAATAAAACTAAGTGATCTATGGGCTGCAGTTTTGAGGGATTTCCTCAATAGGTTGTTTTTTGAACGTAAGAGTTCTGGTTTTTGGTTGTTTTGAGTGTCTCTGTGCTTGAGTTCTTCATTTGTTTATATAGACTTCTCAAGCCTGTGTAGTAGCTGTCAAGTTGCATCTGTGACCGTCCTGAATATTTTCCAAGCAAGTATTTACCCAATCTGGAAAGTAATCAATAATATCTCTGATCAGCCTAAGTTTTCTCCCACTGAGAGAGTTTTTTACTCACTAAATATTTCCTTCCAAAATGTTGAGTGCCTTGCATTTAATGCTGGTAGTGGAGAGAGAAGTTGTAGGCTTTGGGTCTTTTTTAACTATTTTACTGAGTTGGGCCATTCTCCTTGAGACCTAACTTAATCATTATGCCATGATTTTAGCTTAGTGATATTTTCAATATAAACACTCGCATCTTCAAAAGTTCATCCATGCTTAGCTCCATCTTCCCTTCGAGTTTCGACAATGCATAATTTGGTGGTGGAAATTATCTAATCAAGTATTGTAATCAGAAGCAGAAGTATCATGGATTGACATCATAATTGAGTAAATTGAGTTTCTTTTTGTAATGTTGAAAGAAAATTACAACGGGACAAACCGGTATGATACATATCGAATAATAATTTGGACCATATATGAGGATACTTACGAGACCAACTAGAAACGTCTAAAACTTAGAGCCCATTTGAAATACGGAAAAGATGGGTGAAGAACGGTGGAGAAATGATGGTGGGAAAATATAGAAGAAACGCACAAAGAGTGATACACAAAATGAAACTAAAAATTGAAAATTATTTTAGGTTATTTTTATTTTGGAGATTTTTTTTTTATCATTCTTCCCCTTCCTCACATCACCTGTTTTCATCCATCATTTTTCCTATATATTTTTTGTCATATCTCAAGCACAAAATTGTAAAACTAAAACCTAAAAACGAAATAGTTATAAACGAACATGTGCGGCATTTGTAGAGCACAAATAAGTCAAGTTGTAATTTACTAATTTGGTTCCTTTCTCACTTTATTATTTGGATTTTAGAGAATTTTACTTGTTCAGTGAAGAAAAAAAATTACGCTAGCTTAATTTGGTGATTAGAAAAATAAAAATCTTCAAAAAAAAAAAACCACAATGAGAAAGTTACAAAATCTCTCTAGAGAGTAGAGACCGTGTCACCACCATTCATTTGGGATAAGGTTTATAGCAATAAGACCATACAACTTAAATTGACGTTATAATGAAGTAACCTAACCTAAGCCATGAAAACTCTGATATTTTCCTCCCAGCCATCTCTCTATCTTTCAAGCTCTTTGCCATGGATGCCCAAAACCCTAACCTTCCACCCCACAACCTTGCAGAACCAAAGCCACCCTAAAAGAAGTACGTACAAAACACATGCAAATGCAAAAGGCTTTGGCAGTGCGCCACCAGCCACCACAAAAGAAACGCCGACAAGCAAAAATTCCGGCAAAAATGATAACAACGATGGCAACGAGGAAGTTCCACAGGTCGTTTTCGAGAGGATGCTAGTGAGAATTATCGCCGCCGTGGGGCTGCCTTTGGCCACGGGCTTTGCGTTTTTGAAAGTTTTTGACGCGGTGAAGGAGAAGCACTTGTGGGACGTGCCGCTTTGGCTACCATTCTTGACAACTTTGTTGACTTTTGGGACATCAGCTCTTGGGATTGCGTATGGGGCATTGTCTACAAGTTGGGATGCAGAGAAGAAGGGTTCAGTTCTTGGATTGGAAGAAGCTCAAAGCAATTGGGTTGAGATGTGGAGGGAGGAAGATGAGAGTAATAATAGTAATAAATGATGGGTTAATTAATTTTGGTATGTGTAAATTGATAGTTTCACGGCTACCATAGCTTCAAGCACCATTAGTTTAGTTTTTGATTTCCTCTTAATCCTCTTATGTAACATCCTGTAAAAAGTTTGTTATAAAATAATTCTCGGGGATATTTTAGACACGTGCGTGCATAATTATTTTGTACACGGGACCGTGTAATTTTACTGTTTTGGTGGGTGCACAATACCCCCAAAACCCGAAATATCTTTTTCCTTCCCTCTTCCCCGTCACTTTTTTTTCCCTTATCCTTATTTTCATTTCTCTCTCTCTCGTTCTCACCGTCTGTGCACAGTGCACATCAATGAAAACCCGTCGAACTGAGGCAAACTAAAATCATCACCATCTTCGTCTCAACGCCCTAGACTCAACGGTGCAAACCCTTCGTCCAAACTCTCGACCGTTCGACGGGAAAAGCTCACAGAAGAACCAGAACTTCCCGGCGATTTTCTCGCCATTCTAGACCGAGGTGAGGTTGACCAAGGTGAGGTTTCTAACTACCACCATTGGATTCTTCTCGTTGAGTAGATGAATTTTCATATGTCATTTGCTTGATTTGGTTGAGTTTTGATGTAGATCGACGAAGCTACAGTAGCCGTGGCCTTTCGAGGCAATTACAGGCCATTTCCCGAGCTTGTACGGTCAAACCAAAGGTACAATGTCATTCTACTCCTCTCTAGCTTCATTTTGATATAAAGAACGTGAAATTTGGCCAAGCAATGAAGAAGTTATGGAGATTTGAAAATTCTCCAGAAACCGGGTAAAATTCCGGCGACGGCGACGACCGGCGGCGGTCGGCGGCACCAGCGACCGGAGCTAGTTGCAGCGGCGATCGGCTTGAACCCGGTCCAAACCGGCTGGTGGCGTCAGCAGTGACGTCAACAATAACGTCATCAACTAGTCTAAACCGGGAATATTCCTTTTAACACCGTTAGGAATATTCTGTTAAGTTTAACAGGGCTGGTGGAATATTCCGTTAGATCTAACGTCGTCAGTTGACTGGCGCTTTGACCCAATGCGTGAGCCGCGCGTGAATCGCGAGTGGGCCGCGCGTGAGCCGCACGTGGGGGCTCGTGGGGCATTATTTTCGACTTCCGTCAACGCGAGGCGACTCTTGACGACTTGTACTACCTAGGAGCAGTACGTATGGTATTTTACAGAGTGTTTCAGACCTCCGTGTTGAGCAAACAAGGGATAAGTGTCATTAATTAGTTTAATTAGTAACCTTTATGAGTTTAATCATTATTATAGTGATATCTCATATAGGTGAGACTTATCCAGAGGACTACCGTGGCTACCCAGAACAGGGGGCTACGACCCGTCTACTTACAAGTGAGTGAGTGGGTCTTTGTTTTGATAAACATATTATTATGTATGGTTTTCACTACTTTATTTAAATTGTTAACATGACTTATATCATATGCGATTGTTAGAGGTAGAACATTTGTATTATATTTGTCATACATGTTTCTATACTATTGCTCATCAGTAGATGTAGAACACCTCGGGTATCAGTACTCAGTCCTATGGCCAGGACTAGCCTTGACGTTTGGAGATGTCACTCCCAGTACCGCTACACAACTTTGAATCCATTGTAGATACTAGCCTGTTCTAGGTTGCACTAGGCAACTCGAACTTGTGTGACGCACTTTGTGCACAGCAATTAGAGTTGGACTCGCGTCATTTTAGTACTCAGCATATTACTCATATACCTAGCATTTTCCTCGTAGCTTATCTACTTGGGCTTGTGTGTTTACATATGGATGAGCAGTCAGTCTGAATTTCAGGGAGTACCCGTGTTTTAAGCAATCAGTCTAAATTTTGAGGAGTACACGTGTTTTGAGCAATCAGTCTGATTATCGGGGAGTACCCGTATTACTATTATAGTATTTTGAGGATCATACCGGGGAGTATGACGTATTTTCAAAACTATACATGTTTTCCAGCGAGGGGATATTATGCTCTTGAAAACAAAGGTTTTATCAAACTTTGTTTTTTGACCCACTCACATTTTTATATTTTGCGCCCCTCCAAGACTTAGTGGCGGATTTGAATTCCAGTGAGACGTGGGCTTGCTTTGGCTGTGGTTGGTGGTTCTGACACTTTCTCCGGATTATGTAGGATTTGCTCCTACTTTTAGTTAACTTCTACTTATCCATCCTCACGAGGATGTGAATGTTTTTATTCTATGCACTATTTACTATGCTCTGACTGTTATGCACCTGTAATAATGGGTTTTACCAATCACTGCACTCTTACTTCCGCTTCCAACTCTAAATCTACTCACTTTTTTCACATATACATGCATAATTGGCTTTAGTCACTTAACACGTGTCACCCAGCACTTCCCAACACCTGGCGTGTTAGGATCGGGATGTGTCATCTTACGTAAATTTTTTAGCGTGACGATCACACGGTATTATTGATTCACATGTTATAAAATAGGCGAATGATATAATTGATATACCATAAATTTATGTACGTTATTATTAAATAAATCTAAGTGTGCTATAACTTAAGTGAATCGATAATACTACATTTTTGATATTACCGTCTCACTAAAAACTTGTTAGGTGTATATATGTTACCGTGAGTATGTGATGAATTGCACAGTTTTTTATTCTTCTTTTTATTCATTTAACTTCAATTTAATTGAGGACTGTCGTTGACTTGCACATTAATCCATGAAAAATATATAACTATTGGATTAAAAGTTTAATACCTTATTAAGTTTGGGACTTTCTTGAGTAATTCAGAGTACTCGGTACTATGACTATTTCAACAGTTAGATCTTCTTTTAAAAATATAAAAATCAAGATTTAACGGTTAAAATACCCAAAATATCGTGTATTCCGGAACACCTAAGAATTTTTGAATTCTTAGATATATTAACTTAAGCTATTATGCTATTAAAATATGAATTGATGTCACTGCAAGTTGTAATACAAGTAGGTGTTTAAGATCTGAGGTCTTACATTACATATGGATTGATGTCATCTCTACATCTTGAGCATATATATTATAAAATTATAAAAAGCTTCTAAATTATCATTTTAAAATGAACTAAACGACAGTTATGTGTTGATCAGTGATTAGTGATCATATTATATATCTGCTCAAAGTATTATGTTTTCTATTTTCTTTTTATGTGGTTCAATCTGCTAGCTATAAGTACAAACAAAATACACAACTTCATTAGACAAAACAAACTCTGCAAACATTAACCAAGCTGTATTAGAAAATTAAGTAATAATACATACCACACAAATAATGGTTAATTAGTGCCGACTTTGACATGATGGAAGCATTTACCGACCGACGACGACGTTTTACATTCTATGTTGATGTGGTAGAGATCATTAGATTAATCATCTAGTATAGTGTTAGCAGTTTAATTAATCAACAGGAAGCCTAATGTGACACCTTTACTTATTATACCAATCCATCATACAGAATCCTAATTTTCTTTGCCGATTGAGACATTTTTTTATTTGTATTTGTTTGCATACATGGAAGTCTTCATCGCATTTGATTTAATTAATCAATAAAGTAGCAGATCGGCCTTGTTAGTTACAGCTTAAAAGCCACACCTTCCGTGTCGTTTTATTTGAATTAATTCAGAGCAAGGTCATTTTATATTTCAATCGAGTCATGGAAATTATATATTAATTGTAAACTATTAAGTTTAATATATAGTTAAAATAGACGGGTCAAATTTGAGTGGTGCATACCATTCAATTGTCTGACCATTGAATGATTCAAGATTTATTTGAGGCCTACTTCAGATTAATCTGTGACCATTCATTGAACGGTCCGTACCACCTAAATTTTTTTCGAAATAGACATCGGTTTTGCACTTCTTTCTCTTCCTAATCCTTTCTACAATTAATCATCACATTCACTCATTGTTTAATCAATCATTCGTGTAAAAAATCATTCAGTTTAAAATTTCTGTTTAACGAATCATAATACTCAACTTTTATTTTGGTGTATTCATTGAGATTTATCAAAAAGGATATGAAAGGTTTTTACTTTGCTCTAAATGGATATGTTGTCCTAAACGAGTGATCAAAAAAGAATAGTGTACTAAAAAAGAGAGCTCGAAAATCATTTTGTGCTCAAATTGAAGCTACAGGCATAGCTGATTTTCATTCATCGATTATCCGAGTAAATACAACATCAAAAATAAAAAAAAATACAAAGTAGTCCATCAAAAATACCACAAAACTTCTAGATCATAGAAAATCAACACCAACCACATATTTTTAACCAAAGATTTATCCGAATTTTACCCACTGTACATATGATTTATCTTCTTGAAAAACACCATGTCAATTAAATTTTCCCAACCATTTAGCAAATGACACAAGCATTGGGATCCTCTTCTGAACTTCTTACGCAATAGTATGCAGGCGTAGGAGGACAATAAGCTTGGTAGGCCTTCATAAGCTCAGCCATTTCGTCCTTTGGATCTTTCTTCTTCGGCTCCTCCTTCTTTGGCTCCTCTTTCTTCTTCTCCTCCTTTGCCGGTCCGACTGAGACTATCTCAGTCCAGCAAAGCTTCCTCAATCTTCCCACCAAATCCACTGGATCTATGTCCCCTGTGACCGTCAATTTCTTTTCCTTCATATCCATGGAAATTGAATCAAGCCCTGCAAAAAGAAAATTCCATTAACACAATTAAAATAATTTGTCACTTCATAAATGTAAATTCGAACTTGAGTGCAGACCAGCAAACTGCTGTAACTAACTTAGCTACGCTAAACCTAGGTCTGCTAATTTGAAACAATTGAAATCGGAGTAATATGTAGAAAAAAGAGACTAATATGGCCACGGATTTAATACCTTCAATCCCCGAGACGGCCTTCATGGCTTTCTTCTTAGCCTTCTCGTCGTATACTTCCAATTTCAACACTACTTTCTGTCATGAAACAAGATGAACTATTAGAATTTAGACTCGCACAACAAGTTATAGTCCGAAAAAATAAGCAAAGATCAAAATGAAGCGATCAAAATTCAGAACCAAGTGACAAATTAGTGTAAAAAAAAGTAAAGGTTATTCAAGATTTTCTAAAAGAAAGTTTTGGGTTTACCCAAAAGTAGCATCATCAGTCATGCATGATGCATGCATATCTCTGATGTAAAAAGAAGACATGAAAAGTTTTCTGCAAAGATAAAGAGGTATGGAGCAAAGTAAAAACCCTAATTACCTTCATTTTTTTTGCTGTGGAGCTTGAGAGATCTGTGCGGAAGAAGTTGAAGCAAAAACTTCAAATATTTCAGCAGAATCCAAGAAATTAAGAAGATAAAGAGATTTATATTATTGTAGAAGTAATTAAAAGGAAAAGAGACGTTGAAACTGTCTTGGTGAAGTGAAGAGTCCTTGAGACTACAATTTATAGTGAGTAGTTGAAGGAAGGAAGAAGGAAAGAGAAGAGCTTACAAAGGAAGGAACTGAGTCAACGCAAGTCTAGTCAATACGCAAGACACACACAATAGTAGTCTGCGGTCAACAAAATCATGTGCTATTTTTGACTGCAACAGAAAATTAGTTTAATTAATTATCATTACATCATCAAATCATCAAATACAAAAAGCTTGGGAAACTTTGTTATCAGTGATCTCCCACTGCCAAACGGCACCGTAGTGGCTTCGTACACTTTTTGAAAAGTATTGCAAAAATTTGCAATCATTGTGTTTGTTTCTTCCTTCCGGGAAGGGGCCAATACTAATTCTGAGTCGTTTTTTTTTTTTCGCTCAAAACATGAACAGTTTTTTGGTACGATTTTTTTCTAATTTTTTTGTGGGTCGTCGTCGTGGGTAGGTCTTCGACGTCCCCCACAGCCACCTTTTCTTTATTTCTACGATCTCCACGCGTTATTTCAGACCATGTCAAGTGAGAAATAGTAGAAAGAGACTTGGGTTGGGACTTTGGTTTGGTACAATATATTTATGACTTGAAAACGGCCTACCGTATAAGACCTTCTCACGATGAATCGATTTTTCGCACGTCAGTTTCAAACTCATATGTGAGTGGCTATTGTGTGTACTGAAGAATCTTTCTATGTAGTAGGAAAAATTTAGACCTTATTTGAAAGTGTTTTTGAAATAACTGAAAACGTTTTTGATAATAATGTTTTTTGAACTAACATTTAGTAAATATGCAAGTGAATTTAAAAAAAAAACACTTAAAGTGATTCCTGCAAAAAACATCAGTTATGTTTATTCAGGAAGCATTTAAGTGTTTTTGAAATCCAAAAACTTTTTCTCTAAAAGCGCTTTCAATCATTTTAGAAGCACTTTCAAATAAACTCTTAACCTATTTAGAATCTGTCCGTCGAATCACGTGGATATGCCGGAGCCATATGTTGCCTTTTCTGTCATTCCAATCCGTGGTCCCATGGGTTATTTCTAAAGCCGTAAACGGCCAATCGGACATAAGTTTTTCTAATATGGCAGGGATGCTCGTAGTGTGAATGGTCACATACATATTTGTAATAACATATATAATAATTAAGTTAAGGGCTAGTGTCACATGGGTGGAAGGTATAGTGTCTGCTAAATAGCCTGTATCTTTTGCTGGGATTCTACTTCTGCAAAACTATAGTAACATGCTTAATTTGATTAAAAAAAAGTTATTATTGGATATATGACAGCCTTGGATTCGGGGTCCGAGGACTCGCAGGCGTATACGGGTCGTTGCATGTTAAGAATTTATTGCAGGACGAAGCTGGATTTTGTAAATGGGTTGGGCTATTTTCTTTTAATCTTGGGCCATGGATCAATAGCTCAAACTTCAACCAGCAAAACTTGCCAAAATTCTATTTTAAAGAATCAAATTAAAAAAAAACACATCTCCAACATACTCATAAAATAGTCTCTATTCTAACAAAATAAACAGTCACTCTTTAAATTTACAAAACAACTATATTCATCAGTTAAATATTAAAAACATAATAAAACTCAAGGGTGGACCCTTGAGCAAGGAGAAAAGAAAGAGAGATAATGCCTGTTTTGAAAAATGAGTAGGTTGAGTTTGAATGGTTAATACTAAAATATTCAAACTTTGTTAATATAAACAGTGTTGTTGGAGATGAAAAATTAAACTGAATAGCTAAAATAATTTTTTGACATTGTTGTCTTGCTACTCATATTTGATGACTTAAATTAAATACCATCTCTAATTCTTGATTAATAAAAGCTTGCTGTTGACCAAAAGATTCGATTCACAAGTAGCTAATTATTTTATATGTGTTTTCCTAATAATAATAATAATAAAGTAGATCCTAATTATATTTAGAACTTTGAAACTTCTAATTAACTATTTGTTTGCACATGTACAGTGATTTTCTTTCTATTTAATTTTCGTTTAAGAAAAATTTTCAATGCGATGTTTGACAAATAAGATGTTTATACACACGGGCGGGCACAAGTGCATATACATGCTTGCCTGGCTGCATAGCCGATTTGTGCGATTGAGATTTTGCCTTCCTTGCTCTTAGATATGTACACCAACTTCGGACTTTTTTTGAAGATGCATAGTAGGAGGTGAAGATTTATCTTCGTTTGAAAAAGCATATACAAAGACACTTCATGATGTAAACATCAATTTTAGCGGAAAATAGAAAGAAGTACGGATTATATGAAAGATCTAACTGTTGCATGTAAAAATTTATTTTTATTTTTATATACAAAATTTAACCATTGATTTTTTGAATTATTTTATAAGAGAAAAATTGCTAAAAATTCTAAAAAATAAGAAACAAAGTGGCATGGAAAGCAAGATGTGGCGGGCGAGTGTGTGGCCATTCATTCAAAATAATACGTAGAGGGCAAATGGACCATATATTTTTCCAGTCCAAAGACCACGTGTCTGCTACATTTGGGTCCCTATTTTGCAAACCCTAATCAAATCAAATCTTTTTCTCCACGATCCACACTCTTCTGTTAACCTTTTTAGGGTTGGCTAGTTGGTAAAAATTGAAAGGTCAGGTGATGTACGGCTGGTTCCTGGTTCACACAAGTCCACCATTACCACCAACAACCAAATCTAAATTAATTTTAGTGGATGGGAGTGATTTATGTACATCATTTTTCATCTTATGTACGTCGTTTTATTATATTTGATTAATTCAATAACTAAAAAAAAAGGGGAGCATTTGGTGAGAAAAATGTGTCTAAATTATTTCTCTTATTTAATTAGTCATTAAACCTAAAATTGTTGCTTTTTGTTTCACTTTGCTTATCTCATGTCATTTAAGTTACAGTTTGTGATCTGAAATTTACTGAATCAAAACCAATCAAATCATTGTTAGCCATGTTCAACATGGTGTGCTTCTCCTTTTGGTGAGGTACTCTACCCATCTCATGTCCTCTTAGTTGGTCACTAACTAGGTTTGTTCCTTAATTGGCTCACTCAACTTAGCATTTGGTTCATGTGTTAATTTGCAAAATGTTATCATCTTGCCCTACTTGGAACCCCCATCACACTTTTCTTAATGCTTGGTTCTAATCCATTTGCATTAAATTAAAGTTGTAATAAAAAATTAACACAATTATTTCTAACATCATTTGCTGCTCAAGACTGCGGAAAATTTTGAAAAAATATTTAAAGTTGTTCTTCTTAAAGATTGTTAAACCTTTTGCTTTTAATCTTTAAAATTTTAACTGAATTAGAGTTTGAATGTGCCCTATTCGAGTGTTGTCTCGAGGAACACTTAAAAAGGGATTAGAGCTTTGGGCATTTCTCAAGATGTCTCAAAAGGGTTCGAGCAGTGCTTGATGGATCTTCAAGAACTAAAAGTCTTTAACCATCTACTTAAAATTTTATTAGCCTATTTCCAAAATTTCCTTGTATTGCCAAAAAAAGGAAAGAACCAATTCGTCAATTTCCACGAGAAAAGCAATTTATATGAAACATGTTCACCATCATGTGGCGTCTAAATTCAATAATACATTGTCATGTGGATAAAAACTTACATTTGTCAATGTATTATTAGATACGAGAGTTATGTCTCGTTTTATGTAAGTTATTATCTTCTATTCCATTTGTACTATAAACGTGGCGAGCTACTATTGGCCACCTCCACACCCACCAAAATCTCCGCCGCAGCCAATAATCACCAAGTCCTTATATAATATTTCCGCCGCCGCCAGAAGAGTCGCAGTAGCTCCTTTTGCTCTTTCAAAAAACCCGAATCCGACTATTCCGCAATTTATGGTATCCAAAAACCCGAACCCGCCAGAGGGATTGTACTTGGATCCGAACGGAAACGGCATGGCGTTGCCCGGACTCGGCCCGTTCGCCTCAGTCACTACAACGGCGTCAACGACGTCTTCGGCGGAGGATCTGAGCAAGAAGATTCGGAAGCCCTACACTATTACCAAGTCCAGAGAGAGCTGGAGCGAACCGGAGCACGACAAGTTCCTCGAAGCCCTCCAGCTGTAAATTTCATTTCTCTTAATTTTTATTATTAATTTTTTGGTTTAATTAGCTTCTCATTTCTCTTAATTCTTATATCCTGTATGTGTTTGTGTATGAATTTAGGGGGCAGGAGTTGTAGTTCTGAATTGGGTTTTGAAATGTGGGGAAAGAAATGGTGTAGATGTTGTTTGTGTGTTGAATTTTGTAAGGATTTGTTTGGTTGCTGAGAAAATTTAGGAATGAAAGAAAAAGGAGTAAAATTTTAGTTTTAAACTTGGTTTTAAAATGTGGGAAAAGGAATGATAGAGTTTTTGTTGTGTTTTGAAAATTTGTAAGATTTGTTTGGTTGCTGAGAAAATTCAGGAAAGGAAGAAAAAACGAGAAGTTTCAGGAATGTGGGAAAAGAGTAGGATTTAGTGTTGAATAGGGTTTTAAAATGTGGGAAAAGAAATGGTATAGATTTTCTTTATGTTTTGAAATTTATAAGGACTTGTTTGGTTGTTGAGAAAGAGTAGGATTTTAGTAGGAAAGAAAGAAAATAGAGGAGTTGCAGGAATGTGGAAAAGGAGTAGGATTTTAGTGGCAATTCATTTTCTCAACAATAATTTGTATTATGATTTGTTATGATGCTAAGCCCATTTGAGTTCAATTTGGCATAAATTTTTTGGGTTATTCCCTAATTTTGTTTATGTTCCCTCTGTTGTATTCAGCTTCGATCGCGATTGGAAAAAGATTGAAGCTTTCATTGGGTCAAAGACAGTCATACAGGTTATTTTTCTTGATTCACTCTATAGTTTCTGATGCAAAGAGGAAGAAATGCTTGAGTGTCAACTATCACCACTTATGCATTTGGTTTAATCTTTTATCTACAAATTCGTAGATTAGAAAATAATGAATTCCCTTGCACATAAGAAGGATTCTTTTTGCAGATACGTAGTCATGCACAGAAGTATTTTCTGAAGGTTCAAAAGAATGGGACGTGCGAGCATCTACCTCCCCCTAGGCCGAAAAGGAAAGCTGCTCATCCGTATCCTCAAAAAGCTTCAAAAAATGGTGTGGATAGTTTCAGTTTTGTATAACATATTTTTCATATGACAGTTTATTCAACCCTTACTCATATGTGCTTTGTTTTCCAGCTCTGGCACTTCCACAAGTATCTGGGTCATGCCAGCCTTCATCTGCTTTACTTGAATCTGGGTTTAATCAAAGGCCAGATTCATCATCAATGCTTATGAGTCCCATCCCTGGCCCTGTAGCCCCTTCCTGGACTAATGGTTCTGTGCAAACAGCCAATCCATCTCACGAGTCCAAAGGTGCGACTATTAAATAAGTTAAATATTCGTCGCAATGACTTGTTCTCAGTGTACATTAATGTTGTCGTTCTTAAACTTGATGGTTTAATTGCATTTCTTTTTCATGTGGTAGTTGTTTCAGAGCCAACTGTGCAGAACAACAGTTGCAGTACCACAGAAAGCACCCCTAAAGCTCAACCAGTTGGTGGAACAACTGATCAAGTGAACCATAGCCATGCATTGAGAGGTGAGGCTTCAGTCTTCCTGTTTGCAGTTTTTTCTCACCCGACAAGTATAGTCACATAGTGATTCTAATTCTTTGATATTGAATTTGAACTCTTTTTCACCTTGAAGTGGGAGAAATTGTGGCAAGAACATGGAATTTCATTCTTGTATGTGTGCACGGGTTTTCTGTTTCAACATGTAATTGAGTACTCAATATATCAAACTTTAGGAGATAAACACAGCTATAAGTATGTTTCCTTCATTTGTTCTGTTGTAAAGTCCGGAAAAGTTCACGTCTTTGTCATCATGGCATTGGTTTCCATTTTTGTTGAGCATAGGGTATGTGTCATACACGTGGAATTGCACTATTTATGTACTCTCGTTCTTCTCTGGATAAGTCTACATATCTCACAGCACGTCACAGTTGGAACCAGTAAAGAATCTGGTTTTGTATTAGCAAGGCACACTCGCAACTTTTGAATTTATATGTTACCCATTTTGTGTCATGGCCTTAGATATGGATTACAAATTATAGCTAGAAGAAAAGTGTTTTCCATGAATTTAACACCAATTTGTTTTATGCAGTTCTTCCCGACTTTACTCAAGTATACGGATTCATTGGCAGCGTCTTTGACCCTAATGTTACAGGTCATCTGCAGAATCTGAAGAAGATGGATCCAATAGATGTTGAAACGGTACTTCTTTTCTCCTTTCTGACCTCAAGTGCCATCACTTTTAAGTTATGACTGTAGTCTATATATTTGTTTGTTATCTAACCAAATGTTCGGTGAAGAAGTTACTGCTTAATCTTGAGCATTATTACTGCCTCAGTAAAGGTTTACATTTTTTCGTAATTGAAAATGTTTGTGATCTTATTATTGTTTTTGGTGCCTCTTCAGGTGTTACTGTTGATGAGAAACCTGTCCATGAATTTGACCAATCCTGATTTCGAGGATCATGTAAGTTTCCATTTCACTAACCTCTGATTTATTCTTAGCTTTGCTTCTACTATTGGAGGAAGATTGATTACAACAAGCTATAGTTTGTTTGGTTGATGATCTCTTAAAAGTAAGTATATTGATGGACTTTTAAATTGGATCCAGAGACAGTTGCTTTCATCCTACAAGATGGATGCGGATACGGTGAGTCTTGGTGATGCAACTAAAAGCCTTTGTGAAGACCAACACGAGAAAGTTGCTTAAGTTGTAGTTCTGGAACTTCGAAGCTTTCTTCTCATCCCGTCGGCAGTGCTTGAATTTCAAATCTAATCTTTTGCCCAACTGGTGTTGGCATCCAGCAGATGAATTGCCAAAGAAAACGACAATGATTAGAAAGCGTCAGGTTTCATCTAGGTATTGACTCTTGGTGATAGTACGTTGCAAGTGTAGTGAGCTCGTCGACCACAAAACATGTCGATTGATATGGCATTTTGGTGTGGTTGTATATATCAAGATAAAAGTAATGGATTTTTGTATAGTTCAAGTTATGTGAATGTTACTTTGTACACCTGTTGTATTCAAGTTTTTAGTTGTTGGTTATGTGATATCGGTGCGGTATTTTAGTGCCTGTTTGAATTCCTCTTGAAACTGGATATGTCCGAATTTCTGTATACTACTATAATCTCGGTTTTATGTATACGATAATCGCGCCGTAAGCTCCTGCAGCTTGGGCGGGATCCCTGGTCATTCAAATTAACAAACAAATCGAGCCAGAATCGTAAAGAGAACTTTTTTTCCCCTTTTCTTTAAGCTTCTTAAGCTGCTGTTCTATGTTTTGCCTTTTTTCGTGTCGCTGCTTTCCTTGTACAGAGTCCCATACTTCAGTAGAAACTACTTGAAGCCCTAGCGGCTGGAACATTTCCTCCTAGAAAGTGAACGCCGAAATATTTACAATCGCATCATCTACAGATTGGTAGAATCAAGGTATAAGCTGATGCCCAAAAGCTGTTCGTTAGCCGCTTTGTTTCTCAAAGGTTGTCCGACTATGGCCGGCCAAGGTAGAAGCCTGTCCCTGCCTTGCGCTGAGTTTCATCCAGAAGGGTATTGAATGTCAGGTCATTGGTGCTGCCATAGACATGAAACCCTGAAAACACCAAAAGCAATGGAATTTCCGAATTATAACAGCAGCTAGAAAGCTCGAAAGAGATTCGATGCCAAAATATCAGATTAACTAACTTCCCACATCGTACCTGGATCTGGCATTCCAAAAGATCCATGACTTGGTGACTGGTAGTTCAAAGGAAAATCTTGAGTACGCCCGAATTCCTGCAAGTAACGAGATTGATCACGAGGTCGATGAGTCATTGCACCTCCGAGACACCCACTTAGTTGGTGTTGTGGGGTCCTTCCTGGAATGTGCATCTGCTGCAGTTGCTGGTGTGGTTTGGCAAGGGAGTGATGGACAGGGCTGGGGAGTATGTTAGTAGAGAAAGGATGGTGGGATGGGACGGAGGGCTTGTGAGGATTGTAGTTAAGGTTTATGGGCTGCATTTGAGGACTCATACGAGCTTGAGCTGGTTGAGAATCTAATGGACGAAAAGATGTTTGTTTCATCTGTCTTGATTGTATGGTTCGCACCCGAGGAAATGTTGCACGACTTTTGCTTGCCTGTAGTTCTTGACTGTTGCAGTAAGTCCCCGAGCCAGCGGCAACATTATACGAATTACAGAAGGAAGTGAAATCTTCTGAACTCAATTGAGTAGATTTTTCATCTTTGGAAATATTCAAGCCTGTTAGCTTCGTAGAAATAGCAACCGGTGAACTTGAGTTTACCCCATCAGCTTTGACTGGATTTCCTTCATTTGTGTTATTCTCCGTTTCGGGCGTAAACCTGAAGTCATCCGCTGTGATTAGGCTGTCCTCATCAGGCAAAAGAAGCTCAACGGGAAGACCATCTTTATCATCAAAGCAGCTGACAGGTTTGTGTTTCAACCCTGGGTCAAATGGAACACCAGATCTCATTTTTTCGAGCAAATCATTAGAGACTAACTGACTTTCCCTGCTCTTATTTTCCTCACCAGAGCTTGAAAACAGCATGTCTTCACAGTCCAGCCAAATGAGTGCATATTCGTCAATCAAAGAAGTTGCATCAGTTGATTGCAATCCCTTTCCGGAAACTGTACCATATGATGGTTCTCGGGTCAAGTCCTTTGACACTATATGAGCTATAGATTCAGATCCCGGGTCAAATTGAACACCCAATCCGATTTTTTCTACAAAATCATCAGAGACTAACTGAGTTTCCCTGCTCTTACTTTGCTCACCAGAGCTTGAGGACAAGCTGTCTTCCCCATCCATGGAAATTAGTCCATATTCTTCAGTTGTTGAAGGAAAGACATAGTTATCTACTATAGGAAGTGGCAAATTGCACCGTTCTGAAACGCCGTTCTTTGCTGAACTTTCAACAGAACATTGCTGAATGAAAGAAGATGCATCAGTTGATTGCAATCCCTCTCCGGAGCCTGTACCATATGATGGTTCTTGAGTCAGGTCCTTTGAAACTTCATGAGCTATAAATTCAGACTGTTCATAGCAAGAAATGCCACAGCTAGGCGTTTTCTCTGGAGAAATGCAAAAAACATTAGCTTCTTTCCATATTTCAGTCGCTAATGCAAGTTAAAATTCAATGGACAGAGGTCAAAATGTTCCACTTGAAAGCACAAATTCCACAAATATTAAGCTACCGCAGAACAATCAGCATTTGCGGCTCTACCTGTAACAGGAAACTGATGAGCGAATTTAGAACAACAAATTTCAAGGCCCTCGGTGTGATTTGTGGTCAGATCAGCATGCTGTGGGCATGACATTAAACAAAGGTGTGAGACAGAAAAATGATGTTCAAATTCCGACTAATAATTTAGTTAAGCATGACTCGTACCTCTAGTATGAGCGAATCGATTAAGAATTTTGTTTCAGTATCCTCGTCAACAGATAGACCTGGGGATAATTCTTGTCCAGATACAGGAGTTTGTTGAGAGGCACTGTTGGAAGAATTGACAACTGAAGCAGGGGATACTATATGTTCCTCTGATTTTTCACATCTGTTTCTCTCACTATTTGCAGAACCCTCCAGAGGCACGCCGAATTTGGAAGTTTCGTCATGCTCATTTGAATTTTGCATTTGCTTCTTTTGGACCGCTTTTTCCAGTGCATCCGCCACCAAACAAAAGTGATAGAATCAGTAATTTACATTTGCGTTAGGAGACTTTTCAGTAATCTATCTAAGCAGCAAACTAAAAAGGTAAGAAAGCACTACATAACTACAACCAAAAACTTCTGTATTTCCAAATGCAGTAGCACAAGGAAGGAGATCATCACACCTCTTCTCATTTTTCCATCCTCTTCCTCCTTCTGACTTGAACACTCAGAAGAACCAAAAGTCTCATCATTGTACGAGTTCCAAGGGTTTGTCTCAGAACGATTCACTTCCTGAAAGGTTATAAATTAAAACTTTTAAGTAGATGTCTTTAGCAACACCTTCTAAATCCATGCCAGTAATTGAAGGACAAAAAAAGGTAATGAGAATTACTTAATTAAAGACATCATACAAGAATGCAGGCTTCTCTAATATCGTAGTGTGAAATAGAATAAGAAAAGTTATCAATCGGACCTTATAGAGCTGTTGAGGACGATATGGTTCTTTGCTCTTATGGAGTAGAAGAGGACTGTTGTTTTGCAACTTGGAAGCAGACTCCCCAGGAAAGCGTCCACATACTCCCAGTTCGTGCCCGTCTCCCAGAAGTCCACGATATTCTGAGTTTTGCAACAAACATGTCATTTATGTAAGTTGTCATGCCATCTTTCACAATGTGTCTATGAACGCTCATTGTAAACAGAATCAAAATGCAAGAGTATTCTCCAAATACAAAGAAAATGGTTTGCAAAATTCGGAAGGTTAAAGACAGTGTTAGAAAACCATAAACTACACACCTGAATCGCCACAAGGTTTTGACGAACGAAGGCACACATAAAGTTCACTGTTCCAGGACAATCATCAAATTAAAAGCATAAGAGCACGAAGCAATAGCTACAAGCAGAAAATTTCGAAAAATCCTCGGATAGGTCCTCAATATGTAAACTACCAAGCATCAAGTATTGCACCTTAAAATCGAGGATTCGATCCCACTCGGTAATTTTCTGCTTGCATCCACCATGGCTAAAGAGAACAAAATATCCCTACTATATGTAATCCTTGAATGTCTGAATAAAATTCAGAAAAACAAAAACCAGTTATCAGCTAATTAGGCTAAGATCACAGCATTTAAGCAGGATTAATGACTTCAGTAAAAAAAAATCACAAAAACAACACTAGTCTCAGAGAATATTTTCTCGGTAACCAAAAAGAAAATTTGAGCAGGTTTAATTCATCACTTCCTCCATTTTCTCGGTAACCAAACAATAAATAACAGTAAAATGTAGCATATTAAATATTTTATTAGGAATATCAGCTCAACAGATTATAATAATGCAAATACTTAAAAAAGCGAGATAATATTACTTGACAAGTTCTTGTGCGTCCAATTCAGAGTGCGGAAGTGGATTTTGGTCCTCACTTTCCGAGCTCATTTTCCCGGGAAAATCCGGCATTTCACCAAGTCGCTTCAAATCAGCTCCAGATTTTCTCCGCCTTCCACAAACCTTCAAAGATTAAGACCTTCGCACTGCAAAAAATGCAAAATCTTCAATCAGTACTCTGAGTTTCTCTGTACGGACAGAGAAACAGGAAGCAAATAATTACTAGAAAATTAACAAAAAAATTACAAAAAAAGAAAGCAAAAATTTACAATGCGGACGAAATCAGAGGTTCCAGTGAAGTTTGAAACTCTTCGTGTGCAATTTTTCCGGGAAAATATCTTAGGGTTTGGTGAAATGCGTGTTTGGAGGGAGAGAAAGTGTGAGAAAATTTTTGAGAGAGAAAAGAGTATGATGAGCACTACCTGGTTTGTGTTGCCTCTCTGCAGAGCTATAGCCAATAGGGGAATTATATGCATGCGTACAAGTTTTTGGGGGGAACAATCCGCTGCGTAATTGGTGAGGGCGTACGATAGTAGGGCTCTCGACAGGGGTTTGCCACGTAGGACGGAAACGCCGAACTTGCCTGAGTTGAATCCGTTTGACACGGTTGGATATTTGACTTTTGGTCACATGGCAAGACCCCATTGGTTGGGCCTTTGAGGAGCATTGCAGCGCCCGAACATGTCCTTGTCCAAAAATCCGATTTGCCCGGCTCCATTGAAAAATAAACAAAAAGGAAAAATAAACAAAAATTATGTGCTAAGTTTAGTGGAAGAAAAACTTGTGTAGAGATTCTCTAACTACGTCATTTGTACAATTTTTTTTCACAAAACATAAAATTTTTGTGTATGATGATTCGACCTGATCACACGCGATACTCACTGTATGTGGGAATTCAGCCAATTCTACATAGCAACTTTTGTTTGTACATTTTTCTTTATCATTAGTGAAAACTAGAATGCCTCATTATTATATATTCAAATAAATGCTTCTTGGAAAATTATTAGAACTTGGGAAAGACTTATTGATGTCAAATTTACTTTCTAATTATGGATACATGTGTGCTAAAACATTATGGCATCTTAATTAGGAATTGTGATTACATTTTGGTTGCCTTTTCTTTTCCATTTCAGTCATGAAACGAGTGGTTTGTTTCAACAAACAAATTCTTGATCAACCCGAAAACATAATAATGTCATTCGTCAATGATTTCATTTTTTAAAAATAATTTTCTTTAAAGAAAACTAAATGTAATAAAGACAAGAATTTGCATGAACTCGTCTGCTCACGCGTACTCTCTTTTTATTACTGAACTACTTGTTACCAATTGTTTCCTTATTCGAGTTGCCCTTCCTTATAGAAAATCTTTATGTTTGTTGAATGGACAAACGTTATTGCAACTTTGCAAGTAAAATACAAAATTTTGACGTCACAGAAGTTTGGTAGTCATTAATAAATTTATTTGACATTATAAGTTAAATTTTGTTAAACCAATATTTTTTAAAAAAAAGGGGTATTTTGTTTTTCATTTTTCACCTTCAATATTTACCAAAGAGTTTTTTCCTTAATTGGCTAGGTATTAATATAAAGTATCAAGGCTTTTGCCATTTTGGGAAAGTTGATGGGGACTTGCAACTTATTGTTCCCCGGTCAAATAAACAAGACGAAAGGTGGTTGCGCAAGGGAACCGTGAATTGCATAATTGATAATTGCACTCCGGAAAGTGACAGGCTGTCCAAAACGGACTGTAAAAATTAAAATGGAGTTAATTGAGTGGTAGTACATGGAGTTTCCCCCAGCCGATAAAACGTGCGCCCCAAGCAACCGTTCCCAGGGCCTCGCCTTAGTCGCCTATCCTCTCCAAAGTTCAAGCCCACTATCAAAATCATGACACCGTGAAAACCAAAATTGGATATCTTGCTTGAGCCCAAAATTAGTACGACATGTCACACATTACATTAGAATTTATACCAATAAACGACATCATTCCACGGGTGGAGTGGAGTCACTAGCTCTAACCTAATCCAATTTTAATCAGAGTATGCAGGTTGGAATCATAAAAACCCGCCCGAACGAACCTTCTCAACCCGGAGAAATTTTTAGAGTTGATCACTTTTCAACCGGATACTTCACATATCATAATATAAGTTATTTCTCTCACTTATATTATGACATGTAAAATACTATTTGAAAACCGAGTACTTAAAAAAATTTCATCTCTTTTCAACTCGACCCCTCTAAAAGTCCCTAGTATTTTAATTCCATTGAGCGAGTCGAAATCAAGTAAAAACTTGTCCCAACCTAATTTTGCCACTCTTGGAATAAGTTGAAGCCTTATACCCAAACCTCACTCCATCTCTAACCTAAATTGCACCCCTACTTTTCCAAGTTTAGAAGGCCTTCAAGACATAAAGCCGAGGAGAAAAATACGAGAAACTCAAAATTATATTAACTTTTTAATAGAGTTCCAGAATTAACCACCACCATGTTTTTGCACGGACTCAAAACTAAGAAAACACACAAAATAAATAGACACTACGAGATTGACACACCAATAGGACCACGACAAACACCCGAAATATCCACAAACTCAAAAAACAAACATCCCAATTGACTCCAAAACAGCAGAAGCTTTGCTTAGTCGACCTCCTCCATCTTGCTCTCCTCAGCACCGTCTTCCTCCAAGGCAGGCATCTCGGCATCATCGCCGCCAGTCTCGTCCTCCTCAATGCTCAACCCCAGCTTCAACATCCGGTGAATTCTCGCAGCGAAAGTGTTGGGATCATCCAGGCTGAAGCCGGAGGTCAGCAGAGCAGTCTCGAACAGCAGCAGCACAAGGTCCTTCACAGACTTGTCATTCTTGTCAGCCTCCGCCCTCTTCCTAAGCTCCTCCATGATTCCGTTGTCCGGGTTGATCTCCATCGTCTTCTTGCTCGACATGTAGGAGCTCATGCTGCTGTCCCTCAGCGCCTGCGCCTTCATGATCCTCTCCATGTTGGCAGTCCACCCGTATTCTCCGGTCACCAAGCAGCAAGGAGAGTCGACAATCCTGTCGGAAACCACCACTTTCTCGACCCTGTCTCCCAAAATGTCCTTGATTGTCTTGCAGAGGTTCTCAAACGACTTCTTCTTCTCCTCCTTTGCCGCCTTCTCTTCCTCTGTCTCATCATCGAGCTTGAGACCCTCCTTGGTGGCAGACACCAGCTTCTTGCCATCATACTCCTTCAATTGCCCGACGGCGTATTCGTCAATGGCATCCACCATGAAGAGAACTTCGTAGCCCTTCTTCTTCAGGCGCTCCAAGAACGGAGAGTTCTCCACCGCTTTCTTCGATTCACCGGTGATGTAGTAAATGTCCTTCTGGCCCTCCTTCATTCTGGTCACATAGTCCTTCAGGCTGGTCAGCTCGTCCCCGCTTTTGGTGGAGTGGTAGCGGAGGAGGTCGGCCAATTTGGCTCTGTTCTGGCTGTCCTCATGAATGCCCAATTTCAAGTTCTTGGAGAAGGCTTCATAGAACTTGGCGTAATCCTCTTTGTTCTCAGCAATCTCGTTGAACATCTCAATGCACTTCTTCACAAGGTTCTTCCTGATCACCTTCAAAATCTTGTTCTGTTGCAGCATCTCACGAGAGATGTTGAGAGGCAAATCATCCGAATCAACGACACCCTTCACAAATCCGAGGTACTCCGGAATCAGCTCCTCGCAATTGTCCATGATGAACACCCTCCTGACATAGAGCTTGATGTTGTTCATCTTCTTCCTGGTGTCAAAAAGATCGAAAGGAGCCCTCTTTGGAACAAAGAGGATGGCCTTGAATTCGAGCTGGCCTTCGACTGAGAAATGCTTGACAGCAAGGTGCTCCTCCCAGTCATTGGTCAAACTCTTGTAGAAGGCAGCGTACTCTTCCTTGGTGATTTCTTCGGGCTTTCGCAGCCAGATGGGTTTCTGCTTGTTGATGAGCTGCCACTCATGAGAAACCTCCTTGATCTTCTTCTTCTTTGATTTCTTCTCTGTGTCCTCATCAACCTCCTCAACATCTCCTTCCTCTTCCTTCTTGGTCTCCTCTTCTTCGTCGTCGCTGATCTCTTTCTCCGTGGTCTTCTCAGTCCACAGATAGATTGGATAACTGATGAACTCAGAGTGCTTCTTCACAAGGTCCTTGATCCTCCTCTCTTCCAAATACTCCAACTGTTCACAATCACAACAACAAATTAATACCCAATTCTTTTCTTTAATCATATATTAAAGACCTAATCAATTGGCTTGGTTCTTTACCTGATCCTCCTTGAGGAAGAGGGTGATCTTGGTGCCCCTGCCGAGCTGTTCGCCATTGACATCCCTTGTGACCGTGAAGGAACCACCAGCCTGTGATTCCCAGATGTATTGCTCGTCGTCGTTGTGCTTGGTGGTCACAATGACCTTCTCAGCAACGAGATAAGCCGAGTAGAAACCGACACCGAACTGCCCAATCATGCTCACATCAGCTCCGGCTTGCAATGCCTCCATGAATTCTTTGGTTCCAGACCTTGCAATTGTACCCAAGTTGTTCACCAAATCTACAAAAACCAATTGCAATCAGATTCGCAGCTTATTAACATAATCATAAACGAAGACTACTTAATTAACAAAACACCAAACATAATTAAGCATTCCATAAAGCATCTACACAGATACAATCATACAACAGATATAAACAGGGGAGCCAGCTTATATAGACAGAACGCACAATTTTTACTTATATCTGTTTAAATCGATTTTCATGGATTTTCTCGGAAGCCAAACAGATCAATAAGAAAATCATAAGAACCGAAATTACAAATATTTACCTGCTTTGGTCATGCCAATACCACTGTCGATGATTGAGAGGGTTTTGTTGACCTTGTCAGGCACAATCCTGATGAAAAGCTCCGGCTGAGCATCGAGCTTGCTTTTGTCTGTAAGGCTCTCAAATCGAATTTTATCCAAAGCCTACAATCATAAAACCAAAAATCCATAAGTCTCCAAATCGAATCTTAGCAGCTAAATTGTACAGAAAAATGGATCCAAACTACGATTAATTATTTGTCTAATTACGTGAACAAAAAACGATCCTACATTATCGCCTCAATAGATTTTAACTCAAAAATTAGATTATTGAGCACAAAAAATAGCAATTCATAGCTAACTTGTGGGAAAAAAATCGACCCAAATAACTATTAATTATTTGTTTCATAACGTGAACTAATTGTAAATTTAAAGAACACAAAACAATCCGACATTATCACCGGAACGGAATTTAGTTCAGAAATTCGGGTTTCCAACACAAAACACAGCTATCAACACAAAATTGTGGAAGAAAATTGATCAAAATAAGAAACAGAGAACCAAAACGAAGACATGCAAGAGAGGGAGGGAGGGAGAGAGACTCACATCAGATGAATTGCTGATGAGTTCACGAAGGAAGATCTCCTTGTTGCTGTAGAAAGTGTTGATGATCAAACTCAGAAGCTGGTTGATCTCGGCCTGGAAGGCGAAGGTCTCAGCGTCGGCCATCTGAACGTCTGCCATTGATTGATTAATTTTTCCGAGAAAGCGTGAGAAAGCGAGAGAAAATTTGAGCTTGTTTGGATGAAAATTCGAAACGTCGCGATTGAGAGAGAGACTGTGGATTCCTGATTATCTGATGGATTATGGGAAGGAGAGTCAGGAGGAGGCTTTTATAAGGAAGAGGACTGTGATTCTCGATTCTTCTACTCTTCTCTCGACTTGTGCAATCTCCCGCGTATGTTGGGGTTCAATACGATGTCGTTTCCGGGAGAAGTGTCTGGGTTAATGGCTGTTACGGCGTCGTTCTGGGGTTGGTTTAATTTTGCGAATCGAGAATGTTCTGCTTCCATTGCTCTGGATTCTTCTTACTCTCTCGACTTGTATAATCTCCCGCGTGTGTTGGGGTTCAATACGATGTCGTTTCCGGGAGAAGTGTCTGGGTTAATGGCTGTTACGGCGTCGTTTTGGGGGAATGTGAATCGAGAATGTTCTGCTTCCGTTATGTTAAGTCGATAGCTCTGGAACTGGAACGTTCTCTACCCATGAGAAAACCGGTTTTGTGTGACGTCAGCGCGGGCTCTCCCGCTCCGAACCCTCCAATAAAGTATGTATTTGGGCCGTGATGAGGTTTCTAGCTTGTCAAACGAGGGAGGGAGGAGGACTATTAAAGAAAAAACAAATTCAACGAAATATTGAAACTAATCTTATCATTATCAATTATATTCGTCTCTTTATAAATATGTTTGATTTTGCATCGACATAACTTGAAATAAAATACCGACAAGCCAAAATTGAAGAATCAAAACGATGATTCTCTATACACGTTATATATAACGACTGCTATATATAGCACCCATGTATTTGTTTAATTTTTACACATCGAGTGAACTTGATCTTAATTACCCGATAATAATCCTACTTAATTAATCAGGTTAGCAATCCATGCATGGAGCACTCATGATAATGGCAAGCTGGCGTGTTACGTACGTATACCCTTAAAATGAAATAGAAAACACTTTGATGACCTACATCACACTACGTGTAGTGTTATTAATATTGACACATCCCGATCCCGAACACGCCAGGTGTCGGGAAGTGCTGGCCGACACGTGTAAAGTGACGAAAGCCATTTAGAAAATTGAAGAACAAATAAAGGAAATTTAATTAAGACAAGGTCAGAGTGCACGGAGTGTGCGGGCGGAAGAAATAACAGAATAATAAGTGTGAACAGAGTAAGGGATACAAATTTAATTCAACTGTAGAAAAAACCCTACATTGTCATACCACCGCGGCTCGACGTCGCAAGCTCCCAACCAACTAAACCTGGAGGGGCGCAAAACATAAAACGGTGAGTAGGTCAAAAAGTAAAGTTTGATAAAACCGTTGTTTTCAAAAGTCTACTAACCCCTCATTTGAAAACAAGTATAGTTTGAGAAAATACGTCATACCCTCAGGCATGAACCTCAAAATACTATAAGAAAATACACGGGTACTCCCCGATAATGATTTACTGACATGCTCACCCATATGTAAACACACAAGTCCAAGTAGCTAAACTACGAGGAACATGCTAGGTATAAGAGTAATACGCTGAGTACTACAATGACGCGAGTCTAACGCTAAGCGCTGGTGCACAAAGTGCAGTCACACAAGTTCGAGTTGCCTAGTGCAACCTAGAACAGGCTAGTACCTACAATGGATCCAAAGCTGCGTAGCGGTACTAGTAGTGACTACTCCAAACGTCAAGGCTAGTCCTGGCCACAAGACTGAGTACTAATACCTGGGGTGTTATACATCTACTGATGAGCAACAGTATGAAAACATGTATGGCAATATAATACGAATGTTCTACCTCCAACAAACGTATATGATATGAGTTATGCTAACAGTTTGAAGAAAGCATTGAAAAACCATACGTATGTATACATTTATCAAAACAAAGACCCACTCACTCACCTGTAAGTACCCGGGTCGTAGCCCCCCGATCCTGGGTAGCCCCGGTAATCCTCTGGATAAGTCTCACCTATATGAGATATCACCGTAATAATGATTAAACTCATAAAGGTTACTAATTAATTAATTAATTAAACCTATCCCTTGTTTTCTCAACACAAAGGTCCAAAACACCTCGAAAAATATCATACGTAGTGCCCCTAGGTAGTACGCGTCGTCACGAGTCACCTCGAGAAGACGGAATCGAAAAAGGAGTCCCCACGCGCGGCTCAGCCGAGCCGGTCAGCGCCGGTCTGAATCGGTTCACTGACGTCAGCAAGGCCGGTCTGACCCGGTTTGCTGACGTCATTGCTGACGTCAGCGCTGGTCATCCCTGCCAATTTTCCGGTCGCCGGCCGCCATAGCCGTCGCCGAAATCTGGGAAATTTGGCCGGAATTTCTGGGTAATTTTCAAAGCTTCATAACTTCGTCATTTCAAGCCCAAATTGCACGATTCAAGTACCAAAATGAAGCTAGAAGTGAGGAGAATAATAATTTACCATTTTGGGGGCAAAAAATTGGCCAGAATTGGCCTGAAAATGGCTCGAAAGAATCGGCCAAAAAGCAACTCCTCCGTTCTCGATGACTTTTCCACTTCCAGGCCTTGGGTTGGGTTCCCAAGGTCTCCAGAAGTCGTTTTGTGTTGAGTATGAGCTCCCTTGAGCTCTAAACCACCAGTTTCGAAGTCGTGAAAAATTGGACTCCGACGGTGAAATTTCCAGTTTTCTGGGAAATGGTTTCCAGAGCTTTCTGGGCTCAAAAGTCACTCCCAGTGACCTGGGTTCGAGCAAAAAAGACAAGTTAGTGAGGTTTGCAAGAGAAAAACCGACAAGAAACCTGAACTCAAGCCACGGGGTGGCTTGAGTAATTGTTTTTCTCACCTGGTTCGGTTTCTAGGCAACCAAAAGGTTGCTACAGTGTTCTTGATGATGGAGATCAGAGTTGTGTTTGTTTTGGTGAATGGTGCTTCCAAAAAGGTAGGGAGAAGGCCACGGTAAAGGTTTGAATTGTTTGCAGATAATGGCAAGGAGGATGAATGTAAGTGTGAAACCAACAGCAAGGTCAGTCACTTTCCCACAATTCGTGGGATTTTCTGGGATTGGCCACATGGGCCAGCTGACAAATGGGCCCCAGCCCAACAACCCAAAACTGTCCAAAATTGAAATACGGGAAACGTCGAAAATCAACGCCCGTAAAATATTCGTTCGGAGTCCGAACGACGTCCTGCTCGCGTCTACGCGCTCGTAACGACGAGCACAACAAGAAAATAAAAAGGGAAGGGTCGTACGACTTACGACGCAAAAGTCAACCGAAAAGTTAATCCAATGGCATTTTCGTCATTTCCCACTTTCGACAATAAAATAATTCTAATTTCGAGACGGGCTGTAACAAATATAGTTAATATAGGTGGGAGACAAATTTAGGGTATAACGTTAATAAATAAGTTCATGCTTTATAACATAAAATAGATTGATAAAATTACGTGACGATGTAATAGTCGCACATGATATATATTCTTTAGCTTCACTCTCTTATCTGCAAAGACTAGCGCTACTTTCTAATTAATATTAGCAAGAGAGAAATGTCTACTTTAAAGGTTTTTGTGATTGTATATTATTGCTAATGTTACTTTTTCTTTGTAAATTTGAGGTTTGGAATATTCTTATCAGTGTCTCAATTCAGGGATAAAGGGGAGGAGATTGATTGAAAATAGTAAGCAAAGTTCATGAGGAAAGATCACAATTTATTGGTACGTAATTGCACCAACTACTTACTATTTAGTATATATACCAGCAGTACTGATTAGTTAACCTATAAAAACTAATTTATTTTATTTTTTTGGTAAAAAAACTAATTTATTTTAAGTACCTCATATTCCTAAAATCAATGTAGCTAGAAAAAATAATTTCCACAATGTAATGAAACTCAGCGTAGCTAGCAACCTGCATTATTCTGGTCTTGGGGCTGACCGGACTTAATGAGGCAGGCAGGGCCTGATGCAATACCGGCAAATGAAACAAGGACCAAACATACAACTATAACCACCCAAAAATCGGTCTGACAACATAAAGGGAGAGGATGACACACGACCAGAGCCCTGGAACAGTAGGAGCCGGCTGGGAGGCAGGGAAGACCGTCTCGCTAGAGGGCTGCTCTGTTCGCTTCTCGAGGGATCCACCGCCAAGAGACCGAGAGAAATTTTCTTGTCATCTTGGAGATCCTTGCTATTGTGGGAGTGAAACGCCAATTTAAACGCCGTCTGTGTGAAGGAGGGGCTGGAAGAACCCATTGTCTGGACCATATTGTCTATACCATAGTAAGGGAAAGGGAAATTGTCCGGGGAATTGCTAGTTGCCATGAGGTGGGGGAGGGGCGAGGATGATTCCAATCATCATGCACGCTAATAGCGAGTGACGGGGGGGGGGTGGTGGGGGGCCAGGGAGATGGGGGGTTTGGATTAACCCGAGTCCCTGGACGTTGATAGGAAGAAGTAGAAAAGGGTCTCGAGTTTCTGGACATTTGGTAAGAAGGGTGGGGAAGGGGGGAGGTGTCCAGAGGGGGAATAGGGGCAGTCTTGTCATATGAAAATGCTTTATATTGGAACCAAAATTTTTATTCTCTTCCGCACATGTTTTTAACTGGTAAACGGTTGAGATTTAACTATCGGTTATTGTTGTAAAAAAATATATGTCTTTGGGCCTCATCTTAGACAAAGGCCTAAATATAAGAGAGTGATATTTACATACATTTTTAGCCTGACACACTTTATTATTAATCATCCGATTGAGTAATCAAATTGAGATAACGCGTGTGTTATCATTCAGCGTATTAAAAATAAAATTACAAATTTGACAAAACTAAGATGATTAGATCATGCATGCCATGCATGTTGCCAATTTAAAAAATGGAGACTCTTTTTTTTCACTTCCCACCCTTTCTCAAGAACCAAACAGAAGATAACCTAAACTTATGGTTTACCGATCGCCTATCCTTGATCATTCGAACTTAAGCTAAGTCAGAAACTTTGAAGCTGAGCACTGCGATGAGAATAAAGAAAACCAAAATCAACCACACGTATCATGGATTTGTGGTCTCGACTCTCCACCCCCTTATATATATCATTTGATAAATGCATAATTGTACACCAAATATCATATATTGAGTAAGTTACACGTTCATAATTATACAACAAATACCTTAAACATTTTACAACTAATAAAAAGTTGGCACAATCCAAATCGGAGGCTGTCTGCTTTTCTTTATTTGGGTCATAGCAATCTTGCCGTAAGGGCAAAAGTTAATTCTTCGACTTTTGAGGTCATACACACCAAAATCATGAGGTCCACGATCGTTGGCAACTAGATCTTTCATGCGTTCATAGTCGTGGTTGAAGTATATGTAATTTGGTTGAAATTCAGGAAATTTTAAAGTCGACACAGCTATTGAAGAGTTATCACCCAAAAAGACTGCAACATCGCCTAAGCTTTTTATCTCGATCCACTTGCGTTTCTCATAATCCAATTTGAAAATTTCAAAGTTATGTGTCGTACGTTTTCCACGGCCCCAATCAAAATAAATATGCCTATGAACCATCAACAACTCTTTCTCATTTATATTCACGAGATACGGCTTCATGAATGTGGTTTGTTCTTGTTTGACGCTTGTAATTGATCTTACAACTAAGTTGGAGTCAGTCGTAGTATCAATAGATGAAAGTTCGCTACTATTGTCAATGGAATAAAAAAAATTATCTTCAACGTGAACAACATCCAAAGCTCCCAAGTTCTCGTCCATGTAAGTCCACGTTTTGTCTTTACTCGGTCTAATAAAAGCTAACCGGCAAGACTCTTCATATATGACCATAACAATGCAATTGCTGGGATCCAAAATTGGGTCTGCTGAAATTGTAGCCCTGCAAACATAGTAGTTGCAATGAAAAGTCCCCGGCCACTTGGTTCTCCAACTTGGAGGATATAGCGGAGGAAGGCAAATGATTGAGTTTTCTTTCGTTCTCTTGCCTTTAACTTTAAGCCTAAGTAACGGATTTCTTAGGGTTACTTCAAGATTCTCATCTATAGCTATTAACCATCCTTTTGAAGACCCACAAAACCGCCTCTTGGAAATATCTAATTGCAAACTACAGAGCTTGTCAGCCATGACATCGTATAACCTCCATATACCGTTATTGCCACTAGGGATCAAAAGCATTGGTGCACGTTGACAATTATGATATCGACTTTTCATTTCATTTGCTACGGAATACCAAGAGATGCAGACCATGCTGAACCGAGCAAAGTTATCAAAAACCAGTCTCTCTAATATTGAACCCAAAATCTCCTTCGGCAAGTGTGCCCAATCTAAAAAACAAAAACAAAAAGATGATAAACTAAGATGTATGGAGGCACAAAAAACACCTTTAAAGCAAAAAAAAAAAGGGGGGGGGGGGTAGGGCAGTGTTTAATTTATTTATTGGTATTGGAATTTTATGCAAATATTAGAAAAATTTTATTTGAGAGAAACATACCTGAACCCATAATTTCGATATCGCAAATTGTTGTTCGTTGGTCACTAGAGGCCTCGAGTCTTTTCCCACCCGCCCCCCCTCCCCCTATTTATACACGATTACTTACCTATACGGTACTCCATCAAATATTAGGATTTTATGCAAAAATCCTTCAAAGAATAGGCTTTAGGATTACTCAAGTTTATAGGGAATTTGAGAACAGGAAAGCCTCCATCCAGCAAACATATAGACATAGGGAAAAAATATCGATTAAAATGTGGTTAAATCTCAACCGTTCACTTGTGAAAAACAATATGAGAGGGAGAATTCCAATGGTTTACTAACCTATTTGTTTCAGGGTTTGTAGTCCATCGTTTTCTTTCCGCCTCCTGATGGTCTTGCTACTGGATCAAAGTTTCCAAAAGCCCAAAGCCTAAAAACAATAAATAAAAAGCAAAATTCCCAAATTGGTATAACTGGATCAAATTCTCTCGCCTTTTCATGATTTCCCGCCTATGTCGAGGTTCCACGCGACGTCGTTTCGGGACAAATTGGCGATGGACGACGTACGTCGATCGGTTGGGTTGTTCGAGTGCTTCAAATTCAAGTGCCGCACGGCAGGCATCTCTCCTCCTCCTTGAAAAGTGCCCTATTATCGCTCGGAAACAATGAATGGGTATTCCTGGGTTTTGATTTCAGTTTTACAACGTAATATGTTATCTGTTGTTTGTAATTTCATAATTCATTGACACGGAGAAGAAGACTGCTTCTAAGGACAACTCACATGCAGGTTCATTTGTCATTGAAGCATAAATGGAGTTTGAGAAGAGATTTTTACATCAAACATAGCCTCTTTTTATTGTGATGAACAGAAATCTTTTGCATTTACTACGATTTTTCCTTTTTGTCACTATATATATGATGACATATTATCAGATATGCTTACGGATTTTAAGTGCAAAAGAGAGATATGGAAGGTTTGATATATATCGAAATGCATTACAGATTCATAGTTGGTGGCTTGAAGCCATTTGAGAATTGCAGATGATGTCGAGAATAAGCATAATTCTTTAGAGCTGCATCATTCTCCTGAAATCTGATTTATTGTTCAGAACTTGAGATGAGGAAAAATCCAATCTAGTAGAAAATTGTACACACAACCTCAACGAAATTCTAGATATTCACACTCCCGTATTCTCCCTATGCATTCCTCTTTTTATTTTTCTCTTTAGGAACACTTCTTTCCTATATATGCGGCTATATATATCAGCAAGTCAGACCAAACCTTCCCCATATATGTGTTTATTTTGTAGATGAATAGGAACAATGGAGGTCGTTTTTTGAGAGCAACTTTTATATGTAGGTCACCATTGTGAGATCTCAAGCCTATAATATAATGATATGTGTCAATTTAGCTTTTTTTCGTTGACACAGGTGACACGGTGCGAATGTATTCATGCCACGGAAGTGGGCATACTACTTTTTTAGGAGGACCGAATTAAAGTTGTATAATATATGTACATGTAGTTGGAGACGCCTTAATATGGTGGACCCTTTGCAGCCCACTTAGAAAGTTTGTCTTTGCTTGGCGATTGGCATCCTGCAATCTACGTAAAACTGGCAGCATGCATTGCTTGGCAATATTTAAAACTTGTTAAAATAGAGTGGTGTTGGAGATGGTAATTTAAATTCGTTAACTTAATTAACTTTTTGACATTGTTCACTAGTTAAACTAGGAAAATTTTAAAGTAACCCCTTGGAGATGCTCACAGTCCTAGAGTCATTCTCCCGTACATTGTTTTACAAGGAATGGTAGTTTGACTGCAGAAGAACTCCACAAGTCGACCAGCAGCTAGGTCATAAATTTTGCAGCTGAGCACTGCAAAATGAGAATAAAAAAACCCTTGTAAGCCATCCACACACACACACACATATATATATAGAACATTATTAGGGAGTAGGCTACAGTGCTCGCAAGCATTGAATGCTCACACCGATCTTATCATTAAAAGGAGGGAGGAGGGAGAAGAGAGGGGGGGAAGGAGGGTGAGACCGGTGTGAGCATTCAAAGCTTGCGAGCACTGTAGCCAGTCCCCATTATTAGACCTTAAAGATTTTTGAATTATATAAAACTTACAGTTTTTTTAGTTTTACCCTGATGGTTGGCAAAATCAACTTTATTGTTAAAGTTGTCCATTTTGTCCATTTTGTCCATTTTGCCCTTGAGTGCAGGGGTTGTCCATTTTGCTGCCAATGTGAAAATTATAAATTCCAGTACTAAATTAAAGCTCAATAGCATTATTGAATTATAAATCCCAGTACTAAATTAAATCTCAATGGCAATATGTAGCATTAGCATGATATATTATTGTCAATTATAAATTCCAATCCCAATATTTTCAGGGCCTGGATAAAAAAAAGATAAATATATATAGCATTTTGAAAATACACAATTTATTTAAAAGTTGAGAGTTTTCACCAATTTTAATCTCAAGTTCTTCCCTAGCTTTTGACTTGGCCTTCTTCCCTCTTAATTTATTTGCATATTAATGCTGCTATCGTACTGTTACTTACTGTCTTGCTATTTAATTAATAGCTACCACCCTTTATTCACCAATAGCTAATGCAATGCAATAAGAAAATGACGTTTGTAAGAAGACTTGGCCAGTAGGAAACAACTATAAAAAGAATTATGATTTGAAAACGAAATGGAAATCAGATTAATTAAAAAGATCAACCACTTAATGAATGATTGTTGTGGCTGCCATAATGCCATTTTATTTTGGCTTTTTTCCTTCCAAGTCTATGAGACGTTTGTAAAATATCACATTTTCATGGGTTCTTAATCAATTTTTAATTAAAGTGGCACTCGACCTTGATCGTCTTTCCCTCATGTATTTATCAATATCAATAAATTTTATGACGCATATAATATGTGACATGTAAATTATATGATGAGCATACTAATGTGAAAAGTGAATTTATGCCCTAGCCTCACTTGATCCAATTTTGCAACTCTTTCCCATCCCAAAAAATTGCAATTCTTCATTCTTTGCCTAGCTATTAATTAAATGGAAGGGTGCTATCTAACTCTGTCTAGACACAATGTCACATGTTGTATATATCTGTGTGTGTGAGTTGGGGTAAAACTTCTCCATCTAAAGAGCTACACAGAATAAAGACGTGTAAATTTTTTTGTTCACATGTTCTTATTTTATTGGCACGAAACGTCACGTGACAGTAAGTTGTTTTGAGTATATATATTCATGTTTGATTTTCCTAAATTAGGAGCTTATGTTTTGGTTAAAACTTAAAAAAGGTCCAAGCTTATGCTTAGGTTATGTAACTCCCACATATACGCACCCAGACTCTCCTTCTCATTTGACCCACAAAAAAAAGAGAGCAGCCTCCTAGAATCCTAGTCCCACAAATGCTGACCTCTCTCGCACGTGGCACCCAAGACCAATTTTGGCATACTACTCACCCAGCACAACTTATCGGAGTAGACTACAGTGCTCGCAAGCATTGAATGCTCACACCGATCTCACCATTAAAAAGAGGGAGGAGGGAGAAGAGAAGGGAGAAAGGAGGGTGAGATCAGTGTGAGCATCCAATACTTGCGAGCACTGTGGCCAGTCCCCAACTTATCATCTACTTCCACAGTTCTCCTAACGTGAACCCAGCGCCTTTTAGCCTGTACTGGCTGTGTACAGAGGAGAGTCCAGTACTCCACTCTCTCCTCAATCGGCCGTTCTTTTCTCTCTCTACCAAACACCTAATAAGTAATTCATTAATAATATTTACAACTCCTGAGATTCTCTCACCAAACCCTAAACTTTAAACATCACTATCATCATCAAAATTGACAGCATAGGACTCAGATTTTTTTCGGTCATTAGCGTGGGACTGAGATTTATTATTGTAATTTACGGGTGGTTAGAAAAAATGTCTGGTAAATACAGATAAATGAAAAGTTTTAATTTTGGGGTTCGAAGAGAAAGGCCAAGAGGGCGGAAGAAAGCGGAGAGACGGCTCTGAGTTCTGAAGTGGCGAAGGAAGGAGAGAGAGGAGAGTTCGTCGGGTCGAGCACGCGTGAAAAAAAAAAAGTTTTAAAAATTAAATCAATTCATGGCCGTACGATGTGTTTCAACGGCCACGATTAACAGATCCGGACAAGTTCCGGATGGGATCTCAGTCCAAAAGGATAATGCATGCTGTTTCTCGAAAAATTCTTCAGTGGTACGTACCATTCAATAGTACGGCCATTGAATGGTCTAGATTAATTTGCAGCGGGTCTCAAATGAATCTTAGATCATTCAACAGTACGTACCATTACCACTGAAGTTAAACCCCTGTTTCTCTTAATTTTTAAAGTTTTTAATATTAAAAAATCCCCACGTCTGTGCAATGTGACAGTGGGTTTTTCACTTAAAGCCCAAATGTGAGCCCAATACCAAAAGCTCACAATTTTTAGTACACTTTAATTACCTCAACTCAATCCAATGAAGAATATCGTATGTAAACATTAAAAGAGTACTCAACACAACGAGCATAATATGTGAAAAGTGAATTTATGCCATGGTCTCACTTGATCCAATTGAAGGTCAATTTTGCAATTCTTCTTCATTCCCATTACAATTTTTTGCCTAGAGATTAAATGGAAGGATGCTAGTTCTGTCTGGACAACAAAATTTTGGTGTCACACGTTGTATATATTCGTGTGTCGTGATAGAACTTCTCCATTTGAAGAGCCACACATAAAATCTTCATGCTTTGCCTCACATCATTAAATATTGTTACAAGTCGACATTTTTTCCTTGAAGTTTAATTTCCTATGACCACAATATTTGGTAGCCAGGACTATAATTAGACTTAAACTAGACATTCTTGGCCATTTTACTTTGTGATATTTAGATGTTCAGTTGATGCATTTAGCTTAGTAATTAGTAAACATATTAGGGGTGGCAGGCTCAACTCGGCCTTGTTCCACCCCCAAAACAATCAACGGAATTGATTTGGGTCGGAAACTTAAAACTTGGACATTTGAATTTGGAAACTAAAAACTGATTTATGAAATCACAGTTTCTTCTTATGTACTTTGTCTTTTATTTTGTTTCCTATTGATTTCTCTAGTTTTTTCAATTTTACGACTACAAGTAAAATGAGGATTACAAGAAGAAAAAGAGAGTGCCAAAACTACTTGAGAAAAATTATTTCGGATTGGAATTGAAATTGAGATAGCAGAAAAAGTGGGTGTGACATGAGAGGAAAGTAGGGCCTCGGTTTGGTTCGGTGAAAATCTATACGGATCGATTCGGTTCAATACACCGGTTTTCTTAGGTAACTCATGTAGCAACGGTCAACTCAACGACATCAAACCCCGGCGCGTGGAAGCGCCGTTAGCACAGCTTTGCACCCCAAATTCCTTTCTGATCCATATGACTAACAGTAACCGGTTTCATGGCCACCGGATCGTTTAGGAAGAAGCTGAATAACAATAAGCGGTCGGACCGCAGGCCAGACGATCGCACTCCCATGGCGACCTCTCGGCCCAGGTCGCCTCCAAATTACCTGAAAACCTCTCTGATCTTCGCCACGTTTCTCATTCTCGGCGTTCTTATTCTCCTCGGCATTTCGTCGAACATGTGGAGCACCGTCGGGTACGCCACCGTCTCCCCCGGAATTTACTCGATCGAGGTCGTCAACGAGTTCCCTCACGATCCCGACGCATTCACCCAGGTAATCGTCGATGCTTAATTTTCAGATTTGGGTTTCGAATTGGTTTTCAGTTTTTGAATTTTAGGGTTTTTGTTGGATTGCTTGTTCTTCAGGGGCTGCTTTATGCTGGAAATGATAGCTTGTTCGAGTCAACTGGGCTTTACGGGAAGGTGAGTTTGTGCCCTGTTTGGTTGCTGGAATTAGAATCTGACTTGCATTTTGTTTATGTGATTCTGATTCATCTTTTCTTTCAATTGTTTCAGTCATCAGTGCGCAAGGTAGCGATTCGAACCGGGAAGGTAAAGGTTTTTAACTGATCTTCTTGATTTATGGTTAACTGGGTAGCAAGTTTTGTTGATAGTGACAGATGAAATTTCCAGTTAGGTTATCTGTAATTGTCGGAAATATCGATTTACTTCGATGCTTGGTTGTGACATTGTTAAAATCCAGATTGTTTATGCTTAAATCCGTTTGTTTTTTATACATACAGGTTGAAGCTCTTCAGAAGATGGACTCTTCTTACTTTGGGGAGGGATTAACTCTCCTTGGTGAAAGGTCTGAAATTACAATCATGTTACTTATGTTTTTTCATTGATTCAGTTAAGAGAAATGAAAGCGGACATTGTGTTTTAATCATTCGTTCTATATTTTTATGATATGATTGAAATCTGAAGAGTCAAAGAGTGCTGATCTAGTCATTTATATGTTCTTTTGTAGGCTATTCCAAGTAACTTGGTTGAAGAAAATTGGTTTCATATATGACCGAAAAAATTTAAGCAAAGTTTGTGCTTTTCCTTTATTTCTTCTGAAAATATTTTTATCGTTCTATCATATATTATAATTGTTTGTCTCTAGCTGTTTTGCAATGGAATGCATAAAAAAAGAAGTTCAAATATTTTCAATATACGATTCTGCTTCTGCAGTATTTGAAGTTTTAGGTTCAGTGCTTGCATATTCAATTTTTCTGATGCTAAATTGATCGCCTTCAATCAATTCTAGTAATTTTGACCTTAAATTGAGAATTGAAATTCCAGTTTAATGTAGGTCTTAATCCTTAATAACTTGCTTGACGTTTTGCTCAACGCAGTTTGAGATGTTCACACATCAGATGAAAGATGGTTGGGGATTGGCTACTGATGGAAAAGTCTTATTTGGAAGTGATGGCAGTTCAGTTTTGTACAAGATTGACCCTCAAACATTGAAAGGTTCTTTTTTTCCCCTGTATAAATAATTGTTTCATTGTTTACCCGTATCTGATCTTTTTATCTCCTCCATAGTAGCGATAGGACAATTTTCTTGATCATTGTGTTTTTTATTTATTATAATAGTTGTGTCATATCTCATGCAGTTACGGACAGACATATAGTCAAATATAAAGATCATGAAGTGCACAACCTCAACGAGTTAGAGTTTATAAACGGCGAAGTTTGGGCAAATGTTTATCAGGTCAGTCTTTCCATCAGCACATATAAATCCATGTCAATGAGAGCATTGGCATACGACACGACTTCCTCAGAGCGGTATCTCTGCTACGTGTGAACAATAGAAATGATATGTTATGATATGCAGATGGAAAAAACGTGTCTTAGAATGCTTTTTAAAGTTTTGTGTTCTCACTGTGTAGACAGATTGCATTGCTAGAATCTCGCATGAAGATGGTAGGGTGCTTGGATGGATCGTCCTTCCAAATTTAAGGTTTTTCTGTTCATTCCTTTTCCTTTATTTAATCATTAGTTATTAGTCTAATTATGAGACGTATCATGTTCTGTTCGTTTTTCTTGGAAGTCTCATTTAATGGCTTATATGTTATTTTATCCCTTACAGGAAAGGCTTACTAGCTTCTGGGAATCATGTAAGCCCTTGAACCAAAAATAATAAGCTCTCTGTTTATGTTTTAAATGTCGATTGCTATACAACGTATGGTCTGTATGGCTTCCTTGAAAATGAGGCAGCATCATAATTCTCGAGGAGAGGCTTGGATATGCACAGCTCATTCTTTTTTCAGAACCATACGTCTCAAACTAATAATTTACTCATTAGCAATTTGACTTCCTTATACAGGGTATTGATGTTCTAAACGGCATTGCATGGGATAGCTACAAAAACCGTATATTTGGTAAGCTGTGGTGAACTTGAAATAATTACCTATGTTAGGAAGAATTGATATTTACTCTTTCAGTAGGATAGAATTGTGTTGCTTCGTCACTTCTTCTAATGATTTGTGTCATGTGTTGGCAGTGACCGGAAAACTATGGCCAAAGCTTTACGAGATCAAGCTACATCCGATGAAGAAACAGTTCAAAGACGGGGCCATTGAGCAGCTTTGCATGCAGAGGCCATTCCGTTTTTGAAGACACTGCTATTGTTGTACAATTTGTGCTATTGGAATTCTAATTCCAACAGATTTGTGATTGTAAAATCGTTTAATTATATCATGAATTTTGTCACAAATAAAAGTGTGAGTATAGAAAAAAGCAAAAATTAAAGGAAAATAAAAGTAATCGTGTTGATTTATTGAGAGGAGTTCTTTGTTCTGGATGCCCGTGGTTGTCCGGCCAAAGACTCATCGGATGGGACTAAAACGGGGTGGATGGGACCGGAATACAGATGGATTGGGTGAGATGTTTTTGGAGAAATTCCGAGAAGAACAAAATTAAAAAAAAAAAATAAAGCAGTGATTTACCGTATAAAATAGAAATGGCTACTGTTGAAGTGGCAGGAGACTATTGGATGATTTGTTGGGAAGAAAAGCTGGTCTTCCACACCAAATCCTTACTGATTTTTCTCGCGACTCCCGCCGGTTAGTTGGTACCTGAAAAGATTTGAATTTTACCCAAGTGATTTGGATTAACCCAACTTCCTCTGTCATACCTTTTTTTTACTGCTATTTACTAAGCTTCCTCTCCATTTGCTTTGTTACTCATCTCTCTTTCTAAGAACATGTCCTCCAATGCCTTGTCTCTCAAGAAAAAGTTCTTGAAGCCGACGTCATTTTTCGGTGTCAAATTATGGGTTTTGCTTGTAATCTTTATAGTTCTGTTCACGGTTATCACTCTAATCATCTCCCTGCTCTGTGTCATCCATTACCGCCGGCGAAAATCCAACAAATCCCACTTTCGTTTCCCAAATCCCGTTGTTTCCAAAACCACACACAATGCTTATTGTAATTCATCCCTTGACCGGAGCCTGCTTTCGCTTAACATGTCCGCGATTGAGATGAACAGCGGGAAGCTGCAGCAGCACGGGCATGTGTTTTCCGACCAGTTGTCATCTAATCTGGCTAGTGGGAGAATCCGAAGTAGTAATGTGACGGAGCTGGGACCGGTTTCTGTGCACTCACAAATGGTTAAGGATGTGTGGAGGGGTAACAAGTTCAGTCTCAAGGAGCTTGAGGTTGCAACGAATGGATTTTCGAAACAAAATCTGATTGGGAATGGGGACTATGGAATTGTTTATCATGGCATTCTGTTCGATAGTACGCGCGTGGCAGTGAAGAGGCTAGTGAGCGACAGGTACTCAAAGTTCATCGAATCCATATATTTTCGGCGATTATAGTGAAGGTGAATGCTAAAACCTTAAGTATAAATGAACAGATTCCAAGTCGAGGACTTCATGGCAGAAATGGAGGCAATTGGGTTTGTAAGGCACAAAAATCTTGTCAAGTTGCTTGGATACCACATCGAAAGAGCGTACAGGTATGAGAGTTTTACGACATTGCACAATTTAGGATGCTCGAAAGGCAGCTAATGATCTGATTTTCCTTGTACTAGATTGCTTGTGCATGAGTATGTAGATAACAAAAGTCTGCATCACTGGCTCCATGAGTGCTCCAGACTAGTCAGCCCTCTAGCGTGGAGCATTCGGGTGAAAATAATCCAAGGAATCGCGAAAGGGTGAGATCCTGCGTACCTAATTTTATTCGATTACACGAATTTGTGGTCATATGATTTGAAGTGAATATGTTTCTGCAGATTGGCCTACCTGCACGAGGATATTGAACCGAAAATCCTACATAGAAGCCTAATATCTAGCAATGTGCTGCTTGATCACCAATGGGATCCTAAGGTCTCCGATTTTGGCCTTGCTAAGCTCTACAGTGCTGAGTGGGGAATCGCTATAATGGAATCGTTAGGGTAAGTTTGCGGAAAAGTCCGTATGCATATATGCCTGCTGATTTTCAGTATTGGAACATTATTAACTGTCAGTTGTTGATGATTTTCGTATCGTGTTCTTGAATTGCATGAAAGTTCAGTTACATTGCTCCGGAATATGCTTCTACTGGTGATTTCACTGAGAAGTCCGATATTTATAGCTTTGGAGTACTCGTGATGGAGATCATAACGGGGAGGAGCCCTATAGATCGCAGTCAACCCCAAGTATGAGTTCTTAATTTCGAGACATGTAAAGGTTTTTTTTTTGGTTCAACATGTGATACCTAAATAATGACTACTCAAATGCAGCCATATCTGGTTGACTGGTTAAAGTCCATGGTTGCGGGACAGAAAATTGCTTGCGTGGTTGACCCTAAACTGCCAGAGAAGCCATCTTCGAAGGAACTCAAAAGGGTACTTTTGGTTGCCCTTCGTTGTGTTGATCCCGATTCAGAACATAGGCCTCGAATGGGAGAAGTTATTCACATGCTTGAGATGCGTGACTTGCTGCCCTGCGATTTAAGAACAAGTATTTCCTTTCAATTAGTTCAAATTCGCAGATTCGAACTTTATTTTCCGCCTAACTTCTGAATATAATATGTTTCATTTTTTTTCTCTGCAATGAAAAGGATCAATGGCTTAAGAGACAAACTTCTTCTCGTTCTATTTGCCGAGAAGAGAGCTTCTGCAAGAACAGGTGATCGGATCCCTAGAAACAGAAAAGGGTAAAGCACCTGCAAAATCGCTACAAGAAAATCGCATTGAAGTTAAACGAATAATCCTGAAACTCTCATGAGATTCCTCACTGGACATAACATTCATCAATCAGGGACCTACATCCGTAAGGTAAACTGAGTAATCGAAAATCTTCATAACAGAACGAAGATTTCTTGTACATTCATTTATGCAGTTGAGATTGTTAATTTACTTAGTTTTCCACCAATGAAGACTGTTTGCTTGCGGTGATTACATAGCCTAGAGAAACAGAAATAACGAATTTTTTTTTACATTTATTAAAATTCATACTGCAATGTTCTTAAACATATGATTCCACCTTTGGTTTTAACATAAAAATTCCCATCTAATACACTCAGAAGAAAGGGGTGCTTGCAGAGCAAGTCACCAACTTAACATCCTCGATCGCCAACCTATCCTCAGGGAAAGCACAATCAACCACTTCTTTCTTCTCGGGCAACAAATCGCAAGCCTTCGGGGTCACATTGCTTGTGATTCCCTCAACATTGGTGCAATTCCATTGCAATTTTTTCGGCTTCTCAGTTAGTGTGATGGTCACATTCGAAATGCAAATTCCCTTAAAAGGATCATTTGGGATTCCGTCCAGCCTTGCAGAATAAGTAACATTTTCAGCCACAACCTGCTTGTAGTTGATGTTTGTAATCTCAGGCAATGCTTTAGGATCAAAGCCGGGGTCAGGGTGCGATCCATAAGAGCCGGTCATCCAAAAAACATACTTCATTGTCTTCAAGGTCATTCTTCTCACATAGATGTCTTTGACATAAGCTCCTCTTCCTACGGCTGTTTTGATCCTCACACTTGATTGAGTATCAATGGCTGTGATGTCCTCAGCTCTAACGTCGTGGATTCCACCAGACATTTCACTGCCTAGGGCAATGGTGGCACTGTCAGGTGAAATGCAAATGAGCCTTCTGATCACAAGGTGCTCCGTTGGGATTCCAACTTTGATTCCGTATTCGTCCCATCCACTCTTTACTGCAATGCAGTCATCTCCAGAGACTATGTAGCAGTCTTCGATTCTGGTTTGTGAACAAGAATCTGAAAAGGAAGCATAAAAAGAAAAAAGGGTTAGATTTATAGTTAATTAACCATGTTCATTTCCCAATTAAGCACTAATGACCAACAACAAGAACAAATTAAGTGGCAGCAAAAATTACGAACCTGGGTCAATCCCATCGGTGTTGGGAGAATCAATTGGCGCAAGGATTGTGAGCCCTTGGATCGTTATATTGCTGCAAAATTAAACCCAGAAAAAATGTTAAAACACATAGAGGATCCATATACATAACATATATGCATGTATAGTGTGAGAAATTTTTGTGAGTGTCAGTCACATTGTCACGTAATTAACAGCACGTGTTAATGTGACCGTCGTGCATTAGTTGTAAAAAAAAGGGCCACATTACCTGCTGTATATGGGATGGACAAACCACGAAGGAGAGTTGACCAAAGTGAGATTAGAAATTTGGATCTGATTAGAGTACATGATCTCTATCATGTATGGTCGGGTGATGTTCAGATGACCTTGTTTGAACTTTGCCCACCAAGAAGCACCTTGGCCGTCGATTGTGCCGTTGTTACCGGTAATTACAACGTCGGTGAGGTTTGTTCCGAAGATGAAACTGCTGAACCTTCCACCGGGGGCATCTCTGCCTCTCCCATATGAAGGCAGTACTGGAAGATGAGGCCATTCTGACTCGTCCTGTCCATTAATATATGGTCGGATGAGAAATATAATTAGCTCAATGAGGTAAACAGTGACTAATAATTCACAGTTAAATATTCCAAAAAATGAACGGTCAGATTGGAATTACGTTGTAGCCCCTCTCGGTTACATATAATTTTTCTATCATAACTAAGAAATATTGCACACAAAAAAAGGCAAGAAAATACATACCTGAGTTGCAAGAATAACGGCATCCTTATGGAGGAAGAGAGTAAAGTGGCTGGTGAGGTTGAAGCTCCCGGTGAGCCACCTCCCCGGCGGCACAATAAGCTGCGCTCCACCATCGGATGCAAACTGGCTTAGATGACCAACGGCCGCCTTGAAGGCCTTTGTGTTGGAAGTTCTTCCGTCGCCAACGGCTCCAAAATCAGTCAAAAGAGCACTATGCTTTCTACAGTTAATGGCCGAGTACTTGACCGTGTCCGAAATCGGTTTTCGACATTCTGCCGCTCTTAGGAATAGTAATCCCAATACAACAATAATCGCAGAAGCAACCTGTAATTGTTAAAATGAACATAAACTTGTTACTTGTCAATAAGAAGGGAGAAAAAAAAAAGGTAGCAAAATTAGCCTTCTAAACCAAATTAGCGTCATTTAGATTAAATTAAAGTAGAATCTGGTGCTAAAAAAACAATTGGGAATGATGTTGAAAATTCCGTTTTGGGAAAATTAATAAAACAAATTACAACATATAGTTTTATTTCTAATCACACAGAAGCTATTTAGAATAAATTATGTTAGGCTAGCAGGTGGTTAAGTTGAGAACAATATCGGTGTTGGACCAACAATCCGTTCGTCACTTTGAAATTTGACAAACGAAAATGACACCACTAAAGATTTAACCGAAAAAACAAGAAAATTAACAAAAAGAAATTGAAATAGTGGTGGAAAATAAGAGAACTTACATGGAATTTTGAGGACTCCATTGTCTGAAAATTAAGGAATGGTATTGTAGTGAATAGGAAGAGGGAGGGGGAAGTTTATTTATAGGGGTGCAATGGATTTCCTATACATGGTAGGATATCTGAATGAAGACTAAAGGGCGGATACGAATTAATAACTAACGCCACCTTTTGAAATTTTACAGTATGTATTAGGTATGCTATATATTCAACTCATCAAAAAAAAAAAAAAAAACTGAACAAAATTAATACCTAGAACTAAAGGTAATTACCTCCATTTAAGTAAACAAATTAAACCATTACGTGTAAGGAAAGTTCAGCTTTCCTTATGAGTATGGGTCTTTTTGCCTTAGTACCAAGGATGAAACGGGGATGTCAAGAATAGGAAAAAAATGAATGGGTATCGGATCGGGTTCTACTATTCCTCTATTTAGTCTATTTTCTAATCGATTAGGTATTCAATTACGGATGGTATTTATGAGATCCACAATTTTATTTATTTTTATATTATGCATATATTCTTAAATAAACATGTCATCAAGTGATTCTCTCACATATACATTGCTTGTTCAACAACATAATTTTTTAATGAAAATATAACTTTAGTCTCTGAAACTCAAGTTTCCTTACATAAAACTCAACATGGTTTTTTTACCTGAATAAAATCCAGTTACTAGGCTCCACATAAGCAAATTCATTAATTCTGTTGACTTTACACATTTTGTATTTTTTTAATGCCTAAAATACTCCTAATTACAATTTTAACGTATACAATTAATTGTATGCAAATTTGAAGGGAGGGATTAAAGATTCTAAAAAATGCATTAATTTTAAATTCATTGCATATTATAACAAATTGGAGATTAATGCTTCTGGAAAAAAAAAACATAAAAGAAGCATTAATGTTGTACTTTCCTTAAGACTTCGTAATTGTTTTCAAATTTGTATAAAATTAGGTCATTTTAATTTAATTTTTCCATTTTCTTGCCAAATGAAAATCTGAAGGGGCACTATAAAATAATTTACATAAAAATATAAGAAAATTATTTGGACACATGTATTAATAATAAAATGTGCCCAGTATATGTAATAATACATGCAAAATAATTTACCTACAAAATAAACAAATGTTATTTGATTCAAAATTAATTTACCTATAATTTATATAACAATATATGTTACATCCCGTCCCGGGAATAATATTATTTTATTCCCGGAGGTGCGAAATGACGATTTTGCCCTTGGTTGACCTTTCGGTTGACTTTTTGCGTCGTAACTCGTACGACGCATTCACTTGTATTTTCTTGACGTGCTCGTCGATACGAACGCGTAGACGCGAGCCGTACGTCGTTCGGACCCCGAACGAATATTTTACGGGCTTCGAGTTTCGACTTTTCCCGTAATTCAATTTTGGGCTGGGGCCCATTTGGCAGCAGGCCATGTGGCCTTATCCCAGATTTTCAGGGATGTTGTCTGGGTCTTTGACCCGTGACTTCCTCTCCTTCTTCTCCCTGGGTTCTCTGCAAAACAGGGAGCAAAAAGCTCCAAAATCCTCTCAAGGCACCCCGTGCCTTTCCTGTTCCTCTCTGGGTCTTCCCTTGGCCAGGGAAGGTCAGTGACCTTCTTCTCCACACATATTGAGCCACTGTGCTCGGCCCTGAACCCAGAAACCCAAAGATTCAAAACCCAGAAATTTGTTAGGTACACCCGAGCCTTTTTCCGGCGAACCTCCTCGGCCAAACAAGGCCATCCAGGCCTCGAGCAGCCTCGTGGTGGTCACCAACCTCCTCCTCGAGGTCCCAATGATCCTAGTCTGGACCTGCAAACATGAAATCGATCGAGGATCGAAGACCTGGGAATCGGAATTTTTGGAGCCGCGAGCTTTTCTCCAATTTCCGGCCAACTCCGACCGAGTTTGGACCCCAAACTGGTAAAACTCGAATCTCCTTGACTCCAGCTTCATTTTGATATAAATTTCATGCATTTTGGTTGAGAAATGAGTGTTCTAGGACGAAATGAAGTTTTCCGGCCAATTCCCCAGTTTCCGGCGACGGCGACGGCGGCGGCGCCGGCGACCGGAAAAAGACCAGAGGACCGGCGCTGACGTCAGCGATGACGTCAGCAAACCGGGTCGAACCGGCCTGGCTGACGTCAGCGAACCGGCTCGGACCGGCTCGGCTGAGCCGCGCGTGGAGCCGCGCGTGGCGCCGCGCGTGAGCGCGCGTGAGTGAGCCGTTGGAACCGCGCGTGGAGCCGCGGCTTGGCGCGTTTGAGCCGCGCGTGAGGGCGCGTGGGAGGTCCAAATTTCATTCTGTTTTCACGGGTCGACTCGTGACGACGTGTACTACCTCGGGGTAGTATGCATGTTAATTTTCTAGGTGTTTTGGACCTCCAAATTGAGAAAACAAGTGATAGGTTTAATTAATTAGTTAATTCGTTACCTTTATGAGATTAATCATTGTACCGGTGATATCTCATATAGGTTAGGCCAAATGGCAGCGTGTGGCGACGTGTGCTACGGCACACGGCGGCCCACGGCGGCGGTTTTGGGGTTTCCGACCCCGAAACTCCGTTTTCGGGTTTCCGAACGCCGTTTTCTTCGTATTTTCAATTACGTTATTAATCTTGGGTGTTCCAAAATAGGTTTGGCGACCCTTGGCGCTCGGAGGACGTACGTTTGGACTTCCCGCCTTCGGTATTTGTGAGTGGGCCCTTTCCCTATTATTTTAAATGTGTTTTATATTTGGGAAATTATATATTTGACTATGCCTACATTTTATTGTGGTTTTAAATGGATAATCTTATCGTATTTTAGTAGACCTTGTTATATTAAGTTATTTCTTGGTTTACTAACTTAGCTCGGTAATCTGTTGGGCTTTGGAAATTAGTGGGCTTTGGGCCTCTAATTCCATTTGGGAATTTCACCATATTTTGGTGAAATTCCGTAACGATTCTCTACGCATATTGCTAGTATCAATTCGGCCATATTTTAGGGAATTTAGGGAATTAAGTATTTTAATTCCCTACTAGTACCTATTTGCGAATATGGGTTTTATACCTATCTGACGGCCTTGAGCCGTATTCGGGTGAACCTTGGATATGGTAAATTCCTACCGTATTTTGGGTTCACCTAGCTTGCCATTAAGTTGGTATTTCTATACCTTGGTACCCATGTGGCGTATTCTGGGTATTTCACGTATATAGCTATATGTTTGGTATTTCGGGTACGGCCCCGAGAATACTAAATATATATGGATTAGTTTGAGGGCATCCCTTATCGGGAAATTACCTCACATTGTTTTGTGTAGAGTATTTCAGTAGTATATTTTCATACGCTCAACTAGGTTGCTTACACGGTGTTTAGTGTACCGTCCGGGGCCAGGACCAGCTTCACGTGATTGTTCACACGCACCTATACGCTCGCTATGGACCCATAGCAGGTGCCAGCCTGTTCTAGGTCGCCTGGGCGACTCGAACTCGTTGTGATGCGCATACGCGCCAGCTTCACGTGATTGTGTACACGAGCGTACTGTTACTTATACACCCAGCCTGTTCATGACAGAATATATCTGTATGAACTTGTGTGTTTGCAATACCTAAACGAGCATTTATCTTGTAGTCTTGGATTGTGAGGCCAGGACCACTTTCACGTGATTGTTCACACGTACCAACGCTCACTATGAATCCATAGTAGGTGCCAGCCTGTTCTAGGTCGTATGGGCGACTCGAACTTGTTGTGATGCGCAGATGCGCCAGCTTCACGTGATTGTGTATATGAGCGTTTATTTTATAGTTTTATGTGGTGGTGTTGTCACCGATTTTTCACTGATGCCACGTGTGCATTTATTTGGTTTACGGGTTTTCCGTAGATCCTTATTTTATGAACTTGTTGATAAAGTACTGTGTGCCGAACGGTAGCTTTCCGCCCGTTTCGGACGGTAAGTATATTTCCGTACTTACCTCGATTTCCTACCTACTATATGGTACGTTTTCTGAAAAGGTTTTTAACCAACTACTTGATTTTGACGGCGAGGGGTTACTAATTTTCAGAAAACAAAGGTTTTTACAAAAATGACTATTATTGGCCCACTCACCTTTCTGTTTTTGCGCCCCTCCAGGTTTAGTGGCTGGAGCTGTCTACGTTCGAGGCGGTGGTATGACGAAGCTTTAAATTCCTTGGTATTGTTTATACTCTGTATTCCGTACCTTGTACGATTACTGTTGTATTAATTCTTCCGCCCGTACATTTGTGTACACTCTGGTATTCTTTTATTCAATTCATTTCTTATTTCATTCAAATTGGCTTTCGTCACCCTACGTGGTGTCGGCCAGCACACCCGACTTTTGGGTGTCCACGTGTACATCCGGGTCGGGATGTGTCAATATAGGTAAATTATTTGCACATATATATTAATAATAAAATGTGCCCAATATATGTAATAATGCATTCAAAATAATTTACCTACAAAATAAAGAAATGTTATTTGATTCAAAAATAATGTATCTACTTACTTTTTGTTTATGAATTTAATTTACCTTTTTTTTTTGTACAAAAATAATGCATCTACTGACACATCCCGACCCGGATGTACACGTGGACACCCAAAAGTCGAGTGTGCTGGCCGACACCACGTAGGGTGACGAAAGCCAATTTGAAAGAAATAAGAATATTTGAATAAATTAAGATTCAAGTGTACACAAGTGTACGGGCGGAAGAATTTAACCAAATACAAGTATACAGTCGTACAAGGTATAGAATACAGAGTATTTACAATACCAAGAAATTTAAACCTTCGTCATACCACCGCCTCGAACGTAGACAGCTCCAGCCACTAAACCTGGAGGGGCGCAAAAACAAAAGGGTGAGTGGGCCAATAATAGTCACTTTTGTAAAAACCTTTGTTTTCTTAAAGTAGTAACCCCTCGCCGTCAAAATCAAGTAGTTGGTTGGAAAACCGTTTCAGAAAACGTACTATAATAGTAGGTAGAAAAACGGGGTAAGTACGGAAATATACTTACCGTCCGAAACGGGCAGAAAGCCACCGTTCGGCATAAAAAGCTTTACTCGTAAGTTCGTAAAATAAGGATATACGGGAAACCCGTAAATCAGATAAATGCCTCCGTGGCATCAGTGAAGACCAGTGGTACAATCACCATACTAAACTATAAGATAAACCGCTCGTTTCCACAATCACGTGAAGCTGGCGCACAAGCGCATCACAACGAGTTCGAGTCGCCCAGGCGACCTAGAACAGGCTGGCACCTGCTATGGATCCATAGCGAGCGTATAGGTGCGTGTGAACAATCACGTGAAGCTGGTGGCCCCCTGTCGAGACCCCTGGGCTCAGGCAGCTTCGTTTAGGTATAACGCTACACAAGTTCATCTGGTCAATGTCATGCTTTTTGGCCCAGGTATATAGCGTGCGCTGCAATCACGTGAAGGCAGCACTTTGCACCATCTGCTGTCCCGAGCACGAGCGTATAGGTGCGTGTGAACAATCACGTGAAGCTGGTCCTGGCCCCGGACGGTACACCAAACACCGTGTAAGCAACCTAGTTGAGCATATGAAAACATACTACGGAGAATTCTACATAGAACAAGGTGGGGTAATTTCCCTATAAGGGATGCCCTCAAACTAATCAATATATATGGTATTCTCGGGGCCGTACCCGAAGTACCAAGCATAACTAAAATACGTGAAATACCAAGAATACGCCACATGGGTACCAAGGTATAGAAATACCAACTTAATGGCAAACTAGGTGAACCCAAAATACGGTAGAAATGTACCATTTCCAAGGTTCACCCAAATACGGCCCAAGGCCCGTCAAACGAGTATAAAAACCCAAGCGCACAAGTAGGGAATTAAAATAATTAATTCCCTAAAATCCCCTAAATTAGGGCCGGTTCGATACTAGCAATATGCGTATAAAATAATACAGAAATCACCAATCTAATGGTATAATTCCCAAATGGAAATGTAGGCCCAAGCCCACTAATTTCCATGGCCTACCGAAATACCGAGCCGAAACTAGTAAACCGAGTAAATACTACGAAGTACGAGGTCTACCAATAATACGAGAATAAATATCCATTTAAAACCACAATATAATGTAGGCATAAACCAAATATAATTTCCCAAATATAAAATACATTTAAATAATATAGGGAAAGGGCCCACTCACAAATACCGAAGCCGGGAAGTCCAAACGTACGTCCTCCGAGCGCCAAGGGTCGCCAAACCTATTTTGGAACACCCAAGATTAATAAAGTAATTGAAAATACGAAGAAAACGGCGTTCGGAAACTCGAAAACGGAGTTTCGGGGTCGGAAACCCCAAAACCGCCGCAGTGGGCCGCCGTGCGCCGTCGTACGCGCCGCCACACGCTGCTATTTGGCCTCACCTATATGAGATATCACCGGTACAATGATTAAACTCATAAAGGTAACGAATTAACGAATTAATTAAACCTATCCTTTGCTTTCTCAATTTGGAGGTCCAAAACACCTCAAAAATTATCATGCGTACTACCCCGAGGTAGTACACGTCGTCACGAGTCGCCCCGTGAAAACAGAATCGAATTTGGACCTCCCACGCGCCCTCACGCGCGGCTCAAACGCGCCAAGCCGCGGCTCCACACGCGGCTTCACTTGCGGCTCAGCCGAGCCGGTCTGAACCGGTTCGCTGACGTCAGCAAGGCCGGTCTGACCCGGTTTGCTGACGTCAGCGCCGGTCACTCTGGTCTTTTTCCGGTCGCCGTCGCCGGAAACTGGAAAATTTGGCCGGAAAACTTCTAAAGCTTGTAACTCACTCAAATCACAACCAAATTCAACGATTCAAAAGGCAAAATGAAGCTGGAGTCAAGGGGAGTTCGATTTTACCAATTTGGGGCCTAAAATAGGCTTGAGTTGACCGGAAATTGGAGAAAAGCTCTCGGCTGGAAAATGGCCGATCTCCAGGACTTTGAATCTCGACCGATCTCGGCCATTCATGGCTCGAGCATGGTTGCAGGGACCTTGGTGAGTCCAATGGTGACCAGAATGAGGACCGTTGAGGTCGAATTCACCGAGAAAACCCATCGGGAAATTTCTGGGGATTTTGGGTTCCTGGGTTTCGAAGTTTGCTCGGGTTTCTGGGTTCCTCGAAGATGAAGATGATGATGGTGATGAAGTCCACCAGTGTGAGGTCGAGCTGAGGTAGGATCGAGGGTGGTGGTAGCTCGGGGTGCCCAAAGTAATTGGGTGTGGTTTTTGGTTCTGTTTTGTTGCAGAGAAGAAAGGAGAAGAAGAAAGAAGGGACACGGGTCAAAGACCCAGACAAAATCCCATAATTTCAGGGATAGGCCACATGGCCTGCTGCCAAATGGGCCCCAGCCCAAATACTTTAAAACAGCCCAAAAGTGAATTACGGGAAACGTCGAAAATCAACGCCCGTAAAATATTCGTTCGGAGTCCGAACGACGTACGGCTCGCGTCTACGCGTTCGTAGCGACGAGCACGTCAAGAAAATACAAGTGAATGCGTCGTGCGAGTTACGACGCAAAAGTCAACCGAAAGGTCAACCAAGGGCAAAATCGTCATTTCGCACCTTCGGGAATAAAATAATATTATTCCCGGAACGGGATGTAACATCTACAATATAATTTACCTATTGTTTAATTTTTATACAAGATAATGTATCTATTGTTTTCTTTTAATGGAGATAATTTGTCTTTGGTTTAATTTTTACGAAAAAACTTACCCACCGTTCAACTTTACCAAAATAATGTATCTATTATTTTAAGAATATAATCTACTATTTCATGTTTTACTATTATATATATGTGTTCATAGAATAATTTACCTAAAAAAAGATTTAGTAAGTTGTAAATAATTTATAATATATGTGTATTAGAGTCATTGTAAGACAAATAAAAAAAAACTATAAAACGTTAATTAGGAGGACTAGTTAGATTTTAATGACCTATCAATTCAAAATTGAATAATAGTTAACTAATAATGAATGTGTGTGAGAAATGGTTATAGAATGTTGTGGTATAAGTTGTAAATAACTTATTATAGTAGGTTAGTTATTTTCTTACTTGGCAATCTATTTAAATTTTGGGTCTTTTTTAGAAGTTTAAACATAGGTGGGTTTTTGTTAGAGAAATATGAGTTGTAGGGGCCTATATTTAAAAAACCCGGATTAACAGTTCCTCTCATTTAAAATATATTTATTTATTTATTTATTCACCATGAGCTTAAATTATTTAAGAAAAATTCTTAATTGTGATACAAAAAGTGCAAAAACAGAATGTGAATATATGGTGAACTGGACTTGGATTATATGTATCTGTTACAAGCAAGTATATAAGTATGTTACCTTTATGCACAATTCGCCCATCCTCCCCCCACAGTTTGCTTTAATTGAGCTCGTCACCCATATCGGTATGTTGCAAAATGCAACTGATCCCTACGTGCAAGTTAAGCAGAAAGCAAAAAAAGTAAAAAGGGATATGACGCACATAGAAATTCTGATGAACATGCATAATTCCATGCTTACGTTTTAATTAAATAAATAAGGATATGGTTGCCTCGCAGTTTTTTTGTTTTGTGGAAAACAGAAATTAAAGTACCATAAGTTTATACAACGGATAGCCGGAAAGTTTTATCCATAATCCGACGTCAAAATCAGGAATAAAAACATCATCTTTGTTAAAACAAGATCGTAAGAAAAAGAAAGTTTTATCCATATAGTCACAGTCACTCGACGCCTCTTCGAGCAATTTTCAAGCCCCTCGAACTGGAGAAGATTTTCGGTAGGCATGGTGGCTGACTATGCCAGCTCTCAATTACATCACATCCTCCCATGTGACCGAAGAGAGCGTAGATTTCTCCAGTAGCACCACATACCGTATTGCATAAAACGGGGGCCAGAACTGGTGGGTGGGTGGCAGGCATGGCCGAAAGGAAGAGGGATCCAAAGACACCGCAACCCATATTGCGAATTGTCTTTTCTCCTCTATTATACAATTACTGTTATGATCAAGATTTCAAATAAAAATTATTTCAGATGAACGCTCGCACATTTTTGGCAAAGAAACAAAAACAACTTGATGGAATCGAACAATGATGCAAAATATGTTTTATACAAATTATTCTGATTGAAAATTTCGATTCTTTATCAAATACAAAGAATAGTGCAGTGAGTGGTTAAAAGAGAGAAGGAACATGACTTTACTCGCTTATTGTTTGTCAGGGAAAACGGCCTTGCTGGAAGCAGCTAAGAAATTAAAGAGAAATGAGATACAGTACCAGACTTGAAGAAAATAGAGAAATCGGGCGTGAAGAGAAGTTTTAATAATAATTAAGTTGGGTTTTTCATAAGTCAGGGTAGCTTAATTAGGAACTAATATTGAGTATAAAGAGACAATTACATAAATCAAATAGAATATGGGTGTATAAAGTAAGACGGGTGTAGAGATACCAAAGTGCAAGGAATGACACATATGAATATATAGTTGGAAGACAAAATAACATCTTTACTTAGGTCAGGCGTACGCAAAACTTAGAGCACAAGGCAACCAAGCAAATCCGCATTACTAGTTTTTTTCGGGATTCCAATACCTAGTGTCGGATTTGTGAGACAGCTTGGTATCACAATCGAAAAAGCGAGTAGCCACGAGTTGGACGTCCCTCTTGACCCCTTCCGTTTTCTGTGAAAGTTCAAACGTTAAGACAAGAACCCGCATTTTCCCAGGAGTATCATCAAGGCAGACTTTTCGGCACATGAATAAGGCCGTCAAACAAGGCAGACTTCGACCTCCCAGGTGAATAAATTTATAGTCCAATATTTTTGAAGAATAATGTGGCGAAAACTCAGTAGCCAAAGTTCTTAAATCTTTGATAGTTTTAATAGTTTCCAAAGAATCATCCTTAACAAGGTAGACTTCAATGTCCCTCCAAGGCTTATAGGTAAATATGAAAGAGTCGGAGTCGTCTATCGCGAACAAAGCTTTTTCCTCAAACGGAAAAGGACTAACAAATTGGCTCCATTGTGGGTTCCTTTCAACGACGTTAAAGCCATATATCTCTCTACGAGGAACCGAGAGAAGGATTTTGGTATCCATAATTGCATAAGATGAGTACTTGAAGGGCCGACCATTGGAGGTGCCGGGAGGGGCGACCATTTCTTGTCTTTTGCGTCGAATACCTGAAAATATGGAGGAGGGCCTGGATATTGACATTCTTCCCTATAACCAGTGAGAGCATGGGGTTTTCCCTCCAGCTCCACCAGCAGGGGTTCCTGCACCCCTGCTCCAAGCAATTTCTCAAACATACGATTTCGGCACCCCATTTTGATCGTGGGATTCGGATCCACAGTTAGATCCGTCTCAAATCCATAAACATCTCTACTCGTATGTGGTCCGAATAATTGGCTTGATATTTTGTTGGCATGCGTTTCGAAGTGGGGTTTCACGCCGCCGGCAAAAACAATTTGATATCCAAAGACACCGCACCCATATAGATGGGAAGATACTCACCAGTCATTGAAGCCAGATACCGTAATTGCCTAGTGCCTTTGGAACAACTCTGGCATTTGGTACTTTTCGGCTTTTTGATTTTGAAGCAAGCCAAGCATTTGGAGCAAACAGGGCATTCGGTTTTGTTTGTTGTTTTATCGTCTTCATAACCATCATCAGTATCAGTGAAATTATTGGGATCGAAGCAGGAGCATGATGACGAAAACAAATCGCTCAATTTGATGGCATGAATAACGTACGAAACGATTTCGTCCTTAGCCTCCATAAAACATATATATATAAGGACCTGTCGTCGTCAATATTCGACGTCCTTGCTTGTCCCGCAGCATCTTCAATGCCTTTCTTCCCCACGACCATGCCGCTGTCTTTCTCCAACTCGCGCTTAACTCCGCGACGTTCGTTCCCCATGCTAATTTTTCCGAGTTCTCAAGTTTCAAGCTTGGCGGCCCTTTGCTCTCTATCGATCCGATCCTTTACCCTCAAAGGATTTTATTAAGGTTTCTTTTCATTGGGCACAGCGCCAGGCAGCACATTATACAAAACCATATTCCTAAGAAACGGTTGGAGACATGTGGAGGCATTGACTGATTGTAGGAAACAGTGGAAAACTCTACAGAGCTAGTTGAACTTCAGTCATTTTAAAAACAATTCCAAACGAATCTTAATTTTGTGTTGAAACCATGCGACAAAAGAAAACAAATTTTTAAGAGAAAACTTAGTTCTTCCTTTGGCAAGGAAAAGAAAACGAAAAAATTAATCAACAACGGGTTATTTACTCTAATGTGTCTACATATACTAGCTCATATATGTTGAGGGCATTTAAGTATTTTGAAGTGAATTTTTAGCTATATATGATTTTTTTTTTAAATGATATTTTTGAAATTAAGGATCGAATTTTGACTATATTTGATAAATACTTGGATTCTTCACAGATGATGGATAACCAAATTTATCACGTCTTCTCTAAATCCTAATTTGTTTATTAGGCTATGTTTACATTATAGAAATGGAAAAAGAAAGGAATTTGAGAGCTGAAAAATAGCAGAAGTAAAGAAAGGAAATCACATCAACTAGTCCCTAGTCGATCTGATTCCTGATTTTTAGATATTTGATTACGAATTTCAAAATTAAAAAAAAAACTTACACTTTTATAATTTCTGACGTCACTTTTTTTATTCCTTACATCTAAGTAAACTCATAGAAACGTTAAAAAGTAAGATGATTTCATTACCTATGTTTTAGTAACGCATGAAACTCAAGAATAAATTATTTTAATTTTTATTCCTGAAAAGTAAACATGCCCTTTTTTTTATTTTTTTTTATTAAATTTGTTCTAACTCCCTCCAAATAATATGTTCGTTTACATATTTTTATGTTTTAAATCTTGTGGCGACATATGGGTGAAAGCTATGGCTCCAAATGTTATACATCGTACTAATTAACATAATTATTGATGTTGTTGGATGACATGCAAGGAGGACATTAATGTTGTCCCAAGTTTCTACTCACGTGTCTTAAGTTCAAAATTTCTCCCTCTTTTAAATTAATGTAATAGTTTCGAACTATTTTCCATCTTCTTAATATTAGTAATTTTAAATTAATGTAATAGTTTCGAACTATTCTCCATCTTAATATTAGTAATTTTTTTTTTTAAAAGGATGGCATTAATATGCATTGGTAGATGCAAATTAGGGCAAGGGTTGGTAGCTGCTTGTCCAGAAGCCACAAAATATCTTCACTAGAGCCGACTTTGTGCATCTAAGGCCTCGTTTGGTATGCCGTATAACGCACTGGATAGTACTAATAATCCAGTCTCGGGTGTTTGGTGTGCTTCGTACTAAAATAGTTGCTCGACTATTTAAACCGGGCCACCATTTAGTACCCCTCACACCGGACTAATTATACGCCCAAAAATCTCCGTATAATTAGTCGGGTCCGTCCCTCTCACGAAGGAAAATATTTGAATTACAAGTTCATTTGAGCAACACTTAAGCATGCTATTAACAAATTAAAGGCTCTTAGCTAGCATATTAGTACTCAAAAACAAAACTTTGCTCATGACTTTTGAAGCCTAAATGTTGTGAACCAAGACACAACTCAAAATCACATTAGTAAATTGTATCATCCTATACCTTTGTAGAATCTTCTTTGCATGAGCAAAGACTAAATACCCAAGAGGGCCTTCAATCTCATCTTGGATAAACACCTTTGATTGGAAGAGTTGTGGTTGCACCTTGAATCAAATTGAAGGTTACCTACGTACTCCGTCTCCTACAAAGATCAAACATTTCGTAGTTCTTGCATTTGATGAAGATTTGAGTGAGTTTGTATAAAGAACAAATTGTGTTCTTCACACACACCTAGGGCCGGCCAACACTGTATAAATAATCGATGTTAGTCCGATATTACACCAAACGCCTGACTAATTTAGTCAGTACTGTCCGATGACAGATTATCCTATCCGACTGAAATAATCAGTCCAGTCCGAACTGCCAAACGAGGCCTTAGCCTGAAACTGTCATGGGAGGAAGGAAAAGCTGCTCCGGTCTACTGCAGCTTAAAGAACAAGATTTTTTTTTTTAAAACGCTGAAACAAAATGTTCCAACCACTTACAGCCAGACAACCATCTGTTCGCTCTCTCTCCCTCTCTCTTCTTCACCCCCCCCCCCCCCTTCTCTCTCTCTCTCTCTCTCTCCTCCCTTTCTCGGTCTTGCAACTCGTTTTGGTCTGGTGAGTTTGGAGAACGAGTTATCCGACCGAGTCCTACCCATCACTCACCACCGATGCATTAATATGTGTTTTGAAGAAATTGGACAAAGACCCATGAAATGCTTGGGGTTTTTTTGATTGGGTCTCTGAGAAAAAATGGATTTAGGCTTCAGTGTTTAGCTTGATTCTTAGGGTTTTGGTGCATAAGGATTCGATGAAAGATTTTTGGAGTGAGGCAAATGAAAGAGGACTTTTCCATTGATGCGCAAACTTATGTGGTAATTATAGAGCAGGTCGCCGGTGGCGTGGGTGCGTGTTTGTCTGGGTTGGCTTGGCTGGGTGGAGGAACTGTTGGGTTTGTATTTGTTTTTGTTTAATTGGTATTTTAAATTATTTTTAAAAATTAAAAAAATCATTTAATAAAGAAGTTAACAATGATTATTAGGATACGAGACACATGGCAGACAAATAGGTGTATGGTAAGCATACACCAAGGTTAACGTGAGTGAGCAAAAATTTACCTAACTACTAATTAAGTATCAAACTCAACACAAATATAATACCTTATTGTCATTCATATGTGTCAAATATGAGACCTCTTAGTTATAAGTGAAGAGAAATATCATTAAACCGTACTACTAGTTGGTAATTAATGACACAGTCACTTAAAAAGAAAAAAAAATTACAGTCCTTTTTTAAGGGAGCATTTCTTAATTACCCCTTACATGAAGTAGCAACCCTCCTCCCCCATTTCAAACACCATTTTCATCCAAATTCCACCCAAGGAGAAATTCATAGATCCAAATTCCACAATTTTGTTGATGTGCACGGGAAAATGTAAGGATGACAGTGATCAATTTTCAACATGAGAAGTTATGTTTTTGAAAGTGTCATGGACCACTTGAACGAAGAACTAGGGGTGGATACACACTGATAGGATCAAGAAGCCTATATTAATTCTGCAATCGGCATGATTTTTTTTAATCAGTCATTCCAATTCAAATAGGTTTGTTACCTAAAATAGGTGCCCGCTTTGCACCCAAGAAACTAACGCATGCACCAATTGCTCTATACTTTCAAAAATCTTTCAGTTACATCTCATAAGGTGAACCAAAGTAAACAGCGGCTGTTTCGATCTGGATCAACCAGCACACATGAGAGAGGAGGTCCTATTTCAAATCAGCTGGATTGGCCTAAAAACCACAGCCCTTGACTGCAAGTGCTTGAACAACTATGATGTTCGTTGGAGAAGTTACCTGTTCCAAAACCGATAATTAACAATGGTTAGATGTAAATAATTAATAATAAATCATAGATTCATAAGTAATAATTAAACTAAGGTGATTTTTGACCCAAAACGGTGATTCTGATAATAAATTGTATGTAATAATAATTAATCACTTTTTGTCAGAACTGAAGGATGTTATTTACTTTACAGTCTTTACTAATGACGTGCATGCAGCTCTGAAAAAAAGTTAACAAACCAAAAAAATCAAGAGAAATTTCTCAAAAAAGAAGCAGGAAATAGCAAGGGAAATTTAATCGACATACAAAACTTACCGCAGAAAGCAACCAAGCTCTGCGCACGATGGGTCTTCGATCGGTGACACAGTTTGGTATCGTATTCAAAGAAGCGGTAGCCACAAGTTGGGCATCCCTTTGGATCCCTTTTGTTTTCGGTGCGAGTTCAAACGTCGAGACAACAACCTGCATCTTCCTATGTTCAGTTTCCTCATAACAATTACGATCGGGCATTAATAATGTCACAATGAGGCAGACTTTTCGGCCTCCTACATGGACAAAACCATATTCGTATGACGACGGAGACAAGAGATACAGATGTTTCACGTTCAAAGTTGTGATAGGTTCCGAAGAATCACCGGTAAGGTGGTAAACTACAATCTGATTAGGCGAGCGTCGGTGATACTGATGGGTAAACATGAAAGACTCATCTTCATCCTCCACAACCAAAGCTGTTCCATGAAACGGAGAAGGTCCACCGGAGAACAAACGAGGAGTAGGGAGTGTTTTCCATTGTGGGTGCTCCTCGGCAACGTCAAAGACAAACACCCCAGGAGAGTGTGGAGTAGTCGATATAAGGATTTTGGTTCCCATAATTGCATGAGATAAGTAGACACTCTCTCCAGCGTAGTAATCGGCGTTAGGTTCGAAAATCGGAGGAGTTGGAAGGGAAGACCATTGCTTGTCTTTCGGGTCGAATACCTGGAAAGTACGGAGGCTTTAAATTGCAACCGTCCATGTAACCGGAGAGAGCATAGAGTTTCCCCTGCAGCTCCACCAGCAGGGGTTGAGCGTTCCCTGAGAATTTCCCAAAGGTATCATCTCGGCTCACCTTCTTGATCTTGCGATCAGAATTCAAAGTCGGATCGGTCTCCCACACATAAACTTCTTCGTTCAGATGTGGCCGGAATTGGGTACGCAAGTAGTCGGAATAAGAATGTGGAGGGTGAAGTCCAATCCTGGGGTCGGGATCAGTATGGTGTTTCACGCCGCCAGTGAAAAGAATTTGGGATCCAAAAACACCGCAACCCATAAAGCCTGGAAGATCATGGCCGGCCATAGAAGCCAGATAGCGGAATTGACTATTGGCTCTGTGGCAACTAGGGCACCATGTTCTGCCTGTTGTTGATTCGGAATATTTTCAATACCACTATGCTATGGAAGCCAGTTTGCTACTAGTCTCTAATTTTCAAACACTAAACAAAAATAAATCTCTAATTCTCAAATAAAAATTAATGATCTTACTTAGCTGAACATACAAGCACGTACTAGTAACATTAAAATTTCTCATGGAGCAAGCAGACTAATAGAAGGCACTACATATATAAACAAAGCCAGATGGAAATTAAGGGCAGTACATATATAAGCCAAACTTGGATACAACCGTAGGGATAGATAAGTTCATGTTAGATATGTGTACTTTAGCAAATCATTAAGCAACATGTTCATGTAATTAATTATATGATTCTTAGATTTACGAATTCGTTTTGATACTAGCTAGTGTACAATGATCTAATCTTCCAATGTGTTACTTATTACTGTTAAAGGAAAGCATATTTGGTTAACATGATTGTCGGGATTGTAAATAGTCAATGATCTGGTTAGAACTATCATAGGACCAGATTGTAATCAACATGTAATTAAAGATTGGTTACCTAGAATAGGCTGCATTTGATTGTATAAATCTTGTATCCTTGTATGAATGAAGACACAGAAAATGAACCATTCAGCAAACACTTCAAATTTAATAATTACGACATTTATTCTTCAATCTTATGCTTTAATTTGTTCTACTCCATTTTTGCCCTAGCACTTGTTTGTCGCTAGGGGAGAGATTTTCACACTCTCTCCTCCTTATGCAAATTTTTTGAACCGTTGAATTAACCAAATTAAACAATAGTTAATGAAAAAAAACAAGCAAACATGTCCATAATAAAATAAAAAACGGGAGTATACATATCACCACCCATCAAAAGAAATACTTGAAAGTTGAAAACCATGATTCGCACTCTTTGGGCTTTTTGGGCTCAACTCGTTGGGGTTAATGCTTTGTTTTGGGCTTCAGAAAGTCATGCACTATTTTTTTTATTTCCTCGTAATATTATGGACAAAACAACTTAAAGACGGTTGACTCCCATTATTAGACCCCGGTTCAAACCTGAATGACCCACAGATTGTCCACGTGTCGGTCTTCGGAGCCTAACATTCCCTCCAATTAACATCCCGAAAAGTTCTCGACTCGTTAGTGAGTGAATACGTAAACTGCTACGTGGCATTATATAACAGCTACTAAACTGCTACCCGAAAAAGAACCAAGTCCAGTGTCGCTTTGTAATAGCATGCTGTTGTGTGATTCGCTGTCATCTCCTTCGCAATCCTTCGGCGGCCCATCCGCCTCACATTTCTTAGTCCGAAGTAATAGATTCACCGTTATATAACGCTTTTTATTTAATAAAGTATTGTCAAATGTAATTTTTTTATCAATATCACGTAACAGTGAATTCGTTTTATATAAGTTACTCTCTCTTGCTTGAAAAGTGTCGTCTTTCGCCTCCCCACTTTCTTAATTCTCGCCCTTTTTGTTCACACTAAATTACCAAAATGGCATGCCCTTATTCAAATAGTTTGTTTCCCTTTTATTTCAATGTGTTTTTGTTAGTTAACAGAAATTAAGAATCGATATATACATGTGTAAAATAAATATAACTTTCCAATGTGGTCAACATTTTTTTATTTGGCGTCTTCATTGGTTCACATTAACGACGTTGACCTAGTAATAATTTTTTTTTTTTTACATACAATATTATTTACATTAAAAGGGTGGAGTGAGCTAAGTCTTTAGTTCGATTTCGTCTTTGGTGAGAATCGAACCTAATACATCTCTCTTTTTACTCTTTCTTAAAGGCTGTTTCATTACCAACATTCAATTCTCACTCTTTATGTTTACACAAAACTACCCAAATGGCACGCCCTTATTCAAATATTTTGTTAGCTAAAATTTGTAAGAGTAAATAGATATATAACTTGTGTGAAGAAACAAAGAAGTTATAACTTGACTCTAAAAATCGACTTTTCGAAAATTGTGCCCACGTGTTTACGTATTATTCTAATATAGGTTGTTTTTCATCCACAAAGGGGTGACTTAGTAGTTGTTGTGAATTTCAGGTTTATATTCCACACTGCTTATTTTGGGTTCTATTTCTAGCATTAGTGAATCACATGACGGTGGCTGTGGGAGGCTGAAATGCTTTTGTGAGTCATCCCGACCTTTAGAATAGTAGATTGTCGTAGCTTGACCACCAACTAATTTTAAAAAAAATATATATATATATATATAGATTGTTTTTCCCATGTGATCAACACTTCCGTATTCAATGTTCTCGCCGAATCACATTAGCAATGTTGTCCTCGTAGTACATCTTCTCTCTTTGTTAGAGACGTCGTCATTATTTAGTATTCATTGACAATATACACATATATAATAATTGATCATCTTAATCTAACCAATAAGTTGTCTCTTTTGTGAATTGCACGATGAAATGAGACTTTTAATGTCAATAGTTAAGAATTTAAATCTCTCGCTCATTACATATATAAGTTAAGTCAGCTAATTAAAACATATGTTCAAAAACTTATAAACTTGAGTTCAAATTTCAGTTCAAAATTATAATAAATTAAAATATTACCTCTTCCTCTTTTCCTCTCATGCACTACCGACTAAATTCACTAATTTTGGCCACGTGAATGGCATAGCAGTAATTTGATCGTTCGTTCGAGTAGTTTTGTGACTTTTGTCCGTTCGAGTAGTATTTTTAAAGACGTTTGGTTTGCGTCTCATAAGTTTTGAGGGACAGAAAGTTGTGGTCTTTGTTCACTCCAATTCCACTCACCTTCAACTCAATCTCTCTCTATCTCAACTCTCAACTCTCAACCTCACCACCAACAAGTATACTTCCATGGCGGTCGGACTCTTCGCCGCCATAACCCCCAACCCCTTCCGCCTAACCCAGTCCTCCTACCTCATCCCAAAACCCAACCCCACCACCGTCTTCTTCCCAAATCTCCGCCACCAGAAGTCAGCACTCCACAGGACTCGCCGGAAACTCTGTTTCACCGTCTATGTAGTGATGGAGGACCAAAAACAGATAACCCGCCTCGACAATTCCGCCGGAAAATCCCCGGAAGCCGCCGATTCTCAGATCCCAATTGTAATTCCGTCGGTTCGTGTGGCGGAGAGGCTGTCGAGGAAGAAATCGGAAAGGTTCACTTACCTTGTCGCTGCCGTGATGTCCAGCTTAGGGATTACTTCCATGGCTGTCATGGCTGTTTACTACAGATTTTACTGGCAAATGGAGGTAAATTTATACATTTCCAAGTTTTTCTCTGCTCTAAAAATCCTAAAACCCACAAAAAATCACAGATTATTATTATTTTTTATTTATTTGTAGGGTGGGAATGTGCCATTGTCTGAAATGCTGGGTACATTTGCTCTCTCTGTTGGTGCTGCTGTAAGTTCACTCGCCCTTCTTTTTTAGCAAAAGCAATATTCTATACTATTTTTGTGCATGTTTAGGAGTATTTCTGTTACAACTGACAACCAAAAGCGTTGTTGCGTAGAGAAACACTTTCTAATGTTGTGGATGAATCATTTAGATTTTTGATAAAAATAACGTACATCAAAAACACACTTCTAGTAACAAGCACTTGTATCAAAAACACTTATAAGTAGTGAAGGAAATGAGCACACTCTCCTGACAACTTCTAAACCGGGGGAAATGGATTAAATTAAATTGATCGGGAAGTTTTGTTTTTGTTCTTCTGATCTTGGAAACTGCTAAATTGAACTGGGTTTTGTATGTTCTTAGGTGGGCATGGAGTTTTGGGCAAGATGGGCACATAAAGCTCTCTGGCACGCTTCCTTATGGCATATGCACGAGGTCTGTTAGCTTCAAATTTTGCTACTTTTTGTTCTCACTTTGATGCATACAAAATCTTGAGTTTGGGTTTTTGTTTCTTTTCATTTCTAGGAACCCAGCAATTAATGAAAGAAACATGCCAAAGATTGAATTTTTATTTATTTTCCAACCAAACAGTGTTGGATATACTTCATATGAATATTTTTTAATACAAGCGATATTCTACTGTAAATTCATTTAAATTGCGGGATGAACTTTAATTGCAGTCGCACCACCAACCTAGAGAAGGTCCGTTCGAGCTTAACGATGTGTTTGCGATAATTAACGCTGTTCCGGCAATAGCCCTTCTGAATTATGGTTTCTTCCACAAAGGCCTTGTTCCTGGTCTTTGTTTTGGTGCTGTAAGTCCCTCGCTTTCAGTAACTTTATAAACATCCGTGTTTACTTCTTTATTAACGACTTTAATCAAATTAATTAATTAATCTAATTTCTGTTGTTGATATATTGACTTGGAACAACAGGGCCTTGGAATTACGGTGTTCGGCATGGCGTATATGTTTGTCCACGATGGTCTCGTGCATAAAAGATTCCCAGTGGGTCCCATAGCCAACGTGCCCTATTTGAGAAAGGTTGCTGCAGCTCATCAGGTAAACTATCACCACACAAACACACCCTCTAGTGTATAATTGTTTATATTAATTCCCCCACCCCCAATTCTTGATTAAAAACAAGATTAGGTATTAAATTATGAATTTCTGTTAAACTGAATCTAACTGTCAAGATTTTGTTTTGATTTGGATGGTGTGGCCTCAGCTCCACCACTCAGAGAAATTCGAGGGTGTCCCATATGGGTTGTTTCTTGGACCTAAGGTTAGTAGTCATCAAATTTGTCTTGGTCTTGAAAATATTGCTTCGAAATGCATGATTTTGTTTTTATTCGAGCGATATTCTATTCTTGAAATTGCGTGCAGAGGGGAAAAACACATTGATCTCTTCAACTTGGCTAATTCTAAGTCTGCTTTTGTATATCGTTGCAGGAACTCGAAGAAGTGGGAGGGCTAGAAGAGTTGGAAAAGGAAATCAATAGGAGAATCAAAGCATCCAAGGGCTAATAACTAGATCAAAATTTTCAGTGTAGAAAAAAGTGATAGAGATAAATTAAATCAAATGGGTTTTTGTGATCAATTTTGTGTTACATGCATGGCCGATGGCGCAGCCAGCCTTACACATCTGTGTATGTTTTGCCAATTTGCTGGGCAATGAAGAAAGAGGAGGGCATGTGTATATTTTGTATGGGGATTTGTATTTTGTTCCACTTACATACTATGACGTGCGACCACCATTTTGTCATTGTACAAAAGTTAATATTTAAATGAGTAGTGAAGGCTGCATTTTTAATGATACCCGTTCCTAATTATATTGTATTTTATTCTTCGAAGTTGTAAATTTACAAAAATGCCCTTGGTGGGCTAAGTAAGTCCTATGTGAACATTTGATTTTCTTTTCATAATTTTGTACCTTTCTTGTGCTTGTTGCCTAGTACTCTTCACTACGAATCCATGGGCGCAAACGGAACGTCATTCGGACTTGTAACGGACAAGTTATAAGCAAGGGCAAAATGATAATTTTCATTTTGCAGTATTGTTGTTGTTTCTATGGGTTGTTCCCGTGGTTTCTCACAAACCAGGGTGCCCTGCACCTTCTGAAATTTCAGCCTGCAAAGCTTGCATGCTTCTGAATACTACATGCAATTGTTTACAGTTTTTCTTACTCCTTAAATTGTTGGATTCCCGTTGTGGGATTTCACCAACCTTTCACAGCAACTCAAAACAGTTTGTCCCTCTTTGTTCTTTGTCATTCCTGTGCCCCGTGTTCTGCAAACTTGAACACACACACACTCAAGCCACCCAAACTTGCCGAGGCCTCCACCATCACCATTTTCGAGCAACTATCACAAATCCCTTAGCTCACCACCAGTACACCCAAAACCAAACTCAGTAGCTCCAACTCAAACCCAGAACCTCGAATCCAAAAAATTTTCGACGAGCTTCGAAAGTTTTTCGACGAAGTTTCGTCGAATTTGGACCTCAATCGACACTACCTTCACCGGCAAACAACTCCTCGTGAGCCCTGGACCACATCCCAGGCCTTGCATGCAAGGAATCACCTCAGATTTGACGAGAACGACGATGTTCAAACTTTCGAGGCATTTTCCGGCCATCTTTGGCCACCTTTTGAAATTTCTTTAGGTAAATTCGAGTCCCTCATCTTCCTAGCTTCATTTTGACTACTTGTGAGTGAAAAATGGTTGAGATTTGAAGAAGTTATGCAATTTTGAAGTTTTATGGTAAAATTTTCAGATTCCGGAAGAACTCTGGCCGACAGACGGCGGCGGCCGAAAATTGCAGAGGTGACCGGCAAGCTGATGTCAGCAAACCCGGTTCTGACGTTAGCCAACCCGATCTTGACGTCAGCAGACCCGGTCCAGATCTAGTTAGACCGGAGAATATTCCAAAGGTATATTCTTTCTTAACTGACGCCGGTAGGGAATATTCTCTAACGGTGATGGAATATTCCATAACGATGTTAGAATATTTCGTTAAAGTTCATAGAATATTCTGTAACGTGTGGGGGCATATGAGCGGCGCGTGGCAGCGCGTGAGGCTCCTTGCAACCCTGTGGCGGTGCGTGAGGCCTTGTGGTGGCGCATGCGAGCGCGTGGACCACTTTTCTGACAGTTTTCAGTCCCAAAATGAGCAAACAAAGGGGATTTCAAGTATTTTCCTTAGTAAAATTTGGATTTGACTTGTGTAATGATTAGTATAGTAATTTCTCATATAGATGAGACCTATCCCGAGGAGTACCGAGGCCAGGCTAGGTATGGCGGCTACGATCCGACGACTTACCAGTGAGTGAGCCCGTTTATTTTAAATTATATATTAGTATGTGTTTTAAATTGTGTTTATAACCTATCGTATAACATGCCATATTCTAAGAAATTAGAAATGATTTATTAAATATCTTTATTGAGTTTTAGAAATTTATTGTTGGCATGACTATACATTTGTGATTATTACTTATCATGCATACTTGCACAGTGTTAGTACTGTCCGGGCCTAGACTAGCTTCACGTGTATGTTCACATTGCACGGACACGCTCACTTTGGATCCATCGTAGGTGCCAGCCTGTTCTAGTTGCCTTGGCATCTAGAACTCGTTGTGACCCGCTTAGCGCCAGCTTCACGTGTATGTAGTACTAGAGCTTAATTATAACACCCAGCTTGTTCATGTGGCTGCTTTCTGCATGAACTCGTGTGCTTGTATTTATCTGATAAGTAAACTGATTTATATTATGTTGTTGATTACTAATTACCCGTATCCTTTTTGGGCGTTGTTCCCAACACTTGATTTTACTTTATTATGTTACATTAAAGACGTATTTTGGAAATTACTACGGGTTTTACAGCGAGATGTTACTATTTTTCCGAAACTCAGGAAAAGTTTTATTAAACTTTATTTTTGGCCCACTCACCATTCTTGTGTTTTGCGCCCCTCCAGGACTTAGGGACTAAGCTTGGTAGACGAGAACTTGTGGCATCTGCTGACTCTTACTTCCAAAAATGTATGGAAGAATTATTCGATGTTTCTTTATATCCATCCTTCGGGATGGGAATATTATTTACCTTATTGCACTTCCATGCCCTGACACTTAGTTTGTAATAAGGGTTCAATCTCACGTTGCGCACTCCTTGGTTTCTTTTCTTACTTTTAAATTTTAATTTTCAACTTTTATTCAAACTCTTAATTCTTTTCCACGTCATGACTTCGTCTCTTCTCCGGAGTGATGGTCAGCACGCCTCGATATTCGGTGTCCACCTGAATATTCGGGTCGGGATGTGTCATTCAACGCTTTGTAATGGCAGTAGTAACTTTCTTTTTTCATTAGGTCAAAAGATAAAAGTTAGTTCGTGGATTATAGCATCCATGGCTTTCATGGACGTTATTATAAAATGTTACTTTTAACGGTGCATGAAGCATGATGAAAAGGAGCGATCAGGGAAGACTTATCTTTAGACATTCTTATGGAAATTTCTCGTTGAGTTACTTACTTAATTATCATACCTCCTTAATTACAGAACACAAATATGGATTAGTGAAAAAAAAAAGACATATATTGAGATATTTCTCTTTGACTTTAAAAAAAATATCTATAAAAAAAAAAATATATATATATATATATATATATATATATATATATATATATATATAAGATTTGTCACTCATTGATGTGTGTACATATATTGTAAAACACACTCGTATAAAACCGACAATTGTTTGTGTAAAGAGAGAATATTAGGTAGGGCTACTTCAAATTTAGTTTAGACAGTTCATGCATGGTACACGATGAGGAGGAACTTACTTATCTTTAGACATTCGTTCATATGTTTGTTGACAATTGTAAGTCGTTCAGTGATGTGTTTACATCTATCGTCGAACACGCCCATATACAACTTACAAAGAATGTGAGTTCCACACGGCCCCATCATCTTGCGAGCGAGTTGCTCCATATATAGCAAAGGTAAGTGATTATGTTTTCACTAACTAGGGATTGATTGGTTACTTTTTCTTCTAAGCCATGATATTTATTTTAGCTGGAGGGCACTTTTATTTTTCTAATGAGTAATCTAAAACTTATTTATCCCTTAAGTAGCTAGATTGACACCCGAAAAAAGTCAAGATTTAGGTTCAGTTTATGTCGATCAAAGATGGAAGGATCTAGGAACTCGTGTTTGGTAGGTATGCTCTTGTAGAAATTTGTCATGCATCCCACGCGTATAATAGAAAGCTTCTAGTCATTGAAATAACTGAAAAAGGGCCGCGGTTATGAATCACATCTAGTGAATATTGTATTTTTTTTAATTTTGTTGTGTTTCGATTCAAACTATTTCTTCAGTTTAGTATAGTTTTAAATAAATAATATCGCTTATAATAAATAAATAAATAAATGACAAATATGATTATATATATATATATATGTTATATGACTCGTCCTTGAATCTGAACAGTTTTGAATTCTAACGTCCTTTTCGAATGAATAGGGTTTATGTGTGGGTGATTCAATTATGCAAAAGTTTGTGACATGAAATAAAGTATAGCTATTCAGATATAACATCCAATATTTTGAAGCCACGTATAGTAATAAAAAGCGTTATAGAGGAGGTCATAACCCAAACGGTAGGTTTCGTGGTGCTGACTCAGCTCAACCATGCATATAATTGACCTAATATCGCGTGTGTGCTGTTGCCTCATGAAGCTACCGCGTTTTGTCCATTTTGTTTGGTTCATGCCATTGCTCGACGTGTGTGGAGTGTCGTGTCATCGATCTACTTGCATGAAAACTGTCACACGTCTCTCTTATTATGTATTACGTGATGAAAGATACAGAAAAAAAAAATATGTATAACAACAATAACTAGAGTTTGCTCCTTATATCAACGACTTTGTGATCATTCACAATTTTTTTATTATTTTAAACTATCATGCGACGAGAGAAATATAAAAAGCAGAAATATGCAACATATGTATTAATTCAAACCCTAGACCTCAATATTAAAATGCAACTTTAGTGACTCATGCACTTACCTTTACAATTAACATGTATGGTCCTCCCAATTACCAATCAAAAATTTCATTTCCAAGAGATTAAGACCTCCACTTTCCATGTTGGTTTGGTCATCAATGGGAGTGTTTAAATTGGAGTGTCCCGATACCTGTCAAAATTTGACAAAGGAAAAAGGAGACCTACTTTCTTACTTGACCCAACTTCTCGACAGGTCGCCAAATAAGATTAAAAAAACTTTGATCTATCGAGCATATTCTATATTGCTTCCGACATCACCATTGCATTTTTTAATGAGTACGTTATCTTTATTTTAATATTGACCTTAATCCCCCAAAAAAGGGAAAATAAAATAAAATGAGATAAGAGAATGTATCACTATGGTGATGTAAGACTCCAATAATTTGAATATAATTGGATTAAAGTATAGTTGACTTCCAATTGAGGGAGAAACTATTTGTTGTTCAAAAAAATGTATTCATACAAAGGATGTAATGTTAGTCGGACAGGTTGAGACGTGAATCTAAATCCAATCTAATACATTCAATTTGCTTTTGAGACATGTGATTAACTTGATTAAGTTGAAATAAACTCAGTTTAAGTTCAGTATAGTAAACACGAATTTAGTCAGGTTAGTTAAAACATTGTACTTCAATTTTGCACTCAAATTCGAATAAATTCTATTTACAATTGATTCGGGTTGAATTTGAATTATCCAAACTAAACTAGTTAAGCGTTATGAACTTATGAATGCATGATTTGGAATACCGGAACATTTCCATTTAATGCGAGTCATTTTCCTCCATTGACGATGGAAATTACAGCTATCAGTTAGGTAAAAGTATCTTGTTACGCAGCTGATTTCATATGATTGGTGCCCGTTTGAAAATTTTTCATTCTTTTTAGTATTCTTTATCTTATCTTTGTATTCATAATTTCATATATTTGGTTCGACGTGGTCGAGGTCGGCGGATTTTCACCACCGTCTAACCAAATAAATTGACAAGTGAATTTAGGCTGGGGGCCTTTGGAATTGGGACCACGTTGGTCAGTTGGTCTCCTACTAGTGCCTCAGTTATGAATTTATGAAAAGGTCTGCCACGTGTGGTTACAAGTATTGGTGTACGAGGAGACAAATTGAATAATTCTTCATTTTATGGTGTTATTGCTCAATAATATTAACATGATACTAAAGTGGGGAGTATCATTACAAAATTGGTATTTTGTTCCTGTCCATTTTCATCAGTTGGGTGCGTCTGGAGGCAAAAATTATTAGGTGCCGGTGGCATTCGTTCTTTTCAATTTTTATTTTTTATATTAGCGGTATTTTACATTAAGGGATACAGTGCACGATTTGAGTTAAAGTCACGTAACGAGTAACTATAACAATGTAGTTTCAAATTTACTATATAAAGGTGTGAAACCTAAAATCTCTCATTTACAAATAAAGAATAATACTTTTGTACACTGGTTGCAGTGCTTTTCAATTATTTTAGCTATGAATTATTTTTTTCTTTTGGAGTGAAGTTAATTGCGGAAAAGAGATACAAAATTGAGAGGGTAAGCTCATTCTTTTAAATAACTTGGGTACGCCTAAGTATGCAGTTATGCACAAACTTAAAATCATAGAAAATAAAAACCATTGTTTGAAGTAAAAGAAATAATATAGAAAAAACATGAATTGGGCCTTTTGGATATCAACTTAAGAAATAAAGGAGTATTAGGCGTTATTGGGCCAATTTGATGGGCCTAATAAAGCCCATTTTGTAGTGTTAACTATCCGTTTCCATATCTACGAATACACGATCCAACTTCAAAGCCGTCACTTTCCCGGGAAAATCACTGTATCACAATCACTGTATCACACCAATGGAATTCCCGGCAATATCAACGTCCAAAACCCTCCATTTTCCGGCCAATATCATCCGCAAACCGAAGATTGACTTCCACATATTTCTCAGGGAGAGCTCTGTCCAGTGCAAACGCAATCGCATTGCGAAATCCGAGCAAGCTTCGAGTAAAAACAGCAGCGGTAGCATCTCAATCTCGACGGCGTTCACGGACAAGAGCGATCGAGAATCCAGTGGTTTGAGAAACGAAAAGGGCTGGATTCACTTTGTGGGGATTGGAGGTTCCGGGTTGTCTGCGCTGGCCATGCTTGCACTCAAACAGGTAATGCTTGATTGTAGGCCTAATTCTCTGTTTGATTGCTGAGAAAATGCTGGAAAATGATAGAAAATGGAAGTAAACAAAGAAATTCGTTAGTTCAGGAAACAGTGAAAACGTAGTGGAAGTATTAAATGTCATTAGACTTCTGAAAATTGGAAATTTTTTGAGTTTCTTGAATTTTGATAGTTTTTTCTTGTTTTTGTAGGGTTATGAGGTTAGTGGCTCGGATATTGTATGGAGTAGCTTCATGGATGGGCTGCAGGAAGCAGGGGCATTTTTGCATATCGGCCATTCGGCGACTAATCTGCAAAGGAACGGGGCCTCGAGATTACCTGATGCCATTGTTGTTTCAAGTGCTATTCCCCAAAACAATGCTGAGATTTTGTATGCAAAGTCCATTGGAGTACCCGTGTGAGTACATCTCCGTTATTTGGCATTTGAAGCTATTAGAACACAGAACTTTTGGCGTGTAATGTTATAACAAGGAAAATTAGCCGAGCAGTTGTGCCAGGCTGTGCAACTGTATGTTTCAGTTCCTAGTCTTCCTATGCTAAACTTTAACCAAGTAGGCTATCACGTATGCTGCTTTAACGGTTTAGTGTTTGCTTATCCAAGTATGCTACATTAGCTGTTCTGCTGGATTTCATGTCATATAATCATAACCTCTTTCTTCTGCAGGTACAAGCGAGACCGTTGGTTAGGGAAGCTGACACAGGGATATAATCTCATTGCTGTAAGCGGAAGCCATGGTAAGAATATTTCTATGCTACTATCGTCATCAGTCATAGTTATGTTAGCTGGACAGTATCTAGAAAACGGGTTTACGGAATTTCTTCTTGGTCTATCTGTTATCAATCTGTTATTGCATATCTAGTTGTCAATGTTAGTAAGTTGGTTGATTTCCTTTCCTTTTGCTTTAGTAGAGTGTAATATAATTCCTATAAAAAAAAGTGAAAATTTATATGCTTGATTGCCATCTTGCCAAAGGAAAAAAGTTTGCATGTCTCATATCAAATCATATGACTGATATACTATATTCTGAAGCTAAGATACTATCAGCTTGTCTTCATTTGTATTAATGCATATTTATGATTATAATTAATATAGGAAAGAGTACAACTGCAAGTATGCTTGCTTATGTTCTAGACGCCATGGGTGATAATCTTACCGCAGTAGTTGGAGCACATGTGCCACAGGTATCACCTTCAATTATTTTTCTTCTCTATACAGCTTTGGAGAAAAGATGAGTTTTGCAGAAATGTGTATAACATCTCTTTCTTGTATGATCCACTTGCACGGTTAAACCTTAGTTTTCTTCTTTCTTTTAAATTAGCAGTTGCAAAATAAAGAGTTTGATTGTCTTTTCATTAGTATTTGGAAATGGATTTCTATCATTAGATGCTGGAAATGATTAAAATATGTCGTTTGCAGTTTTCAGGAGGAAACATTATCTCCGGTGACGGTCGAAATTTTGTCCTGGAGGTATGCTTTTCCCTAGGGGGTTGAGATTTTTGATGATTTGCATGAGCTTTGAATCTATAAGAGGATGACATGTATACTTTTTAAGGAATGAAGATTGAACTCGCTATAAAATTTTAATTGAATTCATTCTTCTGTTTAGGCCAGACAAGGGGAGGTAGTAAACTAAATGGTATAGTATGCATGTACAAAGGACTGAAGATATCTAATGTTCAAATTCCGTTCATGGTTTTGTAACAATGAGTGGCAATCTATTATTGATAGGAATAAATCGATTTCATGTTCAATTGCTCATAAAGATTACTTACGCACATATTTCATGTTTGTAGTAGGCTGATGAATACGATGGCTGTTTCCTGGGACTATCACCTTATATAGCTGTTGTAACAAATTTGGATTGGGAACATGTTGATATATTTCAAAACGAGGAGGCTGTTAAAGCTACTTTCAGAAAATTCCTGAACCACATCAGGGTGGGCGGACATCTCATTTTATGTGGGGATAGGTACATTGCTCAACTATTTTAGCAGCATATTGCAGTTCTGGTGCAGCAGATAAGTTCAAGTGGCAGGCATTCTTGAAGCTTTTAGTCCACATACCATTTTGCATGTATCAACAAAGAAAAAGACATTTTCCCAAGTCCTGCAGCATATTACCTGAGCTACTCTTGATTTACTTATTTTTCCTATAGTTGTCCAGCTCTCCTTTCGTATGCAAATCGACTTAAAACTACATGGTTCGTTGTGTGTAGATTCTGGTTTGGTCCTTTGGTAGCAGTTGCATGCCTCTTATTAAATGTTTTCCGTTTTCAACAGTCGAGGTGCATATTCATTGCTGACTGATGGAAAGCAAGCAATTGGATCGGATAATTGGACATGTTCTGATAGCTACAACATAACAACTTATGGAACCGCAAGTTCTAATGAATGGCATGCATCATCAATCAGGCCAAATTTAAGGGGTGGTAGCGATTATACTCTGGTATGTAAAGATGGTTTCTTATCATTCCGGGATGCTCCCCTGTTGTCTACATTATTTTGTTTCTTCTGGAAAAAAATGATGTATGAAACTTAACTGCATTTTTTTCGCCTGGTACTCTTTCCTCTCTCCCCCTCTCCCGTGCAGTGTCATTGGGGGCACCCTGTGGCAGACATCAGTATACAGATTCCAGGAGTTCATAACGTCCTTAATTCATTGGCAGTGAGTGGCATACTATACTGAGTATAATTTTTCTCATCACATTTATTTTCTGAGTTATATTATAAGTTATAACCAACACTGGCATCTCGACATTTTTAAAGGTGGATTTTGACGTTTTTCAGTAAACAAACTTGTAACAAAAGTTAGGTCATATTGATTTATATTTTGTATTAGCAACATTTTTTCTACTTATTGATATAAATGAACTACAAGTCCTGTAATGTTTTAACTTATTGTCGCGTGCTGTATTGTGCAGGTTATTGCCACTGCGATAGCATTATTCAGTGACCAATGTCAAATTAGCAATACAATAAATCTTGTGAGGTTGCACTTAAACAATTTCATAGGCATTTCAAGACGTTTTGAGATGATTGGCACCGTATGCGGATGCCATATATACGACGATTATGCTCATCATCCAACAGAAGTTAGTGCAGTTATTCAAGCTGCACGCCAGAGGTTCCCTATCAAGTCTCTTTTGGTCGTATTCCAGCCTCATACTTACAGGTATTCACTCAAGATGAGAACAATGCACAGAGTCTTTTGGTTGTGTTAGCATGATTCGTATGATTTGTGCATGACTGGCTGATGATACGTTTGCAGTCGTTTAGCAGCGCTGAAGGATGACTTCGCCAATGCCCTCCGCGGTGCAGATCAAGTCGTAGTCACAGAGGCAAGTTGCCTTGGCACAAAGTCTTTGGATTATCATCTTATGGCCAGCCAAAGGGCTAAATGGATTGGTTTGTATTATGTCAGGTTTATGCTGCTAGAGAAATAGATGTCCAGAATGTCGGTGGAAGGGAGTTAGCTGCTGCTACAATTGGCCCGCCATCTGCATACATCCCTTCTCTGGTAATACCAATGTTTTAAAATTGTTTAGAACACAGTTGTTTGGTTCTGAATTGCACGCAAAACATGACTTTAAAAGATAAAAAATCACATGTCGGGATCTCCAAACGGTTACCTACGAAGGATTCTGGTAACCGGATGATTTGAAGATTGCTGAACATGAGGTTTGGTGGCTTTACAGGGTGATGTGGTAGATAGGTTAGCATCTCAAATATCGAAGAACCCTCATCGGGAAATCGTTGTTTTAACGCTCGGAGCAGGTACTCAATCTTCATGTAACATTATGATCCGTAGAAAGGGTCAAATTTTGTTATGAAACTTGCGAGTGAAATAATTGTTTGTTTTATTCAGGTAATATAACTAGTGTGGGTAGAAAACTGCTGAATGAATTGGAAAGAAGACTACAAGTGACTTCTTAGCTTGCTCTGCGCTGCTCTGCTTCTCCATAGATTCATCACTAAATTTGGAGATTGAGGAGATGCAAAGTATGTAACCCGTTCGTAACTACTCTTTCGTATGCAGTGGATTTGGTTAGATGGGGAAGCAACTACAGGAAGAAAAAAGTTACTAAAGTGATTGGTTTGGAGGAAGCAAAAGCTTCGACTTGGCTGAAAGAGATTACCGTGTAATCGAAACATACTGTCCAGAAAACCTATTGTGAACGTTTCTAGAAGATGAAATCGACGCCATAAGAACTTTGTAGTGAAGAGGAGAAGCGGAAGCCAACCGATGAAGCATTTGTATTGTACCGGTACAACGAAAAAGAGAGCTCTTCAATGCAAAGTTGGAAAGACAGGTACCAATTATCCTTGTTTCTCAATCAAGTAAATACATCACATTAATTAATCCTTGCATTCCCTAAAAACAAACAAAAACTAGAAATCTAAAGTCTAAACTTTAAGCTATCACTAACAGAAACACAATCGCAGAATTGAACTGACTCACTCTGTACACAGCTTCACTCACTTCTCCCTCTACTCCTGAACAATCATCTGCAGATAAAAAACACAACAACCATCTGCACACAAAAAACACAAGCAGAACCATACTTGCAAGCTTCAAAATTGCACCACTTCCTACCCTCCGAAAAACGAGAAGAAGCCGCGCTTCTTGGGCTCTTCCTCCACCATGACAGCCTGCATACTGTCCTGCTCAACAAGCCTCCACGCCGCCTGCTCGAAAGCCAGTCCTGCCAATGTGGGCGGCCTGTTCAAAACCAGAGGGTACCCTCTGTTGGTGCTTCTGATGACCTCTGTATCCTCCGGAATCATCCCCAACAATGCCAGTCCCAACATCTCCTGCACATCGAGCACCGACATCATGTCCTCCCCTTTGATCATGTCCGTCCGAACCCGGTTCACCATCATCTTTATATCCCTTATTCCATCACACTCCAGCAGCCCAATGACTCTGTCAGCGTCTCTCAAGCTCGTGATGTCCGGCGTGGTCACCAGCACGGCCTCATTGGCCGGCGTAATGGCGGTGATGAACCCGGCGTCGATGCCCGCCGGGCAGTCGATGAGGATGAAGTCCGGGCAGCCCTCTTGCCTGGCTTTCAAGGCGTCGACGACCCAGACCAGGGCCTTGCCGCCGAACCCCATCGGCAATTTGGACCTGGGCTTTGAGATGCAGAGCAATTCGAAGTTGGACCAGCGCTTGTCCCTGACGAGCGCCTGGTCAAGGCGGCAGTCGCCGTTGAGGACCTCGACGACGGTGTAGTTGACGCGGTTCTCGAGGCCGAGGAGGAGGTCGAGGTTGCGGAGGCCGACGTCGGCGTCGATGGCGACGACGGAGAAGCCGAGGCGGGCGAGGGAGAGGCCGACATTGGCGGTCGTGGTGGTCTTGCCGACACCGCCTTTGCCGGAGGTGATGACGACGACGCGGGGGGTGTCGCCGGACAATTGGGGCTTCCTATTGTATTGGAGGACGGCGCAAACTGTGAAGGGGGAGGAATAGTTGGGTTTTAGGGTTTTGGGTTTAAAGGTTTTTGGTGGGTTTGCGGCGGTGAGGGAGGAGGAGGAGGAGGGCTTGGGGCTGAGGAGGGCGGGGAGGTGTTGAAGAGAGAGCATTGCAGCTTTTGTGGCCCTTGGATGATGAGATCAGTTGGGATCATCAAAACGAAAGGAAGGAGATGAAGGTGAACATTTTGGTGGGGACTGAGTGAGAGGCGACTATTGAGCAAAAGGGAGAGAGAGAGCGCGTTGTGAGAGAGAACACTTCAACAGGGCAACTGTGTGAGTTAATGGACCTAATTAACCTTCATCATAACAAATAATCATTTTACACGTCAAAATTTGCAAATTGATTCTTTTTCATAGAAAACAAAATTTGACTCTATGATGATTTTTTTTTAGAAATTGGATTAAAAATACCAGTGGAGACAAGAACGTAGCCAGAATGGAGTTTTTCGGTCCGAACATCTTTGAAACATTAGCTTATGATACGATGAAAATGTCGGGACTGGCTACAGTGCTCACAAGCATTGAATGCTCACACCGATCTCACCCTCCTTACCCCCTCTCTCCTCCCTCCTCCCTCCCTTTAATGGTGAGATCGGTGTGAGCATTCAATGCTTGCGAGCACTTAAGCCTACTCCGAAAATGTCACCAACACTAGTTTTAGAAATTTGCAAACACAATAAAAAATAGGAGTAACTACAATACTTATATATTTTTAATACAATTACAAATGGTGAGTAATTGCTCGTATTTCTTTTTTGTTAAAAAAATTGCAATTTTTTAGTTTTTACTAGATCCTTGTATGCGTAAAAAGTTTGTTATAAAATAATTTCTGAGGAATATTTTCTACACGTGCGTGTTTATTTCGAACACGTGAGCGTGTGAGTTCACTGTTTTGGTGGGTGCACAATACCCTCAAAACCCCACTTTTCCTTTTCTTTCCTTCCCCTTCCTTCTCCCCGTCACTTTCTAATTATTTTCCCAGTTTTTTTTTTAACTTTCTCTCCCTTTCTCTCACTGTTTGTGCACAGTGCACACCGACAAAAACCCGTCGAGTCGAGGCGAACAAAAATCACCACCTTCTTCGTCTTGACGCCGTGGACTCAACGGTGCAAACCGTTCGTCCAAACTTCCAACCGTTTGACGGGAACGCACCCTGAAGAACCGGACCTTCCCGGCCATTTTTCGACCAATCTAGACCAAGGTGAGGTTTCTAACTACCACCATTGTATTCCTGTCGTTGATTAGATGAATTTTCACTTTTGTTGAGTAGATGAATTTTCATAGGTCATTTGCCTGATTTGGTTGAGTTTTGACGTAGATCGACAAAGCTACAGTGAACCGCAACTTTCGAGGCAATTACAGGCCATTTTCCGAGCTTGTACGACCAATCCAAAGGTACATCGTGATTCTATTCTTCTCCAGCTTCATTTTGATATGTGGAACGTAAAATTTGGCCAAGAAATGAAGAAGATATGGAGCTTTAAAAATTTTCCAGAAACCGGCCAAAATTTCGGCGACGGTGACCGAAAAAAAGACCAGAGGTGACCGGCACTGACGTCAGCAAACCGGTTCAGACCGGTGCTGACGTCAGCAACCGGTCTAGTTAGCTTTGACCGGCGCGCGTGAGCCGCGGCTTGGCCGCGTTTGAGCCGCGCGTGGAGTATTATTTTTTGATTCCGTCTTCTAGGGGCAGTACATATGGTATTTTTCGAGGTGTTTTGGACATTTGTGTTGAGCAAACAAGGGATAAGTGTAATTAATTAGTTAATTAGTAACCTTTATGAGTTTAATTATTATTACAGTGATATCTCATATAGGTGAGACCTATTCAGAGGACTACCGAGGCTACCCAAGACAGGGGGGCTACCACCCGGCTACCTACAGGTGAGTGAGTGGGTCTTTGTTTTGATAAATGTATATGTACGTATGGTTTTCAATGCTTTCTTTAAACTGTTAGCATAACTCATATCATATACGATTGTTGGAGGTAGAACATTCGTGTTATATTGCCATACATGTTTTATACTATTGCTTATCAGTAGATGTATAACACCCCAGGTATTAGTACTCAGTCTTGTGGCCAGGACTAGCCTTGACGTTTGGAGTAGTCACTACCAGTACCGTTACGCAACTTTGGATCCATTGTAGGTACTAGCCTGTTCTAGGTTGCACTAGGCAACTCGAACTTGTGTGACGCACTTTGTGCACAGCGCTTAGCGTTAAACTCGCGTCATTGTAGTACTCAGCGTATTACTTATATACCTAGCATGTTCCTCGTAGTTTAGTTACTTGGATTTGTGTGTTTACATATGAGTGAGCATGTCAGTAATCATTGTCGGGGAGTACCCGTATATTATTTATATTATAGTATTTTGAGGTTTATGCCAGAGGGTATGACGTGTTTTCAAAAACTATACTTGTTTTCCAGCGAGGGGTTAGTATACTCTTGAAAACAAAGGTTTTATCAAACTTTGCTTTTTGACCCACTCACTGTTTTATGTCTTGCGCCCCTCCAGGACCTAGTGACAGGTTTACTTATCGGTGATTCGAGGGCTTTCTTCGGCGGTGGTCTGCGGTTCTGACATTTCTTCAGATTATGTAGGATTTGTTCCTACTTGTTAGTTAACTTTTTTTTTATCCATCCTCACGGGGATATGAATGTTTTTATACTCCTGCACTATTTACTTTGCTCTGACTGTCATGCATCATGTATAATGGGTTTTTAACCCTCATCACACTTCTACTTCCGCACTCAACTCTTTATATTCTTACTCTTTCACTTATTCATGCATAATTGGCTTTCGTCACCTAACACGTGTCGGCCAACACTTCCCGACACCTAGCGTGTTCGGAATTCGGATGTGTCACGTATCATTCAATAGTACGTCTGCTGAATGATTTAAGATTCATTTGGGGTCCATTGCAAATTAATCTGGGACCATTCAATGGTTGCATGATTGAATGATACGTACCACCCAAAATTTTTCCAAAGTTTGACAAACTTTGGTTTTCGATTAAAAACCTTGAATACTTTCCCATAGTTTTCGTGAAAAAGATCTTCCAAAATTCGATGGATTTTTCCAAGTACCGAGTATTCAAGCGATACTCTACATGTCATAATCCAAGTGGAGAAAATAATATATTTTTTCGTGTCCCTTCACTCATTTTATGATATATAGTGTGCTCGCTTAAATACTGAATACTTGAAGAAATTTCCTCCAAATCTTAACAATCACGTTGCCATTGCCATTACCTTTACCGTTAGGTCCACTACCACTCTACATCACAGTCCACCTCCTTAGACCATTTCCAATGGTGAGGTTAAAATCTAAAATTTAGAACTTAAACCCCCCCCCCCAAACCTCTTCCAATAGCTGGGCTAAAATTTGAGTTTGGGATAAATTCTGAAATTGGGTTAAATTTAGACCAGAATTTCCACCCGGGTTAAAATTTCCCACCCGAAATGCTCGTGAACGCGCTTAGAAATTGGAGAAAAAGTGTTGACTGACGCGCCTGGAGGCTTGGGCAATGCAGCCACGCAAGGACTGACAGTTGTGGGTCTTCCACGCTGCAGCCTTGTTGGCCACCACCCCCACATGCACACCAACTGCTCTTTAATGAACGGCTCTGATTGCTGGGCCGTTGGTTGATCCAACTGTCCAGATGCAATCTTAAAAAAAAAATGTAATTTATAAATTCATTAAATCTAACGGCTGAGATCGAATGTGATCAAATCTAACGGTAAAAAAATAGATCTAACGGCCCAGAATTAAATCCAAAGGCTAAAACAATTTTAAAAAATTATTTAAATCAAAATTCACCAAAAAAGTCTATAAATACCTATGTATTTGTTCAATCATCCACACAAAATTCACTTTCCTCATACAATTCTTCAAAATTTTCTTTTTACCCACTTTGAAAATAATTTCTTCCTATTTCCAAATTGTTAAAGATGGCAACTCCTCATGTTAGAGGACCTAATTGGTCAAAATGTCACATAATTTAATGATTTTCATTATTTATCGGAATTATTATTATTATTTTTTAGGTTAAAATGTTCAAAAAAAAAAAAGGATAATCTACATAAATTTTATTTTAAAATAGTTACTGAAAAGAAAAAAATTAGGCGAACATCATTCTTTAGTAATCTCGAGCTAAAATTTTAACCCAAAATCATTGAAGGAGAAAAACTGTTTTTGGATTAAATTCTAAATTTTTTGGATTAAAAATTTAAATTTTAACCCCCACTATTAGAGATGTTCTTATTCCTAGGAATAGTCCCAATGAGGCCCGGGTCTGCCATTACCACTCTACATCACAGTCCCACCTTCTTACTCCCGTACTCAATCCAAACCGTCCGATCCAAATACATGTGTTTTCAGATCTACAATCCAAACCGTCAAATAAACAAACCAATAGAAATACTTTGACGGAAAGCAAGTGTCCATAGATTGCCCCCCGACCAACCTAATCCCGAAAGACCAAAGAAAAGTCAAATATTCTAGATTTTTACCCTTTCAGTTTCAGATCAACTCCCCTCGTATTCCCGCCACGTGTCGCTCGCCCATTCGTAAATTACACTCTCTCTCTCTGAGGTCGGTCGATTATCAAAATTTTCACTTCCGTTTTTCTTACAAAACAAACACCAACTCCCGGTTTCTTCCTCCTCTGTTTTTCTCTCCGGATCCGATTTCTTCCGATTTCGTCCGATTTCTTCTCCGATTTCTTCCTTCCGCTGATGAGATTACGAGCTCGAGGTCCTTTCCTCCACCTGTGATTTCAATCTGGTTTGCTTTCTCTCTCTGTTCGTCTTTGATTTCGTGTATTTGAATTTGGATTTAATTATTGGTTTTTGTTTCGATTTATCTGTTTAGATTAGTTTGTGATTGGATCTGATTGATTGGTGTTGTAATTTGATGCCACTGTAATCGAATTGATTAGATCACGCGGTTATATGTACGGATTTGTGATGAGCTGTTGTAGCTGTGCTGATTTTTTGTACGGATCTATTTGGTTCAGTGTGGATTTGAACGAATTGGATACTAGAACCTGTTTGGCTGATGAGAAAGTTGAGTGGAAGTTCAATTTCTGGCTTTTGAATTGAGTGAGAGAGCTTAATCTTATTCGTCGGGTTTTGTGTTATTTCATCATCTCACCGTTACAATTGAAGATTGGATTGGTGTTGTTTTGTGATTCATATTCGAAGCGGGTTTCGTGACTTGACTCGATTGGTATCTCTTGATGTTGTGAGCTTTATCACTAACAAGTATCAGATGGATATTTTACACTTAATTGAAATGATGGTTAACTCAGTGTTTGTTGGGATTTTCAATCTAGCTTGCGAGGTATATGCAGATGTTATTTAGATACAATTTTCGGTTATTTAGGTCTCTTTCCGGGGAAGTTTGACTTCAGTTTTAATTATGATGATAGTTGGGATTAGGCATATTAGTGGGATGCATCCTGTTTTATGCTGCTTGCATTTTGTAGCGTGTGCTTCTGCCTGTGAGTGTCTTTTCTTTTTTGTTTTCAATGGCGCACCACACTATGTTCATGGTCGTGATTAAGAGGTGTTTTCTTCTTTATTGTGGTCAGCTAAGGGCTTGTTTGGTAAGTGCTTGTAATTGACTGAAAGCGCTTTTAGAGAAAATGTTTTTGGGTTCCAAAAGCACTTGAAGTGCTTCCTGCAAGAAGCACCAGTCACGTGCTTCTTGCAGGAAGCACCTCAAGTGCTTTTTCAGGATTAACTTACATTTTTACTAAGGATTGGTTCCAAAAACATTTTCTCTAAAAGCGCTTTCAGTCATTTAAAAGCACTTGCCAAACGAAAGTCTTTTGGGCTGTGATCTTGGTATCATGTGTAATCCATTGTTTCTTTGAATAATGACATTCGTGTCTATTTTTTGTTTTCTTTTGCATTCATTGAAACAAAGATCGGTTAAGTAGTTTTCTGATTCCCAAGACTGAAATTGGAGTTGAACTGCTTTCTGAAATGTCTTCAATTGGGTTCTTTGCGGTGTTGGTCGTGTTTTCTGATTGTCGCTGTTAGACACTTTTACTAGACGGGTTGCATGTCTGTTAAGTGTGTTTTATTTGTTATTTATTTCGTTACTTTTATGTGTGCATTTTAATGCTTACCGAGGTAGAAGTTTTGGTTTAACTTGTGACTTTCTTTACTATACCTACAGCAGGGAAGGCCATGTGAGCTGTTTGGAACAGATTTTCGTCATTGCTTCCACATTTGGTATTGGATGATCAGTTCTTCTGGTATGCTCAAGATGGGTAAATGCAAGGGTTGTGGGAAATTAGGAAGAATGATGCCGAGGGGTCGATCTGTGAGTGCATATCAGTTTTCCCTTCTGTTGTCTCCTGTTGTTTCCGTTTGGGATTGCATCGTTCGCAAAATGAGGTACTCCTACAGACCTGAGTGGGTGTAGTTGTTAGGATTATAGTAATTATATTAGTTTTCAACAAGAAAAATAATTAATTTTATTTAGTAATATAGAAAAGTAAGGGAACACAGTTATAGGGAAATGTATACACTTTAGAGGAATTCTCAAAACAAGTTAAACAAAGGCAACTTTTTGGAGGTTGTTAGTCGAATGGATAGCATGGAGTGTAATAAATTGCAACCTGTTGTGAGAAAAGTTAAGAAAAAGCAGGTGAAGGACGAGTTGGATCGTCAAAAACAGGCTGAGAAAAAGAAGAGGCGCTTGGAGAAAGCCCTTGCTACTTCAGCAGCCATCATTTCTGAACTCGAAAAGAAGAAACAGAAGAAGAAAGAAGAGCAACAGAGGCTTGATGAAGAAGGCGCTGCAATTGCCGAGGCTGTTGCGTTGCATGTCCTACTTGGTGAAGAAGACTCAGATGAAACATGTGAAATTGTTCTGAACAAAGATCAAGTGTTCAATCCTTGGGATTGCCCTGGCGACATTGACGTATTTATGGGTGGAGGGAGGACATGCTTTCCTTATCAAGACTCTGCAAAGTGTTCACTCGAAAGGATTGGGTGGGTGTCTAGTGCTTGCAGATCGGGATACAAGTTGGGTGGCCTAGGGAACGGTGAATGGTCGCTCTCGTCCGGGCCTTATGGAAGAGATTACCCTGAATCATTATATGAGGAAGAAGGTTGGGGTACCACCGGATTTGCTGCTGGGCTCATTGCAGCGCAGGCTGTTTCGTCTCTACAGATCGCAGAGGATGCACATGAAGGCACAATTGTGTTCGATGGAATGCTAAGACGGTAGATGGACGTTTCAGTCAAGCTGTCATGCTTACTGGAAGAGCCCTCAGCTGTATTTCGATATCAATGTTCTGTATATAATTTCGTTAATGTGTTCTAGGTGTTCATCATAAACATGCGTATTTTCTTCGGCTTGAAGAATGTTGCAGTGTCATGCTCTTGCGTTTTCTTCTTCGTTTTTCTGTTCGAGAGGCTGCTATATTTACGTGCAGTGACATTTCATGACCTTGGGGCATCAGCTGACTCGTCTCTCTCATAGTTTTTGTTGATTGTATCAAACTAATGTAGTTTCAATAATGTTTACATCTTTTCTGGTATGAAATTATTGTTTGTGATCTACGAATTATAGTGATACTTTCATCTTATCTTTGTTGGCCTGACGTAAAACCTTGCCCCAATTTTACAACTTAAAAATTATCTTGATCTGCCTACTTGAAACTTATCTTGTATGCAATTCGTTTGGCATTAAGGATTGGATCGAATAACTCGTCAAATTCAAGGAATGTCACTTCGAATCCTACTACTTGTGTTTTTTAATGAGAAATTCATCTTCCCCCTTCAAGTATGACAAAAAATTTCTTTCCCTCCTTCAACGTACACCAAATGAACCCTTGGCGTTTCGGAATGAATTTTTTTGCTACGAGAATATATATATTTATAGTAAGAGGGTGAGAGAATAAATTAAGTGCAAACTCGCGGCAAAGGAGAAAAGGGTATGCAAAAATCATTTTCCATGCACAATTAATTAACCGTTCAACAAATACCACCATATCAGAGCTTCCCTAACTCTCTCGAAAACTCATCTATATATCAAAACATGTAATGAAATACCAACTACAAGCTGGAAAATCTATTGAATATATTCCAGTTCTTTGGGGCATGAATGGGGCATGATTCTGTTCAACAAACAAAACAAATTTTTTCCATTGGTGCACGACGTAGGACTCATGGAAGGCCTTTGCTTGGATTTGACTAGTACACATTGGCAAAGTGTTCTCGGAATTACATACTTTGCCATGTTCGAGAATTCTGCCGCAGTGGCGGCTCTGCATCTGGTTGCTGTTGCTGCCGGAGTGCATCTTCTTCCTTGGTCTCGAATTCTGAACTACTAGATGGCTTTGCTCCCGTGGTGATTAGGTTTTTAAACCAAGCTGCTTGAAATCTAGGAGTACCTCCTCTGTTTGAATTTCCTGGAGACTCGGGAGAAGCTATGGCATTATTAGTAACACCCACCAGGAAACGATATGCTACTTTGCTAGCTGTAACAATCTCTGTCTTCGCTTGTCTAAACTGCAAAAACCCAAGAAAACTATGAGACATGCATGCACCGAAGCAACCAAAAGTATCAAAACTTAGCTTTAATGATGGTTTTGATGCAATTATGCAATGCACCGAAGCCACCGTTGTGAACCTCATTTCATGCAATTATGAAAACCATCATTAAAGCTAACCCAACAATGAGTTGAAGGCCAAACAGAAACAAGTATAGAGGCCAAGCTAGATTGCAGGAAAGTTTCAAGCCGAGCATGTACGGTTAGCCACATCTCATGTAACCGGGCAAAGTATCATCAGAGTCGAGAGTTCAAGGCAAAGAAGAAAACAAAGAAGTAGGCCACACTGAGACTAGAGATAACTTCAAAGTGAACAGATCAGTATAGTCTGTGGATCGGTCTAATGTGGATATGTGTAAGATTAATTTGATGCAATTGCCGTTTCCCATTAAAGATAAAATGCCCATGTAAATATGAAACGTGCACATGTAAATATGAAAATTGCTGCAATTTGCCCTTTCTAAGCACAAGCATAGAAAGCCAATAGAAACCACAGTTGAATCATGTACCCAAATTACTATGAAATAAGCTAATCCTTCTGGAAGATTATAAAAGTTATGCATTCTGCATAAAATAACTCACCCGTACTGCTGTGTTTCCTGCGACTTCCATAGCAGCATCACCAGCATGGGCAAAACGATTAACCCAACCTGTAAAAGAAGCTAAATGAATACATGCCATGTATCTGTTTACAAGACTAATTTTTCAAATTCAGAGGCACAGTACAAAACACGAAGATCATAAATACACAACTTAACCTTCTCTTCACCCCCACCACAATTTAAAATAGATACTCTAAGGGTTGCCTATTCAAATTTTTTTTACGCATAAATTTCTTCTTTTACTCCTAAGAAAAAGCTTAAGCTTAGACTCATCAATTTTGTAACCATAACAATTTTATCAATTTTGTAAGTTGACCAAGATTAGGACCAAACAACAACCAACTTGCATATCAATAGCTAAGTCACCAAACAAAAGGAAATCACAATAACACAATTAGAATATCTCAACATAACATACACCATATATCAGGGAATTGACTGAAACAAGAACGAATCACTGACCATTGTTCTTATGGTTGGTCAAGTAAACGCTCAGTTGCATAGCAAATAAATCTTTAGTCTAGCCAGTAAACCCTACAATCTCACAAAGTTACCTGGAAGCTTTGGCACCCCAAGCCTTTCACAGAACTCATCACAAAAGTGATTGCAGTTTTTTGATAATAGGTCATACGAATACCCTGGCCACTCTCTACTGAGTTCCCTCAAGATTTGGTTAACCTTGAAGATCGAACATTCTGTTGTCCCAAGGACGATGCATTCACGATATGTGTACATTGGATTTTTTGCAGATGGGCAACTAAACACACCAGATCCTTGTTCGCAGAACCCAAATGACCATTCATCCTCTCCATAAACCTGTCAATGAAGCATAAACAATTCTGATCAGAACTTTCTGCAGATAAAGAAGATGCAATACAAAAATAAGTACCTAAACATAACTACATACAAATCTGTTATTTTTTGAAGTTAAAAGGTCTTAAGAACAAAACAAAGAGCCAAAATCTAGTCATTCTTCATAGAAGAATCACCAGAGCTTCTTGGCTAGCCATGAAATTCAACAAAAATACACTTCCATGATTCCGCGAAACATCTAATTAAGGCAACTAAAGCAGTAAATTCAAAATCGAAAAATCGTGAACGCAATCATAAAGGTAAACTCAACCAGCCCTCTGTACTTAAATACCAAGAATCCACTATTGAGATCAAAATCTCCATCAAAGATAAACAACGAATCAAGCAAATTAGTAACACATAATCCCCGGGCATTCAATCACAGTCAATACCACATGCCATTTCTACAATCAAACGACACATACACACAGAATTGAAGTCGAATTTCCAACTGCCTCAACGAAAAGGCAGAAAACCCAAATCTACTTTCAGATCTCTCCCAAATTTACAGCACTCCAATCCAACTAGCAATTAAATTACACGTCTATTTTCATATTGCATACATACACATACAACCGCGAAAATACACGAGAGAGAGAGAGAGAGTGAGAGGGCGAACTTGAACGGCGCTGTGGAAGATGCCGCCGAGGCCTATACCGTCCTTGAAGATCTTGTTGATCTGCAGAATGGTATTATTCGTCTTGTCCGATCCACTATTCGTCACATCGTATATATGCAGCACCACCTCCGCCATCTTCCCCAAATTCTTCACCTAAAACCCTAAATCCCTAATCCAAAACTCCCCCTCCCTCCCTCCTCCCAATTCAAATCACAACCCTAATCCTCTCAGAAATGAAACAATTCACTTCAATTCGACCAAAAAACCACCACTTTTCGCTGCCTCGGCGATTACTATTCTCTCGTCTCGATTTGCTCAATTGCTTTTCTCTTTCTTTTTCTTTTCTTTTCCTTTCTCGCTCTAAACTGGTTCAATTTCTTCAACTTTAGAGAGAGAAAGTCTGTGTCTGTGTGGGTGTGTTTAACAAAAAATCTCAAACATCGGGTTCGTAGTAATTTTAACGGGCGGAGGGGTAATTCGGACATGAAAGAGACCCCGGAAGTTGAGGGAAATTACGGAACTGACAGCGGTTAGCACAACTGTCCGCCACTGTGGTGAGCGCCTCGGGTTATGATTAGCCCGACTTGGATTACGTGGGGTCCACGTGCCACGCCACGCAATTATTAACGGTTAGGACACCGACTGCTTTTTTGTCAAATGACCGACCTGCCCTTGTCTTGTTCCAACGAGTGTTCCCGTGCCGCAAGAAAAGCCTGCACACGTCGACGTCGGTGATCTGAGATCTTTTCGGCTTTGCGACACAATTGGGCATCCGACGTCGTTTCGTAAGAATTCTTCGTTGTGTTTTTTTATTGTATTGGTAATCGATCATTGTTCTTATCCTTGTATTTTAGCAACATTGGCACTAGTTAGGATTCGAGTTAAAATAATGTAGCGATAATATTTCGATCTAATCATGTATTAATTCATCCAAAATTAAACATACGTGATAGTATTTTTTTAATATTAAAATAGTGTTACTGTGACATCCTAAATTTCGCTCTCCCTTTAGTTGTTTGATCATGGTAATATTACTTAGCTAGGCTCCTAAATTTGGAATAATCTCTCACACAAACTTTGTTGAATTATTGTAATAGGTAGTGTTAAAAGTGAAATGCTATTTTTGTAGGCGATAGGTGTAGCATCACTCTTTTTGTATATCAAGTCGACGATACCCAAATATACATTAATTCATTTTATTCATATTTAGTGGTAAGTAAATTGATTATTAAACGTCAATACTATGGCACTAAAAAATATTTGATTATTTTCTCAAGAGGTTAATTTGCAGGTTAAGAACCTATTCGATTCAGAATTAGACGAGCAAATCACTTGATTAATCCTTAATAAGTTAATACAGCGGACTATCTTAAACCAAGATGATTTAATTAGGAGCACCGTTGGTGTTAGTGTTAGCACCCACAAGGTAAACCATATGCGCGCCCCTTTGCCAGCCGATACAGTTTGTGTCTTGGCTTGTTTTCACCTGCAGGCAACAACCCAACAATTAAAACCATCACACGTACAATTTATACATAACAAAGTTAATTAATTAGGGGCATCTTGATAATCATTTTGTGCATGCGCGTTATGGAAGATGCCGCTGAGGCCAATCCCGTCCTTGAAGATCTTGTTGATTTGAAGAACGACGCTTTTGGTTGTGTCGTATCCACTGTTCGTCACATCATATGTATGTCGTACCACCTTCATCTAGTGGCGTATCTAATGAAAGGCCAGGGGGCACGTGCTCCCTCTCAATATTTTTGGGCTAGGAAAAAATATACTTACTATCCAAAGCTGTCTCGATACAGATGAAAGTCTAAGTCAAAAATCAAAATGAGACCTTATTATTATTATCATTTTTATATTATTATTATTATTACTACTACTACTATCGTTATTATTTTTTATACGTAGGGCAAACATTGCTCTTGCAGCCTTGCTATAAAAATAGAGGCCTCATATGAATCTCTTATATTAATTTTTTTGTTTTCTATGTTGTATTATAAACATTTATTAAAATTTGAGGCCTTACTCCAAGATGTGGCTCAAGGCTTGAGTCTTGCTCACCTTAGGTCTGGGCCAGCATTGTAGTATCTAATATTTTGACAAAACTGTCACCAAAAGCTAAACAAAATTGACATCTCTTTAGTGCAACTCTATCACTCAATCCTCGTCTAAGACCATCGGAAAGCTAATATCAAAGTTGGTTATGCCAATTCACGACACTGTATTTGAAAAGAAGTTTAAAGTTAGCCATTTTTTATTTAAAATAATAAAATTCCTCTCTCCTTCCAATTGTCTTATAAATTGGAGCTCCCGGCTCAATACATATTGTTTTATCGACTATAATAATATTGATCTAAATGCACAAATAAAAGTGCACTAAAGGGCGGAGCACACATGAAGGAAGTTAAGGTTACACTATAAAATCAATTAGCAATATGGAAAGCTCTCATATTGCCAATTGTTATGGGTCGGCCAAGTGCTTGATGAAATGCTTCATAAAAAAACAAATTTTTTTTTTGCACTGTACTTGTTGGGATACAAGAGTCCTGTGTTTGCCGCTACTTAATTGTGCCCCTAATAAACTAACTTTCTAATTTCGTCCCTGCCTCCGTCTCCTTAATTTTTCAAGTACGAAGGAATCGATGGTGCCTTTTCTTTCTGTCTGAACTGAAAAAGAAAGAACGTGTTCGCGCCTCTTCATTTTTGCGGGTTCAATTCATGCATGCATGCATGCAAAACTCAAATCGGTTTTGTACTTGAAGCGGAGAGTCATATTTTGGAGATGGAACAGACCCCGGAAGTTTGAGAAAATTACGGAGTTGGCAAGAATCTGAGTTGTGAATCTTGTGAGTGATTTGGTTGGAGTCGTGGTGGTCCTATGTGTATAGATACCCTCTATTTTTCAAAATTACTATTATGCCCTTGTCTTTGCTAGCAGCAAAATTCGGCATCCTATGTCTTTTTTTTTTTACAATCTCCACGTTGCTTTTTTTATTCATTGGGTCAAAAACTTGAAGGGTGATAGATCATCAATATTCCATGGATCATATCCTAATGTTTTGGTATAAATGTCGCTTAGATAGAATTCGAATCTGATAGCAATGCTAATACTAAATCAAACCCTCTAATTCACGTGAATGTTGTACCTACTTTGTTGAAGGAGATATCAGATCCAAATCACGCGAATGTTGCAAAATAATAATCAAGTTCGATACTTAGTTGAATGTAACCTAAGTTTCCGGCGAGAGTATTTTTCACATGAGAGAGAGAGAGAATTTGAAAGTATTATATATTAGAAGTGATGGTGACTGAAACAATGATTTAGGTATCACAATTTTGAGTGGAAACACAACCTCCTCCCACTGAAGACATTGTAGTGCAGAACAGCTAGCAAGCCAGCTAGAAACTTCATCTTTTTGGAAAATATGCAATTCTGTACGTACCAAATTAATCTGGAATCCGGACCATTGAATAATATGTACCACCTAAGATTTTTACCAGTATTTTGAATGTAAATATTAGATTTGTAGGGTTTGGTACTTGGAAAAGACACAAAAATGCAAAAACAAATACATTATTTCTGACATTTCAGACAGCAAACATGAGCAGCTTCTGTAATTCCTTCACTTACATGCATGATGCAACAATAAGATGGAACAGAATATAAACGACATCTCGACGGCGAGGAAGATATAACTCGGAAATTGATTAGAGTTGCGTGTAATAATGGTGGTAAGAAAAATGAGAAAAGAATAAATAGTGGAAGCAGGCAAAACCTTAGAAAGATATGTACCTGTATGACTTGTCACAGTGGTAGTTATAAGGTGGAGATCTTTAAAATTCTTGTATGGTACTATTGATCGTATATTGGTGCACAATCCCGAAAGCTATCTGCCATCGTTGGTCATCAACTGAGAGAAAACTAGGCTTGTGTTGATCTCCAAACTACCATTACCATCATTTTCCTCACTTCTTACATTGGTAGACGGATCTCCAGGAGCGATGCTATTTGTTGGAGGCTCATTGGTATCGCAGTCTTGAGGCTGTTCTGCGCGCGGTCCAGATTCCTGAAGCTGAAGCGCGTACTCTAAATTCCATAATACATCACCAATGGTTGGCCTATCCGCACCATAATCAGCCAAACATTTCTCTGCCGTTTCTCCAAACTTTTTCAAAGAGCTTGGTTTGATCTTCCCAACAAGGTGGCGATCAATAATTTTCTCGAGCAAGCCCTTCTTCTGCCATTGCAATGCCCATTCACCTAGATTCACCTGCTCCCTGTCAACCGTGGGATCCACAGCAGGTCTAGCGCAAAGAACCTCAAAAAGCACAACCCCAAATGAATACACATCTGACTTATCAGTAAGCTGCTGCCTCCGGAAATACTCAGGATCAAGATACCCGAAACTACCTTTAACAGCGGTACTTACATGGGTTTCGCTGAGGCACGGACCTGATCTTGAAAGACCAAAATCGGCCACCTTAGGCACATAATTCTCGTCAAGCAAAATGTTAGTTGATTTAATGTCACGGTGGATGATTCCTTGAGCAAAACCTGTATGCAGGTAGTGAAGACCTCTCGCTGATCCAATGCATATTTCAAGTCGTTGCTTCCAGGACAAAGGTGGAAGCCCCGAACCATACAAATGTTTCTTTAACGGCCCCTTTTCCATGTATTCATAAACTAGTATCATTTCTGACTGTTCTTCACAATATCCGACAAGTGATACAAGATGGTGGTGGCGAATTTGGGACAAAACTGTTATTTCAGTCTGGAATTCCGGAAGGCCCTGCCTAGATCCAGGCACACCTCTCTTCACGGCAACCTTCGTATTGTCCTTTAGGACCCCTTTATAAACCATGCCAAAACCACCAGAGCCTACAATTAGACTTTTATCGAAATTGTTTGTCCCCAATTGTAATTCAGCAAAAGGGATTTTCAAGCAATGATATCCATTTGCGCCTGGAGATGTACGTGCTGTCCTTTCAGACATTCTACTGTATGAACTACCTCCATATACGCGTAAAGGTGTCCAAACCGCACTTTCTGCAGGTCGGGGTTTCAGTTTCTTCTTCCTGCGTTTCAAAGCAAGCAGAAATGCACCAATTGCAAAACACAGAATAACAAAGCCTCCAACAACTGTGCCCACCAAAATCCATATACTTCTCTTCTTACGCCCAGTTCCAGCCCGTAAATTGGAAACATTCACCATTCTCATGATCTCCGCCCCATTCAATAGGGCATTAATCCTCACGGAACTACTCAGATCAGAAGGACCAACGCTAATTTCTATAATCCCCGAACCATCCGAATCTACAACAAAATCAATATAGAGAGGAGATGCAAGCACATTGGCTGCCAGCACCGACAGATCAACATCTCTGTACGCAGCATAGCCGTTGATATACACATCAAAGTACAACAAGTTCAGTGCAGGACTAACAATGTCACAGAAGTGCAACCTAACCAAATGCCCGGAATTCGTATCCACCGGAAATTCCCATGTGATATTAAACCTTGCACCTGTAATTGCCTTATCCGTATTCATCTCCTGGGCAGTCATGTATACATTATCCGGCGCAATCTCTCGAGTTGCACCGCCATGCTGATAGTTCGGAGTATGCGTAGTAGAAGCGCGCTTGGCAGCCGATTTCAGAACAAGATAATCGACATCAGGGACCCAATCCCTCCACAAAGTATCATTAAAAGGTGTCAATTTTGAACCTCCAACATTAATCCTATAAAGGGTCTCTAAAACTTGTGAAGAAAGATTCTTGTACTCGACAACATTCGCACCCACCAATTTAGCACCGTAATCAACAACAAGATCCTCAGGAGCTGTAAAAACTTCAATTGCATTCACATAGCAAAACCCAGAATTGCCCACCGGCGCAAACAAAATTTCAACCACATTTGCATCAATGCTTATCACAAACTCTCTAATCACAGAGTCCCTAACATGTAATTCTCTCAACAGAACAAACCCATTAACGGAAACGCTAAAGTTTGCAGCTTTCAAATCAAAACCCTGAGCTACAAACGGCGAGAAGTGGAAACGTACCAGGTGGGTCCCGGATTTCTTGATGCTGAAGGTGTAGCTCGAAGGCCTGGTGAAAACTCTGGCCGTGCGGTAGAGGGTGGGCGAACTGGGAGGTGGGTTTTGGTCGGCGAGCGAAATGGAGCCCCGTCCGAGTTTGTACGGGTCCGCCGAGAAGACCCGGTTGAAGACGGAGGCGTTGGAGGAAGAGCCGCAGTTGAGGAGGTAGTTGTCTGAGGGAGTGAAGGAGGCTGAGAAGTGGAGGAGAGAGAGGAGGGTTAGAGAGAGAAAGTGGAGGTTAATGGCGTCCATGGAAGGAGGTTGGAGCTCAGGAGAGGTTGAAGAGAGGAGTTGGAGGAACAGAGTCACAGTGGATTCTGACTAAAATGGAAGTGTGAAGTTAATGGAGGGGTTCTGTTTGAAAATTTATATTATATTCAAGATTTTTTTGGACCCTCGTTATCTGAAGGACACAAAGATATGTTTTCTTTTCTTTTGACATTTTTGGCCAAAGTGGGTAGAAGAATTACAGTACTTCCAGGATCCAGCAGGAATGATGATGAGCTGCATTTTGCAGCTAATATATGTTTTTTTTTTTTTTTTATTTATTTTTTATTTTCCCATGATTTTACAGTACAAATATATGTTGACATCCAAGGCATGTTCACATTACAGTACCAAGTACTTGTTAACTGTTTGGCATCCAAGGCATTCAATGAGTCTTTACTTTCTACAAATATATGTTGACTTTAACGGCAAAATTGGCTTGTAACGCAATCTACGATATTTTCGAACGTATACACTCATCTTCTTATCTCATTCATCACGCGAGTCACAAAATTATTGTAATGTACAAGCATCGTAGTCACACAATATTTTGATGCATTTAAAACACAGTCACGTGACGTTGGTGCATGCCGACTTAATGAGAGATGACTAAGAGTTAACTAGATAGTTGGATTTAAAAGCAAATTTTGAAAAATATTGATGCATGCCAGCTCAATGGGAAATGGTATGTTAGTGTCATTTTTCACCACCCCACTCCTATATGTTGCCTAAATGCCCTACCTTTCATTTTCATATGCTTAATAAAAGTATTTTTTTAGGTCCATAGAAATTAAAGTGTGAAAAAATACACCACACGCGTCTTATATATATATGCTAATCTAAAAAAGTTTGCACATTTCTATCGGTATTCAATCATAGATTCATCGGTTTGGTGGTGGACCAAAATTATTGAAATTTGGATTCAGGTTGGTGGGTGGATGTCGCTTTCTTAAGGACATAGCAATTGATAAATTGACACCTCTCACGAATATAACATCAAAATTTGGCTTTGCCTTACAAATTATCATTAATTTATAAAGAAAAAAACTTGCTTAATATTGTTAATTATTATATAGAGATCACAATATTTAAATTATCTTTCGTCAGATGATGTCAGTGATCACTAGAGATTGTTTCGTCAGTTAAATAAAATCACTCATTTAACTCATTTTTCTCGTTATATTAGAAATCGTATTTTAAAGAATCACCCGATATTATTAAAGGACACTTATTCGTAGCTTGAGAAATCACCCAATGTATTGAGGATGAGGATGTGTAATTTGAGTATTGTTATTTTCTTCTAAACAAAAATGTATAAAAAAATCTTGCAAAAAGAAAGAAAAAAGAAGCAGCAAAAGGGAGCGAAAAGAAAAACTATTTAGAAATCTTTTTACTTATTAATCATAAAACGACGTCGCTTAATATATTTTGCCTTTGTTCTGTACTACATTCGTAGCCGGAGCATCAATCGAGCTTCCCTGCTGCGCATCCTATCTCGCTATGCCCTATGCTTCTCGCCTCTCTCTGACGACCGGCCGGATTGCTTTTGATAATTCACGCAGGTAACAATTTCTCTCAAAAAGTTTCAATCTTTTTAATTTCAGATGTTGTAATTAGGGTTTCGTCTCAGATCAATGTATAATTTAGCTTCTTTTAATTAGGGTTTCGCCTCAGGTCAATGTGCTGTTATCTAAATTTACTTACTTGCAGGTGCACGAAGAGTGGCTCTTGTTAATTTCAGAAGATTCTTATATGCTTGTTGTGTGCTGGAACCTGAAGTTGAACTGTCACCGTATTCGCCTTTCACTCTAATGGTAAATTTATTTTCCGAGCCTTTAATTTTTCTTGAACTTTTTCAGCCTATATGTGTAATTCCATTTTTTCTGTTAAGATGTGCAACATATGATTGTGTGGGGTTATCTCATGTCCATTCTTCTCACATTTGTTTTAATTCCCTGGGCATTGTTTTCTGTACTTGTGCTGATTGTTGCTGCCTTTCCGTTGTCGCATTGTCGGGTTCTTTAGTCTTGGTGGTTGGTTAGAGCTGGAAATTTAACCCTTGAGAGGGATGAAGGGAGGGAAAGAGAAGGGGGGTAATTTGATGAATTAAAAAAGACTGTTTCTTTAAACTCTTACAAGCATGATCAAATGCAAGGCTACTTAAATGCAAAGGATTTGTCCTGTCACCTTTATTTCCCGCGGTACACGCTATTTGATATGTCTTGCTGGTTGTGTATGTTTCTGTGGGTTGGGGGAGACGTGTTTCTTTGTGGCCCCTGTTTGGGGCTGCTTATGGTGATTGGTGACTTCGAAAATGGCCCTTGATTTGGTTGTCTTCTTTATGAACATTAGACCTGAATTATGGGCCGTTAGACCTGATAGTTGCATTCAAGGCGGTAGGATTTCTATATCTGCGTAACCAAGGTTTTCACTTTGTCACTTTTGTATGGCCCGAACAAAGCTTTTGCACGGGAGTCTCCTTGAAAGTGATTGCTTGCTTTCCAAAGTAAAACGAGAATAAAGTGATGACTTATTGTCCCACTATTGAAAACCATTGGTATAAACATGTTATACAATCTGATCAACATGTGGAGTAAATTTGTCGCCTATTTCATGTTTGATGTTAGACAGCGTTACGGAATACTGAATTGAGTGGTGATGACAAATGCAGGATCCTAATGGTTCTTCGGATGAAAAGAGTGAAAGTAGAATCTACATTGGTAACCTTGATCTGAGAATAACGGAGTAAGTAAACCTTTGGAGTTGAATCTTGGTTGCTAGTCTAGTACCTGTGAGGCTGTGACACTTAATATTGATCCTGCTCTTGCGTTTTCCAGGGCTGCTCTAATTAAGATGTTTTCTCCGTTTGGGAAGATTATAACCGAGGACTTTCTGTGGCACACTCGTGGCCGAAAGCGTGGAGAGCCACGGGGTTTTGCTTTCATCCAATATAGCAGCAAAGAGGTAAGTCAGTCGCTTGTTTTTCTATCAGTTAGGTTTTCAAGCAATTCCTGATTTCCACCGTTAAAGTGAGCATGCAGGAAGCTAGATTGGCCAAGGAGAAGATGCATGGGAGACTAGCCTGTGGACGCCCGCTGGCTGTCCGTGTTTCCAGTGACAAGTACTTGGTAGAACCAGCAGAGAATTCTAACAAAAGAATGGGCGAGGCAATCAAAACAAGCGCTTCTGGTACTAGTTCGGGACAGACGAGTCGGAGCTCCAAAATAGCAGCAATCAAGAACAAATTGAAGGCTCTGGAGGAGGAGGGCTACAGCGCCAAGAAGCCGAAGCAAGAAGCCGACACGTCTTTGCAATAAGAAACTAGGACGCAAAAATCTGCTCAATTTCAAGTTGTAATCTTCCCTAAACTTGGCCCAGTTGAACATAATACTGACAATACCGTTGATTCAGTTGCAGGATTTATGAAACATGAGATGTAATATTACAATATGGCTAAATTAACAAGTAAGGTTATCGAGGCTGTTTTACTAAGGTTATCGATTTTTTAGGGTACAAACACGTAAATAAGTATGGACACCTACAAATGCCTCGTTAGATGGTGCATGGACACCTGAATAGGGCACAATGATCGTCTTATCGGCTTATCAGGTGTTCGTATTGATTACGTGTTGTGTTGTACCTAAAGACGGGGCAAATAATATTGGTCAATCTTTATGTTGTTATTATTATTTTTCAATTAATCTTTTTCTTTTGTTGTGAACTTATGACAAAAAAGGAAAAATCTTCAGTGGTACGTACCATTGAATGGTACGGCCATTGAATGGTCCAGATTAATTTGCGGTGGGTCCCAAATAAATCTTAAATCATTCAACAGTACGTATCATTGAATAGTACGTACCATTGAAGTTTGACCCGACAAAAAACCATTACTTCCCTCCCCCTAAACTTTTAATAACCAAAACAAAAAAACATTAATTAAAGCTTAATATTATTCAATTTAGGGATGTACGAAGCTTCCATATTCAGAGCCATCACTGAATGCAACTATAATTGATCCGAGTCAACTCAGTGACTCGCTCTCCCAGAGTCCACTCCCAAAGTAAACAACTTTCAAATCTCAACCAGAAAAACGAATCTCTCTCAGCTGAGACAGAGACGATGTCCATGGCATTCAAACTCACCGTTTCATCCGCCCCTCGTCCCCCGTTGCCGACACTCCAACTGTCACATTTCCCTTCCCGCCAAAACTTGAGCCTGAGTGTGCGTGCCTCCTCCCCGGGCGCCACCGTCATCAGCACAAAGCAGAGCTTTCTCTCTCCTCCGCCTCCTCGCGATTCGGATCGATCCGTGACGGCCAGGGCCGGTTTCCAGCTCAATGTGAACGCCCCTCTCATCTCTCCACACGACCAATGGGGCATCTGGACGGTGCTCTTCGCCACCGGCGCTTTCGGTATCTGGTAATTCCCACAACACACTCTCTCTCGTTCTTCCCAAACAATGGAGAATTCAGCTGATTTAAGCTCAAAAATTGAGTCCTTGTATTTAATTTTTGTTGTTAAAGGTCAGAGAAGAACACGAAGATTGGGAGCGCACTGAGTGGGGCGTTGATGAGCACATTGCTCGGACTTGCAGCCAGCAATTTGGGAATCATTTCGTCGAATGCGCCGGCGTATTCGATTGTGTTGGAGTTCCTGCTCCCGCTGGCTGTACCTTTGCTTCTGTACAGGGCGGATTTGCGCCGCGTGATCAAATCAACCGGCGCACTTCTCTTGGCCTTCTTGCTTGGATCAGGTAATCTGAATACTTCTGTACTTGTTTAACTATTTGTTCTTTCTTTTAAATTTAGATGCTTTACATTGTGGAAATTGTAATTAGTTAGTTAATTGAACTAATTAGTAAAGAAAGGAAGTTACTTATACTCTAAAAACTTTCCATAAATGTATGATATTCCTTGTGTATGCTGAAGAATGTAAAAGTCTCGCCTCGAAAACCTGACAAACGAAAATACAACATATAATGAGTGGCTCCGCTACTAACTGCATCGAGGCCTTCTGTATCGCACCCCCCACACCTGTTGGACCGAGTGTATTCATTGTGTTTCGTTTCTTCAGCTTAGGTTTTCAATTCTACGATTCTTTCATGACATGGAAGTTGAAGTACATGAATATAAGACTATGTGCTCAACTTTATGTGGGTTTTTGGTTTTGGTCTTTGCTTCCTTTTGGTTTTGATTTCTTGATATTTTTCTTGCCCCTTTGTGTTACCATAGTTGCAACAACAGTTGGAACAGTGGTGGCGTATCTGTTGGTGCCAATGCGATCGCTCGGTCAAGACAGTTGGAAAATAGCAGCTGCACTCATGGGCAGACATATTGGTGGAGGTAATATGCTTACAACCTTATAGAGCTACGCCCTCACACACACAAATCGGAACCTGTTTGGTTGTGCTGACCAAGTTTTTGCAATTGGTTTTATGTAGCTGTCAATTATGTTGCCATAGCTGATGCTCTTGGGGTCTCTCCGTCAATTTTAGCGTCTGGCCTAGCCGCAGATAATGTCATTTGTGCTATATATTTTTCGACATTGTTCGCGTTGGCTTCTAGAGTACCTCCTGAGCCTCGGGTATCTGGCGATGGTATGTAATTTTCTACCTTGTTATGGCATGATGGTGGATATCAAGGTGGATGAGTTGTTGCTTAAGCTCCCTTATTTTGAACGGATGCAATTTGAACATACCTGGAAGGAACTTGTGGCGACTAACAGATACTCGAACTCTAACTGGCAGGCATTGGAAAGGATGCAGACTCTGAGCCTGGAAACAAGCTTCCTCTGATACAAACTGCTACGTCCCTTGCCGTGTCCTTAGCCATCTGCAAGGCTGGCCATTACGTCACGAAATATTATGGAATTCAAGGAGGTATCCTGCCAGCCGTGACAGCCATTGTTGTTATTCTGGCGACTGTATTTCCTAGACAGTTTGCGTATCTCGCACCAACTGGTGAGGCTATGGCTATGATCCTAATGCAGGTAAGGAACATCCTCGTCTTCCTTAAAAGTTAAAACCAACTAATGTAGGTCTAGCGGGCGGATGTCTTACACGAGCTGACTTGTTTTTGGCAAGCAGGTATTTTTTACGGTCGTGGGAGCAAGCGGGAGCATATGGAGTGTGATTAACACCGCTCCTAGTATCTTCTTATTCGCTTTAATCCAGGTGGCCGTTCATCTTGCTGTGATCCTCGGAACGGGAAAGCTATTGGGATTTGACCTAAAACAGTTGCTTATAGCGTCGAATGCCAATGTTGGAGGCCCTACGACAGCATGTGGAATGGCCACGGCCAAAGAGTGGCCTTCTATGATTGTTCCTGGTATTCTTGTCGGAATTTTTGGTATTTCGATCGCAACTTTCATCGGCATTGGATTTGCGGTTGCGGTTCTAAAATACATGTAACGTGAAACTTTCCAACGACGATTAGCAGAAATGTTTCAAGTCTGTAAGAAATGTGAACAAGGCGGAGAATAGGGTTAAGTTGAAAAATAAGTGGATAACCCGTTTGTAATTGTCAATTAAATAGCAGGGATTTGAGCTTTGGAATGATTTTCTGGTATTGTGTTATATATGTATGAAATAAATAAATTGAATCCATAGTCTCTGTACATTTGGCTTGAGGCAATCAATGAAGTTTGAAAAGAAAGTAGCTGGATCAATTGTTTAGAGCGATGTGCACTTTTGCCCGTAACGTTGCATGAGTTGCCTGCATCTGAGTTTGAATCTCTTTCTTTAAAAGCTTATTTGGGATAACTTTTGAAATGTCTAAAAGTGTTTTTGACAATATTTAACAGAAAAAATTAGGGCTCGTGTTTTAAAATAATTAAAAACTCTTTTAGAAAAATGTTTTTGGGTTCCAAATGCACTTCAAGTGTTTTTTTTTTCAGGATTTATCTGTATTTTTATTAAGAATTGGTTTCAAAAATATTTTCACCAAAAGTGTTGTCAACCATTTTAAAAGCACTTCCAAACGAGCCCTTAAAAACGCTTATGGGTCATAGAAGTAATTTCAATTAGTTGGTTTTTCACCAAGCAAAGCACTTGCATTTTTAGCTAAAACTTCATCATGTTTCTAATAAAAGCATTTCTAACAAAATAACTTGTGAACATTTCAAACATAAAAAATTGAAGAAAATAACTTGGCTACTGACAATTCAGCAGGAGCTCCTGCTGAATATCCAATTCTGTGTGGACACGTGTCCAAATTTTGATTAAAAAAATTAAAACGTAGACACATGTTCAAACATGAGTGGGTATAAGTAAGAGTGGCTGCTGAATTGTCAGCAGACAAGCCTTGTTCAAAATTGAATTACACCAAATGATTAGAAGTAATCCACACGTGCAAATTTATAAGCTCACAATCTGCCACGTCATCATTAACTGCGAAAAGGACCAAATAGACCAGAGGACCAGAGGTCCAGAGGAGCTCACACACTGAAACCTCGTCCCGAACATTAATGGCTTCTCTCCTCCCCATCACATGGCCGTTACTCCACCTTCCCGCCATACCCACTCTATCACTCTCACGAGTCAAACCCAACCCCTTTCTGTCTCCTGCCGTTAATAAAACGCTTCTCTGGCCGTTGACTCGTCCTCAGAGGCAGAGCCGTAATTGCATCCAAACAACAAGGGTAATTACGTCACAGATCACGCAGCCTATCATCGCTCCGGATGACCATTGGGGCTTATGGACCGCCCTGTTCGCCACCGGTGCTTTTGGCCTATGGTAATACTAATCCCCCTTCAGTCCTATTCACACTTACTTGCATATATCTTGTTTGGTTGCCTAGAAAATGCCATCGATCGAAAGAAAAAGATTTGAGCTTTAGCCAATTCACTCTCTGGAAATCATACTTCCCATCAAACCAAAGATGCCCATGTTCTTATTTGACGCCGGAGAGTAGAATTTTTAATTTATTTTTATGCTTCCCTTAAGTAATTATATCTGTTTGGTTGCCTAGAAAATGTCGTTGACGAATGAAAAAGATTTGAGCTTTAGGCAATTCACTGTTTGCAAATCATACTTCCTATTGAACCAAACATGTCCATGTTCTTATTTGACACCCGAGACGATGAGATTTTTGCTATTTATGGATGACTTGGTTTGATTTGAGCTTACATTGGGTGAATGTATATTTGTGGATTCAATTTCAAGGTCCGAGAAGACGAAGATTGGTGGGATGGTGAGTGCTGCCCTTGTGAGCACTTTGGTTGGGCTTGCAGCAAGCAATCTTGGCATAATTCCTTTTGAAGCGCCTGCGTATTCCATTGTCTTGGAGCTCCTTCTACCATTAGCTATTCCACTGCTATTATTTAGAGCTGACTTGCGCGGTGTGATGCGCTCCACTGGGACTTTGCTCTTAGCTTTCTTGCTTGGATCGGGTAATATTTTCTTGCTCGTGATTCTTAACAGGATCAATATGTTTGATAGGCTTTATTTTGCGTTTTGACCGGTTTTTTTGTATGAGCTAGTGGCATTGAAGTTTCATACTGATTATCTGTAACTTCATGTATGTAACAGTTGCGACTATGGTTGGAACTCTCGTGGCATTTCTAATGGTGCCTATGCGATCGCTTGGTCCAGATAGTTGGAAAATAGCTGCTGCTCTCATGGGTAGCTATATCGGTGGATGTAAGTGTCTTTGGAGATGTCAGCTTATGTTTATGGATATTCAGTAAAACAGATCATATGACTGTAATACGTTTCTTGATCTCTAAGTAGCAATCACATCATCGTCAGTTTGGCCCGTTATAATTTGAACACTCAAGCTGCGTAATGTTCTCTTACGGGGATTTTAAGGGACGGGAAATCAAGGGTTCTTGGATCTTGGTATACTTGGAGCTAACATTGTTGCTATAACTTTTACATAACCAACACACAGGAAAAAGTAGCCTTTCTTTCTGTCCATGTTATCATGTCTATTAAACGAACACGTTATGTATCCTACAACTGAATACATGATTCTACGTTTGTCTTTTGAAGCTTAGTTTTGGTGCTTCAGAATTGGTGTGTTTAACCATATGAGTTTATAGTTATGACTAAAATGTTTTCTTTCTCTTCTTCTTTTCTCTTTGGTTTATTGCTGTAGCTGTTAATTATGTTGCGATTTCAGAGGCTCTCGGTGTTTCCCCATCGGTTGTGGCTGCAGGAGTCGCAGCAGACAATGTTATTTGTGCTCTGTATTTCATGGTGTTGTTTGCTCTGGCCTCTAAAATACCTCCCGAGGCCTCAACATCAACTGATGGTATGAATTTCTCATCCTGCAAATAATCTAGTGGAACTTCTTAGGCTGATGATACTTTTTTGTTTCCCGTTATTCTCTTGAGACATGCCAACTTGAAATAATTTTTGCTGATATTGCTTATTGGCAGATGTTTCAATGCAAACGGAATCCAACTACGACAGAAAGCTGCCTGTTTTAGAAACTGCCACTGCTCTTGCTACATCGTTTGTGATATGCAAGGCTTCCACATATCTCACAGGATTGTGTGGCGTTCGAGGAGGCAGCTTGCCAATGATAACAGCCACTGTTGTCATATTAGCGACTCTTCTCCCAACACATTTCGCTTACCTTGCACCTTCTGGGGATACCGTTGCTTTGCTTTTGATGCAGGTAACTGCAAATCAATCTTTCTATCTTTCAATCAAACTACCTATCGAAATCATTTGTCTGTATGTCCACATTCAGTTGCAGTATGCGTTTTGATACGATATGCTTTTACATGGGGCGTTCTTCGCAACAGGTATTCTTCACAGTGTTGGGGGCTAGCGGGAGCATATGGAGTGTCATCAACACCGCGCCTTGTATCTTCTTCTTTGCTCTAGTTCAAGTAACCGTCCATCTTGCCGCAGTACTTGGATTGGGAAAGCTATTTCGCTTAGATTTGAAACTGTTACTTTTGGCTTCCAACGCCAATGTCGGAGGGCCGACGACAGCAGGCGGAATGGCCAGGGCCAAAGGATGGGACTCTTTGGTTGTTCCTGCAATCCTTGCAGGCATTTTTGGTGTTGCCATTGCGACATTTCTTGGCATTGGTTTTGGAATGATAGTCCTCAGACACTTGTACAAAATGTAAACTGCATATTCTGGTAATTTTATTTTTCCTTTTCATCCAAACAGGGAAATCTTTGAGCTTAGCAATAATTAATTAATTAATTAATTAATAAACAGTCGACATTCATAAACCCTGAATGTTGACCATCAAATCTGACGTATTTTTTGCTATAAGCACGGAGAAGAACATGGATAAATCATTCTGACCATTAAAACAATAATTATTTCAGGGGAAATTACATTTCTGCGTGGTATTACTAATTTAGTGACGTTACATTATAATATGTGTATCTGTTTATCAATATCATATCCAAAGCACATGATCTTTCGATGTGACAAATGCAGGATTAATGTACTGATCTTCTGTTTTCTGTCAACTATTATGGTGTACTACCTCTGTACTACACTGCTCGAATTCAGCCATTGGTCAACTGTACTTTCATTGCCCCAAATAAAGTCTACTCTTCTCGCTAATCTTAGTAATCTTGAATGTGGCATATTCCATATCGTGATGAAGTAGTTTTTCAGTTTTTATTTTTTTATGTTATAATAGAAATTGAAAACGAAATTATTATCTTATCAAATCAATTTCGAGTTTTCTTTGGTTTAAATAATTATGTTTTTTTTATACAATAATATATTTACATATTAAGGAGGTGGGGAATAAATTGGTTACGAACTCATCACTCCCGAGATTCGAACCTAAAACTTCTGACTTACAAGTGAAGAAGAATAAATTGATCCAATTGGCGATATGGGGAGTAGTCCAACTTACTTATAAGTTCATGCAAGGTCCCTCTTTCCATCAATGTGACATTTATTTTCAACATGCCTCCTCACGTGTGGAGAATTTTCAAGTCTAATGCGTGGACAACACAAATAAGGTGATGTGGAGCACGTGTGGCCTTTGTGCATCACACGTGAGACAACCTGCTCTGATATCATGAAGAAAGTTGAGGTTCCACTGTAAAATCAATTGGCAATATGGGGAGTCCCTCCTCTCATCAATATGAGATTCATTCTCAACAAAAAGATTAAATAATTATGTTCACATAATACCTTTTTGAGGTTGGAGATAAGAGTCCAAAAGCGTTTCATATGGAAAAGTTATTGAATTATTGAATTACGAGTGAGAACTTTTATTCATACTCCAAAAAAATTATTATGAGTTCTACATAATACACTCGAAATTAACTAATAATTACTCTCTTGTTAAAATTTTCATTACGTCATTATTCACCCTTCGCGATTCATCGCTTGAATTTATCTGATAATTTTTCTCATATTAATCCCAATGTGCATTCCTAATATACTTACATTTCACTTGAGTTAATTTATAAGTAGTTCAAAGTCCACTCACTCGTTCATTGGATTGGCAAAATTAAAAGTAGCGTATGATGATTTTTTTGGAGTGTGAATAACACCACCTGATATCATCAGATAACACGTTTACCAAGGAGTTGTAAATGAGCATGACAAATGCCTCTCTCCTCAGCCCTTATGTACGACCCTCGCCTATAAATAGCTAATCTCATAGTTGCACAGCAGAAGGTTGTATTTTTCTGAATAGCTAGCTAGCTTCTCATTGACACTCCTCTCAAACGGAAGGATGAGCAGGCAGACAGTGTTAATTCTAAGGTTGATTTTCCTTGTGGTGTTTCTTGGATGGCTTATGATTTGGATCATGTTGCCTACAAAAACCTACAAAAATGTCTGGAAACCCAACTTACAAAGCAAGCTCAATTCTACATATTTTGGAGAGCAAGGTTTTGTTTCTTCCTTAATTACAGTTGCTTGCTTAATCAATTTAATTAAGGTTGATATGATGCTTATAATATAACCTTGTGTTGTGTCATACTAATTTACAGGGGTTAATCTTCTGCTCTTGTCATTCCCAATGATGTTAATAGCAGCTTTGAGCTGTGTTTATCTCCATCTCCAAAAGAAATCAACTAGGTCATCATCCTCCACAAGGTTTTATACTATAAACAACTTCTATACAAATTAACATTTGATAATTTCGTTAATATGCTCATCGATCATCGTTGACTGGTGCAGTACTACTACTACCGGCGTCAGGACAAATCAATTAGCCTTTTGGAGTCGTCCGGTGGTCGTGAAGGCTCCTCTGGGAATTGTCACTGCAATGGAGCTTGCTTTTGGACTCATGTTTGTTGCACTCTTGGTCTGGTCTCTTGCCAATTACTTATATGTCAGCTTCGGCCACCTCCACATGCATATGCCTGGCGAGAAAGTGTAAGTATACATACATATGATCACCTGATTTTTTTTCTTGATTTTTGTCGATTAACTTCCTGTTAATTAAGATTAATTATATGACAGGTGGAAAGCGAAGTTTCGAAGTGTGTCATTGAGATTAGGTTACATTGGGAACATTTGCTGGGCACTTCTCTTCTTCCCTGTAACTCGAGGATCTTCGATTTTGCCTCTCTTCGGGCTTACATCCGAGTCAAGTATTAAGTATCATACTTGGCTCGGCCATCTCTCGATGATCCTCTTTGCTGCACATACCCTAGGGTTCGTCATCTACTGGGCCATGACTAATCAAATGGTTCTGGTAATTAATTAACTCCATCATCTCTTAATTTTGATCTTCAGGTTATTATCTTTAAGTACTTTAGTCTTAATTACTCTCGCATGCGATCCATGAAAATGATTGTCTTGTTTTCTAGTTGTGACAAGAGAATCTCTAACCTCTTATTTATAATTATGTTGTTGTATGTATTTCTTGTTTTGTAGTATACTGTGGAATATCTAGAGCTTTAAATAATCCTTATATATATTTGTTGTTTTCCATCTTAATTTCAAAAGGGAAGAAAAAGAATTGAGTGGTTCAACTTAAATTCGATATCATGTTGATAGCTAGGTATCGTGGACTGATTGGCAGGAATCATCATATGAAAACATATATAGACAACAAGGACAGGAATTAGGGAAGATATCTTTTTGGATTTTTTCCCACACGTGATTTCTGCGCCCTTATTCAGTTCATGATGATGATTTATATCCTAACCAAATGACTTCATGCATGAAGATTTATTTTTTAGTTGTATATATTTTCCTCTAAGTAGTACGACTGCATACATATGATCTTAATATTATGACAAACTCATGCATTTTATGAAAAATATAAAAAATCACGGCTATATATTCAATTAGTCTTCAGAGTCATTTTGTTGTCTTTTACAAGGTGATTTGCTATCCATCTATTAGAGGTGGGGTTTGTCCTACTAAACCGAAGGATTAGGACGTGCTTAATTTGACCTCAACATGAGATGACAATAAATCACTCACTCACTTGACTCATCCATCATACAATCAATCACTTTAATGTCTTGCTATAAATTCAACCAGATATCAGATATACATGTAAATATAACCAACAAGATATTGATTCATCAGCATGATTAACTCCATATACAAATGGTATTACTAAAATTAATTTTCATCATCAATAAACATGACAATACACTATAATGACTTCTTTTTTTCCTTTAATCTTTGGATGAGATGAGATTTGAACTTGAAACATTCAGTCCATCTTAACGTGGAACAGAAATGTCACTAAACTAATAGCTAGTTGATATTCTAATACTATATTGACTTGATAATCTATGACCAAATGCGGATTGAGCCGCATGATTTCAAAATAATTAGAAAAAGAATAATGCTTGTGTTCCTTCATGATAGAGTTGTAATCTTAATATGTTTTGAGTACTACGAAAAATACAGGCAAGTAGTCATTGCAGCCACACACGTACGTTTGTATATAGTACAAGAACTACCAGTACTAGCACTCCCTATCCAATTAATATACGACTAATTAAGTACCTAATTACCTATTAAGAGGATGTGGTCAACCCTTTGATATGTGCTGGACATTAATTAATTGCAGATGCTTGAGTGGAGCAAAACCTACGTATCAAATGTAGCTGGGGAGATTGCAATTGTGTTGGCAATGGCCATGTGGATCACAAGCATTCCTCGCGTTAGGCGTAAAATGTTTGAACTTTTTTTCTACACCCACCATCTCTACGCTCTCTACATCTTCTTTTACGTACTGCATGTTGGTGCTTCCTACTTCTGCATGCTCCTCCCCGGCATCTTCCTCTTCATCGTCGATCGATACTTGAGATTTTTACAGTCGTACCAACGAGCCGGGTTAGTCTCTGCTCGCATTTTACCATGTAGTACCATTGAGCTCAACTTCGCCAAGACCCAAGGTAACTAATTTTGCTCTAGTCATCATTAAATACGTTGCACTCATGTCACGTGTTGGAAAATATCAACTTTGTTGCTTATCCGTATTATAACGCATGGATTAATAACTCGTTTGGCTTTAGGCACCATTAAATATGTTGCATTTATACTTGTCACATGTTGCATATGTATCTATTTATTCACATTATACGCTAGGTTTAGAAAATATCAGCTATTATACCCTAGCTAGGTTTGGAAAATATTAACTATATAGCTCACTCATATTGAATTAGTAACACATTTATCTCTAGCCACCATTAAATATGTTAGGTATTGGTTTATTAATACTATATCCTAAGTTTTGAAAATATATATGAACCATGCCGTTCACTTATGTTATAACAGGTGAATTAGTAACCTTGATTTTATTTTTTGTTTCAGGATTGGATTATAATACCACTAGCATCTTGTTTATAAACGTGCCAAGCATATCCAGGTTGCAATGGCACCCATTTACAGTGACTTCAAACCCTAATATGGAGCCACACAATCTCAGTGTTGTCATCAAGAGTGAAGGAAGCTGGTCTAAAAAACTCTACAAGCAACTGTCTTCAAATGTGGTTCATATCCAAGCTTCTGTCGAAGGACCTTATGGCCCCATTTCATCTCATTTTCTAAGGCACGAGGCTCTGGTGATGTTCAGTGGAGGCAGTGGAATCACCCCTCTCATTTCCATAATCCGTGAAATTATTTTCCAAACCACCAAACCCGATTCCCCTTTGCCACGTGTACGGCTCATATGTGCCTTCAAGAACATAGATGATCTCTCCATGCTACAACTCTTGCTTCCTATTTGTTCAACCCCTTTTGATTTTTCCCACGTAGATTTGCAAATTGAAGCCTATGTCACCAGAGAGACAGAGCAGCCGCCGGCGTTAGCTTGGAAGCCCATCCAAATGGTGTCGTTTAAGACCGACCCGTTGGACTCACCCATTTCTAGGGTCTTAGGTCCAAACAGTTGGCTATGGCTTGGTGCAATAGTCTCGTCCTCATTCGGATTGTTTCTCTTTACTTTGGGGATTACCACTCGTTTTTACATTTACCCGATTGACCACAACACTGGTGAAAGTTACCACTACTCTTTTACCTGTCTCTGGTACATGTTTTTGGTCTGTTCTTGTATTTTCCTGGTATCTAGTGTAACTTTTCTTCGGTGCAAGAGACAACAAAATGCCTTGGAAGGGAAACAAATCCAAAATGTGGAAGTGCCAACTCATGACATAGAACTTGAAGGCCTTCCACATCATCCTGAAACCCTAATTGTTCAAGCCACCCAGGTGCATTATGGAACAAGGCCTGATCTCAAGAGTAAGTTAATTAATTACCTCTCCAGTATTATGATATGATCCTATATGATTATGGTTACAAGAAAAACCGACAACAGCCACAAATAAGCCTATCAATAGCTAATAGGGTGTATAAAAGGCATCTTAGTAACTAATGAGTTATAACTTATTGGTCACTAATAAGCTTTTTATCCACCTTATTCTGTAACTAATGAGTGATTAATTATTGTTTTTGTTCGCAATCCAGAAATTCTGTTGGGGGCCGAGGGATCTGATATTGGAGTGTTGGTGTGTGGGCCAAGGAAGATGAGACATGACGTTGCCAAAATCTGTTCATCTGGTTTGGCAGACAATTTGCACTTCGAGTCCATTAGCTTCAACTGGTGATGCATTCATGCATGCTAGTTTTAGCCTGAACTACCGCTGTGTAATATAATTCAGCCTGTATTATAACGCTGAATAATTGTCGTTCATGAGATTTTCTTTCAAAACCTCTCATGTTGTTTTTAAAGATGTAAATGTAAAATGTTTATAGATTTGTATTTTTTTCTCTCTTTTTTGGTTGTGTGGAAATATATTAATAATTGATGTATCATAATATATATGGAATCTATATATGCTCGAATTGTAAAATTAATGTTAATTACTGTGTAGCCATCACATCAGCCATGGCACTTGATCATTTGCAGAAAACAATGAGGTGTATAATAATGGAATATTCATATATTTGCATGCACATTACTAGCTACTCACTCACACACATCACAGAATCCCTCGAAACCTTGTAACTGTTATTTATGTATTATTTTTTGGCCGGAGTGGCCGGACGAGCCTTCATTGTATTAAGTTGTCTTTAGGTTTTGAAGTTTTGTCAATTTCCTGTTATTCCATGGGAATGGGAATAGCGGTTGTTGATTAATACATGAGCTCTTAAGTTATTTTAAATGCAAATAGTTAAAGAGCTATAGTAACTAAAATGTTTTACTAACTTACTACTGGAAGTGAAATCATGGATATGGGAGATATGAAATGGGTATGGGATCAGCTATGCCTCCTCATCAATCTAGTTCCTCGTTCTTCATTTTTGTTACGGATTCACATACTTCCCTCATTCTCAGTAAGGAGGAAAGTCCTCATTCCGCACTAACATGACGTCATTTTACCATATAAACTTTATAATCAGGAATCGTTCATTATCTTCATTATAATCTAAAGATCATCTCTAAAAGAATTTATTTGATTTGGAGATTATCTAGCAATCCCATATTTGTGAAACAAATCAATAATTATGATAACAAGTAACATTCTCATGATGATTTGTTCCATGAATCCTCCTTGATTAAGAGTAATTTAACATTCTAGAATGTTAATAGGGTCAAATAATTCAGAAGGGAAGAGATTAAATACCTGGATCAAAAGATAAAGGACAAATATATATATATGTGTGTGTGTGTGTGTGTGTGTGTGTATGCAAATGAATTGGGGAATGGGCTGAACTGTATTTATGCTAAAGACAAATTGACAATTGCATTGGAAGGAACACTGAGATCAGTATACGGCATCTCCAATGACCTTTATTTGGTTTGCACTCTCCCTCACCCGGCCCTCACATTACCAGTCAACTTTTGTATTTACAATTTCAAGTAATCATTTTTATGTAGTTATTTATTCTTCGTGGCATTATTTTAGTGTACAAATTTATATTATAACATCTGTAGAATAAAATGACGTCATATTTTTATTAAAAAAATGAATGAATCCTTATATGTAAATAACAAGTATTGTCTTTTTTCTATTCAGTTTACAAGTGAATTCACTGAATACTTAACTAAGTTTTATGGTTTTTATCGGACAAAATTTGTTAATTTTTTTATTTCCCGAAAAGTTAAAAAATAAGATAAAAGCTCGCGTAAAAAAATGCAAGCTATATAAAGATATCAAGCAAACCTCTTTTCTATAACAGAGAGATGGTTTCAACTTCAAGTCCAGGAGAGTTGAAAGAACAAGAAACCAGTTCTTCTGGTGAAGGAATGAGGACCGTTCGATCAATCATGATGCTGCTTCTGATGGTGGTCTTTGTTGGGTACATGATGATTTGGATCATCATGCCCACAAACACTTACTATCTGAATTGGTTCCCTCACATTCATAAAAAAACTGATTCCACATATTTTGGCCAAGAAGGTTTGTTTGGTTTCAGAAAAAAAAAAAAAAACCACAACTTTTCTTAAGTTTGAATTCCCCATCTCCGTGAATTAGAGTAGTTCAGAATATCATCGTGTCAAAAATAGAAACATTTTAATCTTACTGCATTTTTCTGTTTTATGTTTTTGTAGGTGCAGACATACTTATTTACACATTCCCTATCCTATTTACAGCAACCATGGGCTGCTTATTACTCCACATGGGAAACAATAATGTTGACAATAACAACCAAAGGTATACCCTCTTTCCGGAGCGAAACTTACCTACACCTGGGATGCCGCAATTGTATGCAACATTTTCTTATATTTTCACTTTGATTAGCAGGGCGAAAAAATCATACCGGGCCTCGTGGAATCGACCTGCGTTGGTGAAAGGTCCTTTAGGAATTGTTTCTTGGATAGAGCTTTCTTTCCTGGTGATGTTCATTGCCTTACTTGTCTGGTCTGTCTCTTCTTACTTGCACAACATGTTTGCATATGCCACCCTGGAGGCTGCAGCCAAGAGAGAGCATGTGTAAGAAATCTCTATTTGTTCAAAATTACATTTATTTCTTTTGTATTTCGCCGAAATTCTCCTGAATTTGTACCTCACTTTCAATTTATCTCCAGAATTATTCATCTAGAATTAATTGGACTCGAAATATTAAAATTAGCCAATTTTCCCCTAACCGTTATGTTTACCCACATTTGATCTAAATTCGAGTCCTAATTTTGGCAGGTGGGAAACAAAGTTGGGAAGTGTAGCACTAACACTAGGGATAGTTGGGAACATTTGCCTAGCATTTCTCTTCTTCCCTGTGAGCAGAGGATCTTCCATTCTGCAGATCATTGGCCTCACATCAGAGGCAAGCATCAAGTACCATATCTGGCTAGGGCATCTTGTCATGACGCTCTTCACGGCGCACGGTTTATGTTACGTAATCTATTGGGGGAGCACTAATCAAATTTCAGAGGTAATTAAATTTCCGAAACTTCAAAACACAATTTAAAAATGAGCCATTCTCACTATGAAGCAATTTTTTTTTGTGCCGGTGTAGATGTTGAAATGGAACAAGGTAGGCGTTTCGAATGTGGCAGGAGAAGTTGCTCTGCTTGCAGGACTAGCTATGTGGGGTACGAGCATCCCTCGCATCAGGCGCAAGATCTTCGAGCTCTTCTTATACACTCATCATCTCTACATTGTCTTCCTTGTCTTCTTCGTGTTCCACGTGGGGTTCTCCTACGCGTGCATCATGTTGCCGGGCTTTTACCTCTTCCTAATCGATAGGTTCTTGCGCTTCTTGCAATCTCAGCGTAGAATTCGCGTGGTTTCAGCCCGTGTTCTTCCGTGTGAAGCTGTTGAGTTGAACTTCTCCAAGAGCCCAGGTGAGAAAATAAAGACAATACAATTCTAGGCACCAAACCAGCGTTAAGCGAATACTAAATCGAGCTTTCCCATTAATTGTTTTTATTGAATTTGATCATAGGACTCAATTATTCTCCAACAAGCATGGTGTTTGTAAATGTGCCCGGCATTTCAAAGCTGCAATGGCATCCTTTTAGTGTTACTTCTAGTAGCAAATTCGATCCCGACAACCTGAGTGTTGTCATCAAAAGAGAAGGAAATTGGTCTCAGAAATTGTATCAGGAATTGTCATCCTCTCAGCCTGCTGCCCGCCTAGAGGTCTCGGTGGAAGGACCGTATGGACCTGCCTCAAGCAACATGCTAAGGTGCTCACATTGTAAACCATTTTCTAATTTTTTTCATATGCCAAATGTGTGTGCTAACTTGACTGACGTGGTGAAAAATGCCGGTGCAGGCACGACACGATAGTGATGGTGAGCGGGGGAAGCGGCATTACTCCGTTAATCTCCGTCATCCGAGAGCTCCTCTTCGAAGCCAATAACTTAGGCAGCAAGGCTCCAAAAATTCTACTCATATCTGTTTTCAGGAAAACACTAGACCTCACCATGTTGGACCTCATCCTCCCCATTTCGGGCACAAACCTAGACATTTCTTGCTTGCAGTTGCAAATTGAAGCTTATGTGACAAGAGAGAAAGAACCTATCTCAGAATCCTACAAACCCCTCCAAACAATTTGGTTCAAGCCGGACCCTTCAGACGCGCCGGTTTCTGCAATTCTAGGCCAAAACAGCTGGCTCTGGCTTGGAATGATCATATCGTCGTCTTTCGTCATCTTTCTTGTGCTCTTGGGCATCCTCACAAGATATTACATCTACCCAATTGACCACGACTCCAACATGATATATTCCGACTCTGCTAGATCTGCTTTAAACATGTTATTTTTATGCGTTTCTATAGCCACAACTGCAACAGCAGTTTTCTTGTGGAACAAGAAACAGAGCCTCAAGGAGATGGGGCAGATTCAAGTCCTGGACACACCAACTCCGACGACTGCTTCTCCAAGCGGGCGGTTTGCCGGTGCTGAGCAAGAACTCGAAAGCCTTCCCCACCGGTCATTCGCCGAATCCACAACGGTGCATTATGACCGAAGACCTGATCTTAAGAGTGAGTCATTGTTTTTTCTTTTCAAACGATCATTGGAGTTTGGAGAAAGATTAGATTACGGTTTTAACATTGGATTATTTTTGTAGGGATACTATTTGAGCGTGAAGATTCAAGCATTGGGGTTCTTGTTAGTGGCCCAAGAAAGATGAGGCAAGAAGTGGCTGCAATTTGTTCATCTGGCTTGGCCAACAACCTTCATTACCATTCCATGAGCTTCAGTTGGTAAACCTCAAAATACAAGAAAAGGAAAATCTTGTCATGGGTGATTGAGGACTTGACCCTACACCGTCCAGATATTGATTTGAGATACTGTCACACTAGTATGGGTGGCACTGACTTGAGATTACCACACGAGTTTAGCCATCATTATAGATAAATTGTGATTGTACATATATTAAGAGAGAGAAGGAATTCAATTCATTCTTGGTTTAGACTTGTATAAATTCATACGAAAATTAATTGGTTCCCAACGCGTATTAAAACATTGTAATGAAGGAACCTATAAAATAAGCATTTTATAAGCTTCGTTTATTCTTTTTTCTTTTATTTATTATACAAGCGATAGTGGAAGAAAGAATGAGAATTTTTTCTGTCGTCTAATGGAGAAAAGTCGGGGGAAAATGAATTTCATACACCCATGTCATAGTTCTACACACCCACCTTTTTATTTTTAATTTTTTAATTTATTCAATGTAAATGTGTGGAATAGAGGATTCCAAAGTGAATCACAAGAAACTTGCATTTATATATAAATGTGACATGGAAGCAAAGGCAAATTATTATTGAAGAAAAAGTGCAAAGCAAACAGCAATAACAAGGAATCGAGAGAAGCCTTGAAACTAAAAAGCTTGAGATTCTTCACTAATCAATAAAAATGCCTAAAATAAAATTAAAGAAACAAAATTCAAGATGAACGAAAGCAACATTAGGCCCTAACCTATAAAAAATTTTGCCTATGCGCAATCAGAATGGTAAGAGTAGCTTCCACAAGCAGTGCCGGCCGCTGCCCGGAAGAGCACGAATATTTCGACTTAACCATCACCGGAAATAAAAAATGAGGGAAAAAAGAATCGGAAGAACTCCTATCTATCTGCCAGAGAAAGTAACACATCGCTTTGATGAAATGCCGGCAAAGGTGATGGAAGATTTCTCCTCTCGAATTACGCATGTTGCAGGTTAAATGAGTTGGGCTGCACCAGAAGCTGTAGAGTTTTAATACTGAGTCAGCGTTGGAACCTTAATTTACTCTTCGCTTCGCTACTTCTCCTACGTAAGCAGCTTCTCGAGGCCTTCTCTCGGCTGCCCTATTGTCAGATTCATCGTAGTTCTGTGTGTTGCGAGATGCAAAACGGTCTTCTTCATCATAACGGAACTGACGCACAACACCACCTGAATCAAAACGCCTCATGCGATGAACGATCTCAAATCTTCCATCAGGTTTCCTTCTATCATCATCACTACCTTCATATCTACACTCCCTACCACCACTGGGCAACTCAGAGAATCTTGCAGGACGAATCATGGGTTCAAAGTAACCATCTGGATTCAATCTCCGAGATGAACGCTCTGAGTCAAACCTCTGTCCTGGCTGGAACCGCCTTCCAGCAAATCTCCTGCCCCTGAAATTATGATCTACGCCTCTATTTGCATCATCAAACCATCTGGAATTCTGTTGAGGGGAAAACCGACGCTTTGGTGGGGACACGAACCCTACTTCATACTTGCCTCCGAAATTTTGCTTCTGGAAAGGCACCCTCAGCTTCTCCATATTAGAATCAAACCTATAATCAGGAGACCTGCTACCACGATGTCTTGCAATATCATTCCGTTCTCTCGGTAAACCCCATCCAAGAGGAGACCGACTTCTGCATCTAGACTGGGGCTTCTTGTAGGGTCTACTATAATATATGGGTCCTCTGCCCGGGGGTGAAGTGCTTTGTTCTCTCCTGGCCATTCGCCGTGGCACATTATAAGAGCATTCGTTGGGATCATCGGGTATGGGCCTGTGGTACTCCTCCCTGATGCCTCTGTTAACCCCTTGTGGATATCGTCTAAACCTCCGCCTATCAGGACTTGTATCTCTCATAGGTATCATTCCCCTATGTATGTTGTGTGCATCATTCCTTTCAGATGGCGATCTTCTTCTAAACGCGGGCTGATACGGACGATTTGATGAAAAAGTTATAGCTTGCCTGCGAACACGGTTGTGAACTCCTGCTGCTTCTGAAAATGTGTCGTCTGATTCCATCTCATAACCATGGTTCTCAACACCACTTCTTGGTCTAGAGCGTCCAGAACCAAAGGAACCGTGATAAGTGGGTGATTCGCGACGCTTGGAATCCCAATAACTCCCTGAAGAATTAACCACACCTCCGAAGCTTTTACCCTGCATACGTGAATCGGACTTTTCCCTTCCCATGGACTGATCGGATCCAGCTTCCTCAGAGCGAATAGAATCAAAGTTGCCCAACCTGAAGTAAACAAATAATTAGTAACCAAGATAGAAAAACCAAAGTTGCATTAAAGAAAGATTAAAAGAATCAATAGAGTTTACCTCCTCCTCCTTGCACACTCAGTACCCATCTTATTTGAGGAGTCGGATGCCATTGATCCAACCACGTTGGCAGGAGAATGTTTGGCATCATGGCCATCGAAGCCATTAGCGGCATGTCTCCTTACTGTGCAGCCCTCAATTGCTTCCGCAGTTCTGTTTGAAGAAGCTTCAGAATCACCAGGCAATTGATCAGATCCAGAAGTTTTTGTCTTTGAACCAACAGAACATTGTCTCAAAGCATGTTCATTTTTCTCACACATATTATCAGATCCTGGACTCAATCCCCTCACAAGCTTCATGTTCCTGTTAATTTTCCTTGACTCCCCAAATAATTCTGTTTCTCTGCATTCAACTTTCCCTGATATAGAGTCATCCGCAGCTTCACTGTCACATGTATCAGAACCATAGTCAACACATTCAGCTTCTACATCATCAATTTCATTCTCCTCCCAATATGGTACATCTGACTCCCTCAGCTCCCCATCTTCATACTGAGAGTCATAACCAGCTTCAGGTTCCATAGTGTTTCCCTTGCCAACCATGTGATCCTTATCATCTTGACGAGTATTCATGTCATAATCATCACTGGAAGGATCTTTAGTGTCTCTACCCAAGCTACATGAGGTATCTTCGCCGTAGAGGCATCGCTCAAGAGAGGAGGACCCAGCAGCAGCTACTGGATTCGTCATGGGATTCCCTGAAGGTTTATGCATTACTTCCTCAGACCCCTCATTTGGCAGAGAATCAACAGTATGAGTGTCAGAGGCAGCTTCAACTGGAGCCTTTGCAATTACAGTCACCATTGATCGGCCTTCTCCAACAGATGCACCTGATGCAGATTTATCATCAGAATCGAGTTTGGAATGCTTAATAGCCACGTCCCCTGTTTTAGCTACAGCCTTGACATCAAGGAGAACGGGTGCGAGAGAGTGACAGCTTTCTACTCCCATTGTCTCTTCTGGATATTCTGGATCATCATGGACACTAGACGTTGCACCAGAGCCCTTGCCATCTTCATCTAGAACAGTGCTTTCAATCTCACAAGATGCCCCCTCTGGCACACAAGCTAAAGCAGGGTTTTTAACCTTAACACTTTCTGAACAGACAGTTTCACCCAGTACTTCACCAGAAGCAGTATCTTCTGTCATATGCTTAACAGGAAAGCTGGAAATCGGTGTTTTATCAGTCTCCTCAGACACAGGGCCTGTGACTGTGATGTTATCAAATACAACACAAGGAGAACGATCAATGCACGCATCCACACTGGCATCCTGAGAGGAAGCTTTTACACCGCTACCAGAATCTTTTGAAGATCCCAAAGCATTATCAGTAGAAACACATTTACCATAACTCAACTCAAATTCAGGGCATGCTTTCAATCCCTGTTCCTCATTGTCAGAGAGGGGCTTCACAGTGCTTGCAATATCATTATTTGCATCTTCCTCCTTCAGTATCTCATTAGCGTCTGAAACCTGAAGATTTGCACCCTGCTTATTATCCATGGAGATATCATCCGCAGCAGTTGTTTGAGGATCAGCAATCGCCATATCACAAGGTTCCTCCCAAACATCCATACTAACATTTAGGTCCCAGTGGAACCTAACATCTTTTGAGGAACTTGATCTTGCTTCTGCTTCGTCGTTTTCTTTGGTAGTATTAATTCTGAACCCATCAGCCTCAAAAGAGGAGCTCCCTATTTTATCTTCTCGTCGTACATCTTTAGGGGATGAATGTACTGTTTGCAATGATGCAATACTTTCTTCCAAGATTGCAGAGACTGATGCATCTCTTGCTTCTGAAAATTCTGAAGCAGTTCTCGTGACTGTTGAAGAAGTTGACACAATGGTGGTTTGCTCCAAGGTCCTTGCAGAAGTTGATGCATCTTTTTCATCCCGAGATGAATCTTCACCTACTGCATTCTTCACAACATGATTGATATCATCATTTATGCTGTTGTTGCAGGCAGCAGCTGCCAATATCTCAATACCGGAGAAGTCCTCCACATCACCAGGCTTTTGATTTGTTACCTCGTTCAAATTCTCATTAACACCGCTACCGGCAATACTATGACTGACCCTAGTCAGGGTAGAAGTATCACTCCTTGTAGAATGCTTTTTACCAACTAATTTTGGACAAGACTTATGACCTGAAGAATGACGACCATCCAATAGTGGTTTGTTGTCTTCAAGGTGTGGAGGGGGTGATGGAGACCGGACCATAAGTCTCCTTTTCTTAATCGGTACATGCTCAATTTTGTCACCAAATCGTCTCCCAAGTACAGCCACACCAAGCTGCAAAACAGACAATTTATATCAGCAACATGAAAAAGACTCAATCAGATAAGCACTCTTATTAGAAAGATTGGTACTAACAAACAACAAAGGAAAAATTGTGGAGTATTAACCTTCTCTGATTCAGAAACTGTTGTTTCTGATGCACTTCTAGCACTTTTTTCTGCTAGCTCTGCACCCAATTTTTGGCTTTTGTCAACAGGTTTCCTTGACCGCCTTGATGCACTCCGATAACCCTTTGAAACCTTCCAGTTCAAGTCCGGACTAATAGATTTTGTAAGTTCTACGCGTACTGTATTCATCATGCTTTGGCAGAGAGATGTACTCCCATCAACTGTTTGTCTGCCACCACAAGTTCTGCAAGATGCAGTCCTTACTTTCTTTCCACTTTGCACCAGAGAGGTGGGTACACCCCCAGTGCAAGCACACAAATGAGTCTGCAAACCAGAAAAGAACATAAATATAACTACTCGGTCTAAAATTGTAAAACAGCTTTGGAATACATGGTAAGAAGGTGCAGGATGAAATAACTGAGACGTGTCAATAAATTGCCGTGCCAATCAAAATCAAGAACTAACTCAGATTATGAGAATATAAATACAAACTAAACTGTAGAAACTATCAAGTAAAAACCATCACAAATCCTAGATGCTTACAATGATTTAGTTTCTGATGACAACTCTCTGAGAACTTTTCTGAGAACCCTCAAAAGGAAATACGTCTCTGAAGAGTTTTCCGCCCAACGCACCTGAAATCTGCAAAGACGAAGATCAGCACAGAAACTAGACCATAAACAAGAAACAACGGTAATCATTGAAACAAAAGCTGATAAACAAATCAAGTCTCAAAATCTATAACAATGTTATTATGCCCAAAAGCTGATAACTAGACTGCCAGCACAGCCTCCGCAGGCCATTACCTTGAGGCAGATCGTGTTAACCAGTTTTGTAGGACTGAAAACACTCCCTTGGTTCAGAATGTCGAATTGAACATTAGCAAGTCCCTAATACTTGAAATCGGGCTTCTTTTTGCAACCATATAGTATTAGGACGACAAAAATACTTCTTCTAACATATTTCATTCAAACTAGTAGACTGAGTTTAATGTGCCCAATAAAGAGATTCAGCACAAAGGTTTTTACTTCCTAACAAGAAATTCAAATTGTCTTGCTCATTATCACCAGCAACAAGAACAGGCAGTCTCCGGGCCTCGAAAGAACTAAGATTTACGACAGACCCACAAAACTTTTGCATAGTGGATTCAAAATTCTTCCATATTTTGTGAAGGGTTCTTCGATCCATACCGATGAGCACATACAAGATGAATCAGTAATGGAATGATGAAGTTCAAGGACATGGGGATTCCGCTACATAGCAGATCACCCATAACCCATCACAGATCCAGCCATATAAAACTAAAAACTATATTTTTGTTCAGATTCCCTATCATCAATTTTATCATCCAAAGCACATGGGATGGCTCCCGGAGAAAAGCGCAACTAGTTTATTCCTCTACCGCGGAGGGCGAAAACCTTCAATCCAAATACCAAGATTTGGCAGCCGCAGTCGATCGAAATCGACATAGAAGACTCGTAGATTTCGGCCCTATGCCTCTACCTATGGTTATACAATCCTAAGAGCCCATCAGGACTAAGCTCCATGAAATCCAGTCCAGTCCCGCGGGACAACTTTAAGAAAAATATGTAGTCCTTCAAGATCTGTAATCCGTCTAGTTCCTTACCAAAGACAGTGACTACAGAGCCCAACAAATCGGCGATTTTCACAAATCCAGCGCCGATTAGAAGCCTCCTCATCGTTTCGCTTCGCAGTAGTCTCTTGAACATGATGATTGATGATTGATAAAGATAAAATTTAACCACAAAAAAATCGCGAAACGCAAATTATCAAAAGCTTTTAGGGTTTTCAATACCTGTTTCTTTAAACCTCTCAACAAATCCGCCGCCGCCTCCGCCGCCGCGGTCTCAAAACGAATCGAATCGATCAACAACGAAGAGATTCCAGCCCCTCACAACATCAAAATCCTTCATAATCTCGCCGAAGTAAAGCGATTAAAAAACGGTTTTCGAATCCGATTCTTCTTCTTCTTCTTCTAGATTTCAAACAGAGAAGACGAGTTTCAGTCCCGATCTTGATCGTTATATATGGGCCGTCGATTATCGGTCCCTTGGAGAACAATAGTTGCACCTTGCCGCCGCTGATTAATTCCCCCTCTTTTGATCAATCTTCGCCCTACTTCTTCTTTCTTGTTTGGATGAGAGAGGACAGATGAGAGCACTCACACCACGAATTTATGGTTGTTCTTGTGCCGAGACTGCCCTCCGTCTTATCTTTTGTTTCCCAAAATGCCCTTGAAAGTCCCCAAATTTCGAAAGAAAATAGGAATAAAGAAAAATCAAAATTAAAACACGAATATCGAAGTCAATAGTCAAATAGTGAGCCAATTTCTTTAGGAATGAAAGGCAATTTTGACTTGTGGATATTTGTGAATTTTGATTTATGAGGAGAGGACTACCAAAAATTTATACTAATTTCTCATCTTGGAAAAAAAAAAAGAGGTTGGTTTTTCGACCTCATCAAGTTCCGGATATTGAAATATTTGGCTATTTGTATGTAAAAACGAATTATTCTTCTTTATTGTTGAATCACATATTGATATGTATATAAATTTTTTTGTGTAAAGAGTCTGTCATTTTTTACAATTACTCTCACCAACAAGTTAGGAATCCTTATCTCGAAAAGAGAAGTAAGTAGGGATTTTATTACAATTTTAGTGATAAACCTAACCTTTCATGTTTTAAGAATTAATTGATAGCATATTTGTTAAAAAACTAGGAAAATCACATAGCACAAATATTGCAATTTTTTAACTTAATTGACGCGACAATTGAGATGTTTCAATTACAATTAAACTAATATCACCAATTCCCCATCCATATATGTAATCCCTACATCATTTAAGAAATAAAAAAAGTTTGTTACATCATTTAAGTTATTGTATCATGAAATTACCTTACAAAAAAGGTTAAGTATCGGATGCGGCTTATTTGTATAAAAAGATTGGCTTGTTTTATTGTCTCCATGTTTGTCCTTTGCGCGTGTCTAGTGACATTTTAAAATTATTATTGAGTTAAAGAATTTGAAGTTAAAAAATATTCCTAATACGAGTTGTCTTCAAATTATAAGTAACAATGAACAAAATTACGATATTCAATATTTAATGAATATCGTACTTTGCCTTAAAAAAAACAACAACAACAATCTAGTAAGATTCTCATTTAATTAAAAGCTATTTTTTTTTAAAGGAAATGCATTTGTATTTGGTTACTTATTCCACAATTCCTTCACAAGTGGAAGGATTGTAATTTGTGCTAATTTCATTGGCCAACAAAATCCATCTAAATCTCTCCTTGTTTATGTCTTCAACTAGAAAACCCACAACAAAATGTATAATTTAGTAAAAAAGGAATAAAGAAAATAAAAATTAAAAAGAGGAAGGAAATCTCCACTACTCTCCTAAATCTCCTACACATTTTTAACTTTTATTCCACGAAAAGAACCCACCCACCACAAGCACAAGCCCAGTGGGACCCACTCACCCGAAAAGTCTACAGTTGATTCTCTTTCCCCAATTGTCCAAGGAAACAACCAAGCAGCATCTGAGTGCTCCATCTCATCTTCCAACTGCGGCCCCCGCTAAATATGAGAAATTATGTCGCACTGTCACGTGGTATTATAATACACATAGTGTTACACGTTCTAATCTTAAGTCTATCAACCTTTTCGTCCAAAGAGTTCATCGGTTCAAATGCCCACCACATCGGGTGGCACTAAAAAGAGGTGGTATGGCCGCACCCTAAGTAGGATGTTCTTATGTCTTGTTCACATGAGTGAGTTAAACTTTAAAATTTTATCATGTCGTCTAATCATATTATTATACATATACTGATAATATCACATGACGGTGTAAATGTCCTGCAAAAACAATTCTTCCACCAAGATGGACTCCACAGTCAACAATTCAAACTCCACAATATACAAACCCATTCGTCTCGGAATCGCTTTCGGCGTAAGCAACTAGTCCTCCTAAAGTTTTGACTTTGCTTCTGAGCCCCTAAAATTTTGGGGTTCAAAAGTTTGTGAGCATATATGTATTTGCTTTTGTACTTTGTGACCATAAATAAAACGGAATCGGACAACCTGCTTTGAAAGGAATCAGATGGCCACATACCACCGAACAAGTATATACTTTATTTTTTGGTGTAAACTACAATACTTTCTTAACAATACATCTCAATCAGCCTCCAGAGGAGAAGAATCAGGGAATTCGGCAAACGAACCGAATGGGCGTTTTACGGTGAATGGTATGCGACATCAATTGGTCTAATATACTATAGGGTATAAAAAGAAAGTATGACAAAACAGACCGGAAGTAGCATCTTTCTTGAACAATATCGGTTGGATGCTTGTGTTCCAAGCGAAACCTGAAATCTTAGTATGACTTTGCAAAAATGGCAACTTCCGTGGCAGGATTACCGGTCATCAAGCATCTTTTAATCCCTTGCGGCTGCTCAAAAGGAAAGCATCTGATGGTTGCCCCGGTTTCTTCTTTTACTTTTATCTCTTCTTCGTTACTGTGACAATCGTTTGCAGCTTCATTATGTTAGAATCAGAAATGCCATTTAACTCGATAGCATTTTACATCTTTAAGATTACCTCTGAAAATCACGTACCTAGCCGACCATGGACCTCTCGCCCATTTGCCCTGGGAGATTGCATCTTTGAGTTCAACATATGAGTTCACATCCACAATATTGCTGCAGAAGAACATTCTTATTGTCAACAGCTCTACAAATTTTCCAACAAATCCCAAAGCTGTTGAAAGAATGGATATCTATCGAGAGCATAGGCAAGGCACTGAACAACCCCAGGTTCAGCATAGTAATTGCATAGATGTTGTAAGTTGTAACTATCACTATTACCTACCTTAACATAAAACTTTGAAATTATATTCTAGTTCTTATTATGTTGTAACTTCAGAGGGTTCACTGAACAATATCAATTCTTTTTTCTAGCGGTTCTTAAAACTCCACGGAGGAGAATGCATTTAAGCTCACTATGAGTAATAAATGCTAGAGCAAGAATATGCACCTATCTCGAAATGATTCTGCTTGTCTCAACAGAGATGACTGGATCTCATCCAATTTGTCCTTCACATAAGCCTCCAAATTCGAAGGCTCCATGGATATTCCAAAAACCTTCCCTTGCTTTCCAGGAACATCTCTTCTAGATACAACCACACTCCGGCTTGAAACATCACGAGGACCAATTTCAATCCTTAATGGAACTCCCTATAAAACCAAGGCTTGTTATTGCGGTGACTGCCAATAAGAGAACAATAACATGCAGCCATTTTAATCTCCAACGAATTAATTTAATAAACAGCTTCTTGCAAAAGAACCAATATGTTACGTGTGCATGAAATGGTATCAGCACTCAAAACAAACAATAAGCTCACAGTAAATAACAGAGTCTGAGCATGAGAAAAGGTCAACTTTTGGTCTTATCTTTCCTCAATCTATGAAACTCATATAAGTATTAGGAGAACATCCCAGTCAAATCTCACGCAAGTCAAACAATTAGACAATGAAACAGTTCATATATGATGGCTTTTCAGTTTCTGTAATTGTGAGAGCTTATAAGTAAATAAGTTGCTTTCGAGTCATACTACGCCAAAAGCAACACACCAAAGGGTACAAATTATTTTTATTTCCACATTTTTTAAATGAGAAACCAGAAAACCAATTTGTGCTTTATCTTTAAGAATCCGGACAAACCTTCATCTCCCAGAAATTGAATTTCCATCCTGGGGTTCTCTGCTCAGAGTCATCAAGTTTAACTTTAATCCCTGCAGCCTGCAGAGCTTCTTTGACCAATGATGCAGCATTGAGAACTCCTGCCCTGTCATCATCCTTCCAAATTGGTATGATTACCACCTACAAGCAAGCGAGAAATTTTGTTAAAATAAAAACGAAATAAGCCATGCATGCATACACGCCTAGGCAGAGGAAACATACTAAGCAAGCAGAACCAAACTGAATTCTAAGCATACCAAGCCGAATGCTTTCTTATGAGAACAAATAAAACTAAATTATTATGCAGAGTAAGAGAATATACAAATCAACCTATAGCATGCCAGAAGATCAAAATAAAAGTTTCTGTTTTCATAGCAGGCAAGAATTGTCTTTCTATTTTCCAATATAATAACAAACCACATGGCTGGGACACAAATGTTTATCTTGAACATATTCTATAGTTAGGTTACTCCACCATTCTCCACCTACTATTCTCGTGGAGTCATTCACATAACATCCACTGCATTTGCAGTATACAGACTAGCAAGGAATAAATCCCAACAAATTCCGACGTTGGCATATTTTTGTAAATGCATAAAGATTTCCAACTTTAGAGCTTTACCTGTATCGGTGCAATCTTTGGGGGAAGCATTAAACCTGTATCATCTCCATGAGTCATTATAATACCGCCAACAAAACGGGTACTGACAGCCCAGGAAGTCTGCCACACATGTTGCCTCTGTCCACTTTCATCAGTAAACTGCATGCATAGATTTTGGTCAAATTCCGTTCTAGTGCCTCATAGAGAACAGTATAAAATGAGGCTTTGATTTGTTGAAGCATCTGCAATAAAACTGACAAATAACCATATTACCATATCAAAGTACCTGTGTTTCAAAGGCACGAGAAAAGTTCTGCCCAAGATTATGGCTGGTTCCAGCCTGTAATGCCTTCCGGTCACCCATCATAGCCTCTATCGTATAGGTCTTAACAGCACCAGCAAATGTTTCTACTTTTGACTTTCGACCTGCAATAACAGGTATTGCAGCTTGCTCATAAGCAAATTTTGAATACACATCAATCATCTGTATAGCCTGCAGTGGAGCAGTACTTATGCATTAAAGAAAAAAGACACTTATCTTGCAAATTCAAATGTTTAAACTTTAAAGGCAGTCATTATGTCAGACACAAACCTCTTTTTCTGCCTCCTCTGCAGTGGCATGAGCAGTATGTCCCTCCTGCCATAGAAACTCAAGAGTCCTCACGAAAGGTTTCGTTCGCATCTCCCATCTCGTGACATTTGCCCACTGAAGTAAATTAGACATCAATTCATCAAGACCCAGGCTTACATAAAAAAAATTCCTCCATTGAAAATTAAAGTAGTTCAAATACCGAGACCAAGCATGCGTGGTACCTGGTTAACCATAAGGGGAAGATCACGGTAACTATGAATCCACTGGGTGAACATGTGATTGACTATGGTTTCGCTCGTTGGTCGAACCTGCCAGAGCCTCAAGAAGTGCAGCAATCAGAGCTAACACCTTAGATCCTATTTGCTCAATAACTTATACAATCAAAAATACGTTACTAACAGAAATACATACGATAAGTTTCTCTTCGAGCTCCTTCCCTCCTCCTATTGTCACAAGTGCTAATTCGGGACTAAAACCCTCAACATGGCTAGCTTCTTTCTCTATAAACGAGTAGGGTATAAACTGCAGAATTCCAAATTTATCAAACAACTCAGAATTTAACTTCTAAACATTACATTACGCATCGAAAGCTCGAAATTCACCTTCACATGTTTGATCTTGGCATAAACTGAAAAAGTCATTGGAATCAAATACCTGAGGGAAATACATGTTACTGTGACCAGTCTCCTTGAATTTCACATTCAAATAATCCTACAAAAAACATTAAATTAAATTTAAACCAGTAATTGTGAATTGTGAAACGAACGTAATCAAATGGATGGAGGTAGCGGCAGCTGGAGTACCTGAATGGCTTCCCAAATGGCGTAACCGTAGGGACGGATGACCATGGTTCCGCGAACCGGACCGTAATCGGCGAGCTCCGCCTGTTCAATGACATCCAGGTACCAAGCATTGAAGTCCTGTGACCGAGGAGTGACGCCTCGGTCCTGGACTCGGTTGCTCTTCTGCCTATCGACTCGGTCCTTCTCGGTCACCGAAGCCGTGCTCTGAGATGATAATCCGGAGGTGGATACCGGAAACCGGAGGTGGTGGTGAAACCGGAGGTGGTGGTGGCACCGGAGAATCGACGGATAACGGCGGAAGATGGAGGGTGAGAAGAGCGAGCTCAGCGACGGTAGTCTCAGAGACAGTAGCAGCATTTTGGTAGCTCTCTGTGAGAGTCGAGAGTGAGAGAGTGAGTGAGAAGTAAAATAGGCAGACGAGGCGAGGACCGGGCCGGGTCGGCGCAGCATTAGAAATAGGTTCCCAGGCCCTGCCCGAGGGCCGATATTCTTGGGCCTAAGGGTGGGTCACTTTTAATCAAGCATTTTGGGCTCCCTAGTGAAAGGAATTGTGTTTGATAGAGGACTTCAATTTAGGTGTAGTAATACCTTATATAAGAATCTTTGATGTCGGAGAATTAAGAGATTTTGCAAAAGCTTATACAAAGTTGGGTCACTTGTTACATTTATACTTCAACTTTCTTATGCCTTTATTTGAATGTTAAAAGAAACGAATTGGATTACGCTTGTCTATAACACTGGGTCAGCCCAAGCCCGTCCAAAACATCGGGTTGGACTGGCCCCTGACCTAAAATTAGGGCCAAGATCGAGTAAGTCTTACATACCTAGTCTACCATTCCTTACTCAAGTGTTGACGGTACATTTTTTGTCATGGTTGTTCAATTTATGGACCATTAATTAGTCATCAAATGCTCACCATTTTAGAAAAGAAAGAAACTTATCTACGAGCGGGATGCCGGAAGATACACTATTGTGCTAGGCCGGTTCATAACTAACGGGGCCTTGTTTCTGACTCATCCAACAGAGGCCGGTTAGAAAACTTGGTAGTTTCCGTTTGCTGATTGCTCTTTTATTTGACAAAAGGTTGCCTGAAAGTTTTTTTTATATTTTTTTTATATTTTTGCAAACACAAAAAGATTTTTGACTTTAGGGGGAGCTGCTTTCTGCTGGGTTCCTGTTTGCAGTGAGATAGCAGCAGATAGGTTTTATTCAACCTCACTTTTGGGAGACACAAAGTGAGTGATAATTCAACCCATCAAATCCAACACTCCTCATATAATTATTACTCATTTTTTCTGGGCAGGCATACCCTATCATAAATTCTTCTTTTTATTTTCTTCATTACCTCATTTAATATGGTAATTCAATGCTTCCCTCCCACACCTATATCATTATTTCTCTTTCACTGCTATTAATTTTCTGTTTTTCTTTTTATTTCTACCCCTACAATACAAATCATTTGCTGGCGACATTTTCATTTTACTTCTTCGGGCTTCATTTTTATCTTGTAGTGTTGTACATGACTTGAATTGTCTACTTTCTCGGCTTAGCTAAATTTGAAATCGTTTAGGCATCCGACCGTCATCTAATAAATAAACGACTTTTCTTGCTTACTTTAACGTTTAAACTTTGACAACATTAATCAAACAGTTAATCGATTTTCTAATTTGATTTTTTTTTTTTTTTGTAAAATTGATCCTTAAAGAGTGACGTATAAATTTCATAGTTCCGGAATGAAGCAACATTGCAGAATACAATAACAAAAAAAAAACGAGTGAGAAATTTGATGACATCCCCTGAAATTAATTTAGGTTAAAATGAGTAATTTCACTCCCTACTTCCCTATGCAGGTGCAATAACAGCAGCATCGGCATCTAGCAAAGTAGCAAGCAAAGCATGCACTCTCTGTATTTACTTGAATGCATTTATGATTGGGGACTGGCTACAGTGCTCACAAGCATTGGATGCTCACACCGATCTCACCCTCCTTTCCCCCTCTCTCCTCACTCCTCTCTCCTTTTAACGGTGAGATCGGTGTAAGCATCCAATGATTGCGAGCACCGTAGCCTACTCCTTATGATTGTTTATCAATTCGTCCCCCTTTCTATAAATATGTATATATAGGGAGAATGCAAAAAAAAGTGAAGTTTTTATAATACCCAAATTGCCCTTTTTTATTAGAATTTCAAAATAAAAAACTTATGTAGTAGGACTGTGGGTGGTTAATAAGTTCATTATTTTTCAAAATATATTTTAATAAAAAATAATAATTATTAAAATAAGTAAGATAAAAAAAAACAAAAATCTATCTATATATATAAAGGGAGAAGGCAAAAAAAGTGAATCTATATCTATCTTCTTCTTATATATATCTTCTATATATAAAGGAAGAAGGCAAAAAATGTGAAGTTTTTATAATACCCAAATTGCCAATTTTTCATTAGAATTAAAAAAAAAAAAAAAACTTATGTAGTGGGACTGTAGGTGGTTAATAAGTTCATTATTTTTCAAAATATATTTTAATAAAAAATAATAATAATTTAAATAAGTAAAATAAAAAAAACAATAATCTATATATAAAGGGAGAAGGCAGAAAAAGTGAATCTATATCTATATATATAAAGGGAGAAGGCAAATTTGATAAAACACTCATAATATTAAAAATGTCCCTCCCTTTTACAACTTTTTAAAAAAATAATGTAAAATTTTTTTGAATTTTTTTAAAATCATAAATTGTATTTTTTTATAAATAAAATAAAAATAGCCAATTGCCACACGCGTATGCGTGTGGCAAGAGGCTAGTAATAATATTAATTGCCAACAACTAGTGTTAATAATATCTACGTGGCTAGAGGAGCTTGGTCGTCACAAGAGACTTGTTATTTGTTGAAATTTATGAAAATCTAACAAGATGATAGGTAAGGAAGAGACTTCGTTTATGTTTTAATCGCGCAAATCACATTTTAATTATTCTTAATTTGAGGTAACCGTTGGAAAACATTCTTTAATTAAGGAATTCATTAAACAATATATCATGAAAGTGCTATTTTTCTTTTCTTTAATAACCATAGAAATCATGTGATAATAAAATGTTAAAATCAATTAAACCATTTCCTATTGGACTATAAATATTTATAAATCATGCATGATCTCCTTTTCATGCCATCTTCTAATTTAATAGCCAAAAGATCCTCAAATCCTCCCCAACGAACAAATTCACGAGCCATATATTTTTCCGTGAAAAATTAGTTTGTGCACCAAATCAAACCATGGAATGGAAAATATTTATACCAATCAAGGACGAAATGTTTGGTAAATAACCATATATTTCCAAGAGATCTTTATAGTATGAACAAAACACACGTAACATTGTTTACAACGTAAGCAATTACATAGCAAAATCTTAGGTTACAAGGTGAATAAGGCACGTAAAGCACTCACTTCTTGCCATACCACATTTGTGCTCTCCTACCATCCAATCGAAAACCGACACGTCCCTAAACAAAAAACTAAGTTTTCCTAAAATACATGAATTACAATAAAAACCAAAAGGAAAAATACATAAGTGGAGCCCTCCATGGTTTGTATATAATGGTATTAAGGCCAAACTCAATCCAAAATAACGTATAGCCCTATGCATTAAGTTTCATCGCATAATTGATTTAAAATATTGTTACATAACATGCCCGTTTCATATAAGTACTGCTACAATATACCAAACGCCACGATGCACAACTTGCACGCCCAAAACCAAACGAGAATAATAAATGGAGTGGGCACAAGAATTTTCATAGAATCCAAACACTCCTCAAATTTTTATTTGTTTTTCGTTTTGGTGGGGCCTTTTTCTCCTTTTGGTAGCATTTTCCCCCTTTCCATTTTCTCAGGAAAGCCTACATAATAATCAGAAAACAAAGTATTTTTTTATAACAATTAGCCAGAAATTAAAATTAAATAAAACAAAAAAAAAATAAAAGAAAAATGAGGAAGTTAACGCCAAGCGGATGCGACGGTGAGAGTGCGGCTTATCCAACCAAAGCAAACCCCTCCATTCTCTTCTTTAACCGTGAACCCCGAGTTGACTCGGTTTCCCGAACCAAGTCGATTTTTCAACGACTCGGTCACGTTTGGGCCCATGGGCCTCAACTCGAACCCCGCCATTCCCATGCGGGCCCGCCACTTCCCAAACACTTCACATCGTTCTACACGATCCCTCCCTTCGCAAGCAACCGAGTTCACTAGCTTCCGACTCAGCGCCACCTCCGCCTTGACTCGCTCCGGATTCTCCCACGGCACCGTCGCCTCGATCGACTCCAACAGCGCCCCGTAGTACGCACAGCACTCGTTAACGCGCGCCATGAAGGGCGCGGTGTTGGTGTTCAGCTCCTGCTCCACCAGCGTCACCACACGCGGCGCCAGCCCCTTCACGCGCCGCAGGAGCTCGTCGCGGGGGTTGTCCGTGGACACGCTCTCGTCCGGCATGCTGTACAGTTTGAAAGCGAAATTCACGGCGATCGGCTCGTCCGGTTCGCAACCCAGCGAGTCCCGGTTCAGCTCGCCGATTTTCTGGCTCACTACGTTGAATTCTAGACCGACCCCGAGTCGCTCGGCGACTTGACACAACTTCTGACGGACCATTCTCAGCCTCTCCTCCCCGCCATTATCCGCGACGGTGGTGATCTTCACGACGGCGGGCCTACCATTCTGACGCGCGGAGAGCGCGTGGAAAAGGAGCATGTACTGACCGCCCTGCCCAATGTCGAAGTCAATCACATGAACCTTATTGGTCGCTGATTGGTCCGTCAAGGTCGCTTCAAGGATTGCGAGGTTAGCGGCCATAAACCCGAGTCTGAAACACGGAGATAACTCGTAAAGCAACTGAGTCGACCCGGTATGCTCCTGCCCAAAAAGCTCCGTTACCGGCGGCGGGTTATCAATCGGGTTGACCCGAGACTTCAAAGCTAAACCCATGAACTCCAGAAGCCTTTGTTCTGAATTGGGTCTCGGATTCGCGACCTGGGTCGTCGTCACCCGGGCGAGGATCTCAGCCGCGGCCTCGGATTTCCCTTCAGAAATGGCCGTCGCGGCCTCCATGAGGGACTGCTTGGAACACGTGGAGGTAGCAGGAGACGCCACGGAGGACGAGGAAGACGACGACGATGTTGGCGACGGAGAAATGGGTTTCTGGCTCGGACTCGGAACCGCCGGACCCATCAGATTCTGTATCGTCTCGGACCACTGGCTGTTGGTTTTAGTAATGACAGAAACTTCGTCGTCCTCGTCGTTATCGTCGAGGAGCTGTTTCTCCAGCTCTTGCAGCCTGTTACTAATCATCTTCTTCTCGGAGTCCACACCCCGAGTCTGAACCGGGTTGTTCTGAACCGGATTGTGGGGAACCAGACTGTTAACATACGACATCGCCGGTGGCGCTGTATGGTGAATGGGCTGAGGGCGGAGCTGCTGAAGCAGAGGCAACCCGAACCGCTGATGGGATAAAATCGAGGAGGAAGAAGACGAAGAGTCGGAGCCTGTAATTGATGACCCAGATGAGAAGTCTATCGGAGATAAAGGCGAAATCGGAGAGGAGTGCTGGAAAGTTCTGGGCTTGAGGGAGCGAAGATAGAGATTTTGGCTAGCATTCTGGTGGTGGTGGTGGTAGGGGTTGTAGTGGTTCTGCTGGTGCGCTTGGAACTCCGCGAGCGTCCGCTTTCCGATGAAACCGGCTGCTGGGTTTTGGGTTTGGGGTTGGAATTGTGTTTGGCGAGCGATCTGGGAGGTGGTGGGGTCGAGGAACAGGCCGGGGAGCTGGGATCGGTGATAGGGATTGTTCTGAGATGGGTTGTGGCCGTTCATGGCGGCGGCGATGGAGATGGATCGCCCGTTTGTGTAGAAATCAGGGACGCCGCCTCCTCCTCCTCCTCCGCCGTTGAATCCTCCCGATTGCATTTTTTCCTCTCTGGGGTTTTGAGAGCGAGGAAGGGAAAAAGGCTAAAAGTGGTGGGTTTTGAAGAAACGCATGGAAGGGGAAGAAGAGACAGTTTCGGTTTCTGTTTCTCTCTCTTATTATTATCGCCTTCAATTCATTTGTAATTGCGATGAAATTGATTATAACTCAGCCAGATTCCAACTCTAGAGAGAGAAAGTGACTTGCTTTTCGTTCTGGTTTTCGGTTTTTGGTTGTCTTTTTTCGTTTTTTAAATCCGAAATTCCGAAATGAATCTACGCGAGTATGGACGCCATCGAATCCCACACCGTTGGATTTTCTTTTCAGCCTCGGTTTTTGACGATGGACGGTGTTTATAACGCGTAGATATACTCTTTCACGCACACCTCATGCTTTCCGTTTTGAATTTACAATCAGAGGAGCCACACGAGATTGATGGGAGCGTAGATGCACGTACCAATATAACATATGAGTTTGAAAATGACAAACTGACACCTATTTCGGCCCCGACACACTAATATTTAATTATGTTTGTTATATTTTTATTTAATTTATTTAATGTGACAGTTAAAAATAAAATAATAGTGTGTGAAAATTAATTTTTTTTAAATATTTTCTTTATTTTTTCTATGAACTTGTCATACTCGGTTAATTTCTACCCAATTACCATTTTGGCTAATTTATTTATTTTAAACGACTAATTTATCTGATGTCAACATATTTACTCATATTCTAACTAGATTTTCATTTGATAAAGTCATATGATTGTCATTAAAAATTATTTGTTGTCATCCTTCCTTAATGTTACTTTATACTTGGTCTTTCTTGAAATATAACATTTTGTAACCGAGAAGTACATAAAATGTGAGCATATATTCCCACATTTGAGAAAAAAGTTTATTTTAATTATTTAGAAGAAATTGATCAAAATAATAGTTTAATGGTAATCAGCAGTTCAGTGGTGAAAAATAGACAAAATATTTTACTATGGACAGTAGGAATATGAGGAGCGTGCACTCACACGCTACCTGGTGAGGTGGAAGTTGTGTATTTCGTTTTAAGTGAATGAGATGATCTTTATTCGGCTGTGATCATCTGACATGACAGTTACGAAGTATTCCAAAAGGCCTTCGACCGGAGCCCCGAAATGCAGTCCAGAACACAACGAAAGCGACCCCCCAACCACGTGTGGCGAATGGGGTTGAGCTGTGAGGCTGCGTTAAGTGACGCCCACCGTGACGGGAGATATCAAGCTTTGTTAATTCGCGGATTCGAAATTCTAGTTGCTGGTTTGTCCTGACGGACGATTCCCGGTTGACTCTTGGTGCGTTTGCTGACACGAGTCGGTTTCTGTAGCAGGGCTTTACGTATGAATGGGGAAATTTAACCTGAATTTGGTCTACGTCGCCTACCCCCAACCATTAGAATATTTTAGCTCCGACATTAATAAAAATTCAGTTTAAAAAATAAAAAATTTAGAAAATGAGATATTGCTAGAATTTACAGCTAGTCCATCTCACTTTTAAGTTTCTACATGAATCAACACAAGGGGTATGTACTTTGACAAACTTAGTTGATTAATCAGCGTTTATTTCTGCATATGAAATTTTGAGTTCGATTCTTCATTTATTATCGCTTTGTATCAATACGCTTCAACCTGCCATTTGTATCTTAAACTTATATTAACTTGCCAAATAGATTATAGTTTGTTAAAAAAAAAATAGGTTTCCGGACCCACCACCATGAAAGGGTTGGCCAGGTTTTTGTATTTACAACTTAATGACGTTGAATTGAACCTAGATTTCTAGAATTATATATAAATTAGGTCAATGAATATTCATTGCATGTGTGTAGCGGGACTTCTTGAGTGCTCCAGAGTATCCGGTATTCAAGATGTTTTAACCGTTAAATATTTGTTTAAAAATACAAATCTTAATATATAACCGTTAAAACACCCTAAGTCCCGGATATTCCAGAATACCCCATAATTTTTGGTGTGTGCCACTGATAATGCTCAAATTAATAGTGTAGCTAGTAATGTTGTACGTGTATCCAATGTATTTCTAGGAATAACAAACAAATAAATAACTAGGTTGATAAACGATAAACTTATATATTGATCGTTGAACTTAAAATTAAACTATTCTAAATTCTTTATCCCAATCTAGAACCATAAAGATTCGACCATTTTCTGTGTAACTATATGTGTTCCCCAATTCTTTCCGACTCATGGTATTTGGGTTTACTCAAACCCATTGAAATTAGGATAATTTTAGAAACTCATTTCAAAATAGTCTATTATTCGTTTTTCAGAACGAGTTGTTTCAGACATTTTTGTAACATCCCACATCGACCAACGGAGAGGGGGGTGATGTGTCTTATATGTACATGCCCATCTCCATTTAGCACGAGGCATTTTGAGAGCTCACTAGCTTCGGATTCCATTGGAACTTTGAAGTTAAGCGAGTTTGGGCTAGAGCAATCCCATGATGGGTGACCCACTAGGAAGTTGCTCGTGAGTTCCCACAAACAAAATCGTGAGGGCGTGGCCTAAAGCGGACAATATCGTGCTATGGTGGAGTCGGTCCGAGATGTGACAAAATGGTATCAGAGCCACTCTGCCGTTCGATACGGATGTGCCGACGATAACGTTGGGTTCCCTTTAGGTAGGGTGGATTGTAACATCCCACATCGGGCAATGGAGAGGGTGTGATGTGCCTTATATGTACATGCCCACCTCCATTTAGCACGAGGCCTTTTTGGAGCTAACTGTGACACATCCCGATCCCAGACACGCCAGGTGTCGGGAAGTGCTGGCCGACACGTGTTAGGTGACGAAAGCCAATTATGCAAGAAACGGTGAAAAGTAAGAATATTAAGAGTTGAGTGCGGAAGTAGAAGTGTGGTGAGGGTTAAAAACCCATAATACATAATGCATAACAGTCAGAGCAAAGTAAATAGTGCAGGAATATAAAAACATTCACATCCCCGTGAGGATGGATAATTAAAAGTTAACTACAAGTAGGAGTGAATCCTACATAGTCTGAAGAAATGTCAGAACCGCCGACCACCGCCGAAGAGAGCCCTCGAATCACCGCTAAGTGAACTGTCACTACGTCCTGGAGGGGCTCAAAACATAAAACGGTGAGTGGGTCAAAAAGCAAAGTTTGATAAAACCGTTGTTTTCAAGAGTTTACTAACTCCTCACTGGAAAACAAGTATAGTTTGAGAAAATACGTCATACCCTCAGGCATGAACCTCAAATACTATAATAAAAATATACAGGTACTCCCTGCTAATGATGTACTGACATGCTCACCCATATGTAAACACACAAGTCCAAGTGGCTAAACCACAAGGAACAGACTAGGTATAAAAGTAATACGCTGAGTACGACAATGACGCGAGTCTAACGCTAAGCGCTGGTGCACAAAGTGCAGTCACACAAGTTCGAGTTGCCTAGTGCAACCTAGAACAGGCTAGTACCTATAATGGATCCAAAGCTGCGTAGCGGTACTGATAGTGACTACTCCAAACGTCAAGGCTAGTCCTGGCCACAAGACTGAGTACTAATACCTGGGGTGTATACATCTACTGATGAGCAACAGTATAAAACATGCATGGCAATATAATACGAATGTTCTACCTCCAACAATCGTATATGATATGAATTATGCTAACAGTTTGAAGAAAGCATTGAAAACCATACGTATATATACATTTATCAAAACAAAGACCCACTCACTCACCTGTAGGTAGCCGGGTCGTAGCCCCCCGGTTCTAGGTAGCCCCGGTAGTCCTCTGGATAGGTTTCACCTATATGAGATATCACTGTAATAATGATTAAACTCATAAAGGTTACTAAATAACTAAATAATTACACCTATCCCTTGTTTGCTCAACTAGGAGGTCTAAAACACCTCGAAAAATATCATACGTACTGCCCCTAGGTAGTACGCGTCGTCACGAGTCGCCTCGCAAAGACAGAATCGAAAAAAGAGTCCCCACGCGCGGCTCAAACGCGCCAAGCCGCGGCTCCACGCACGGCTCAACTCGTTGTCTCACGCGCTTTCACGTGCGGCTCCACTCGCGGCTCAGCCGAGCCGGTCAGCGCCGGTCAGAACCGGTTCGCTGACGTCAGCAAGGGCGGTCTGACCCGGTTTGCTGACATCATCGCTGATGTCAACGCCGGTCACCTCTGGTCTTTTTCCGGTCGCCAGCGCTGCCGCCGGCCGCCGTCGCCGAAATTTTGGCCGGTTTCTGGGTAATTTTTAAAGCTCGATATCTTCTTCATTTTAAGGCCAAATTTTACGTGCCATATATCAAAATGAAGCTGGAGAAGAGTAGAATGACGGTGTACCTTTGGATTGGTCGTACAAGCTCGGAAAATGGCCTGAAATTGCCTCGAAGGTTGCGGTTCACTGTAGCAAATCGATCTATGTCAAAACTCAACCAAATCAGGCAAACGACCTATGAAAATTCATCTACTCAACGAGAGGAACACAATGGTGGTAGTTAGAAACCTCACCTCGGTCTAGATTGATCGGAAAATGGCCGAGAAGGTCCGGTTCTTCCGGTTGCGTTTCCCGTCAAACGGTTGAGAGTTTGGACGAACGGTTTGCACCGTTGAGTCCACGGCGTCGAGACGAAGGAGGTGGTGATTTTCGTTCACTTCGATTCGACGGGTTTCCGTCGGTGTGCACTGTGCACCCACGGAGAGAAAAGGGAGAAAAAGTCAAAAGAACTGGGGAAAAGAAAAGTGACGGGGAAGAAAGAAGGGAAAGAAAGAATAAGGAAAAATTGGGTTTTGGGGGTATTGTGCACCCACCAAAACAGTAAACTTACACGCTCACGTGTACAAAATAAACACGCACGTGTAGAGAATATTCCACAGAAATTATTTTATAACAAACTTTTTACGGGATGTTACAAACTGGCTTTGGATTCTATGGGAACTCTAAAGTTAAGCGAGTTCGGGCTACAGCAATCCCGTGATGGGTGACCCAGTGGGAAGTTGCTCGTGAGTTCCCATAAACAAAACCGTGAGGGCGTGTCCGCTTCGAGTTTGGACTAGAGCAATCCCATGATGGGTGACCCACTGGAAGTTGCTCGTGAGTTTCCAGAAACAAAACCGTGAGGGCGTGGCCTGAAGCGGACAATATCGTACTACGACGGAGTCGGTTTGGAATGTGACATTTTCCTCATTTATTTTCTTATGAGATAATATACGTCGTATGTTGAATGAAATATCATTTTACCAAATTGATATAAGAATCAACTCATGCTTTATCATTACATAATCCAAATTTTTCTTACATAATTAAATTATTTTTATGGGACCCCAAAAATGGATATAGGTGGGAACAAAATTATAAAGTGAGACATGGTGGATTGGTGATTATTAATGTTATCCCTTCCAATTCTACTCCGTTTGCAGATCTTTAACTTGAAATCTACCTTATTTAAGAAGAGAAAATATATGCTACCAAACTGCAAATATAATTTCTTTAACATGAAGATTGCTACCTTCATTTCATGCTTGGCTAAACCCACCCACTCTTTTGCCAAAAATAAACTATTAAAAAATAAAACAAACAAATGAAGCATTATATTTGAGAAATGATATGTCTATGAACTCGGATATCATGCAGTGACTTATAATAAAATCTGCTTCAATTTAAGGTTGTGCTTGTGGTCATGATTTACACTTATGAATTAAGTTTAGAGTTTAGTTGTTTTGAGATGCGTGGGTTTGGATTCATATTATGCTTAATTTTGGCGATGTCAGTTTTTTTCATTGTTTGTGCATATTTTTCCCTATTCATTTTTGCTTTTTCGAGTTGTTTTTGCAGCTATGTTGAAATTTGTGTCCTGTAAACATCATTGATGTATTGTTAAAAATTTTGAATAAATATAGTTCATTTGGAAAGAGCTTGTAGCTCAATTAATTAGAGCATTTACCTTTATAGCAGAGGTCTGAATTTGATTATTGTTGTAGTTTATTCACACACTTTTTTTTTTTACACACTCTTTTCAATTTCAGCCGTCGAATTGAATGAATTGAAGAAAATATAAGGTTAAAAATTAACAAAGAGTATGAAAAAAGTAAAAGATGTGTGGATAACACAACCTATAAAAAAAATATGGATGAACAAAAAAATGAAAACAAATAAAAATAGTAATGGTTTCCATCATATTGTCTACAAATATTTATTGTGTAACTGACAATTGTGGATTTTAGTGGATAAAAGAGGAGGGAGACGTTCACCATAAATTTGTTGGTACCCAATTTTAAGATACGTCCATCAAAGCATCAGTGGTTGCAACATACTCAAGGTCTCACTACATATAGTAAAATCCTACCACAATAACTATTTAAGATTTTTTTTTTCTTGCCAGACCACCTTATTTAGAGAATAATTTTGCTCACTCCCTTTTAAAGTGAGGGTGATGCTCACTCTCTTATTGATATTGTCAATGAATTAGTTTAAATTTTAAGATTTATATCAAACTAATCTACCGGCAATCAATGAGGGGGTGAGCAAAGTTGCACTCTCCTATTTATTATAAATAAATAAGATTCCAATTTAATCCTTGACTACTATCTAAATCACTAAGAGGAAGATCCGAACTTGAATGCAGAACGAAAAACATATTTGCTCCAACAAATGTAATTACAATTTTTCTTCAATAGTCAGGACTACTCAGCAGTACGAGAAATGAACGGTCATAATTGAATTGAAGAAATATTATTTTTACTTATTTGCTAATATAATGGATATAAAGCCAGACTACTAGCCTAGATTCCCACATAACTAAGCCTACACTTGCTGAACTCATTTATTTTAAAGATAAATCAATTGACACATACAACTTTAATTTCTACCCAATTTTGTACCAATATGGTTTAAAATAGGGCTAACTACATTTCACACTCTCTATGTTTAGTCTGATTTTCAAAATGGGTCACGAGATTTCAATTTTCACACATTACTCCCTAAGATTTTGAAACTGTAGCAATTTACACATTTTTTCTAATTAATTATTTGAATTTTCGTTAAATTGATGACATGATGAGCATGAAACTCATAACTGAGTTGATGTGTAAGCCACATTTACACCATATTGACTAAAAAACTCATCAATTTAATGAATAATTAAACATTCAAATATATAAAATGTGTAAATTGATACAATTTTAAAACTTTAAGATGCAATGTAAAAAAATTAAAACTCCATGGCTCATTTTAAGAATTACCTCAAACCTTAAGAGTATAAAATGTAGTTAGCCTTTAAAATCTTCTCCAATTGCCTCACATAGGATCCTGAAAATTTACGAATAAGGTCCAAATTTTTTTCGTTTGTTACATTTGTTTTACAATAATGCTAAAGTCTTCAATTATTCCCCCACCCAAAAAGGAGAATGAAAAACAAAGAAGAAAGAAGAAAAAGACGAACAACAACAACAACAACAACATGCTGGTCAGAAAGAGAATCCCTAGCTAAATACTAAACAGTCTAAACTTGTTCATTTGGCTTAAATACGAAGCTGCTAAGATTTAAATTTTGAGCATCTTTCCATTAAATAAATAATCATACAATTTGATCCGAATTTAATTAATATTTTGTTTGATTCTTGTTTTAGGCTAGTCATGTTTAATTGAATTTCTTAATTAGAATGAAAAGTATTTGACCACTAATCCCAGTCATTATATATGCCACCCTTTCAACCTCTAGTCACCAACCAGTTTAAACACATTGAAAATTACAAAACTGATCCCTCATGTTTGGAAGAGGTAAGATGTAGGTCAACTATGCTTTTTCAGGGGCCAAATTACAATTGCCAGATTTTTCATGGTCGACTTTTAGTGAGTGAGATTTCAATGCTTTCTCACTAATTCTTCTTTACCTAAATTATTTACACAAAAGTTGGGTCCAACTTCCATACTACGTAGTATCAAATACTACGAACATTGGATGGTTTGGATTCACGGGACCCACATGACCCATATCATTCAAAACAATCCACGCCATCCAATGTTCGTAGTATTTCATACTACGTAGTATGGAAGAATTTTCGACAAAAGTCATCTAAATATGAAAGATTTTTTTATTGTGACAATCACTTTGTCATATAGTCTCACTCATCCACATGTTATAATATGAGGAAAAGACAAAGTAAAAATGTCATGGTATAGTCGCGTGTTATAACAAGAATAAATTAATAATATTATGTAAATGTGACTGACGCTGAAAAAACTTGTAAAAAATCATTGCCTACCTTCGTTTGCTTAGGAACCTACTTTTACGTAGTTCACCTCTCATTAGGGAGTTTAGGAGGTCTTTCTGAGTGCATATTTCTCGTATCAATAAAAGCAGGTTTTGTCTCATTTTCTGGAAACTAGTGTGAAAACTCCTTATTAATTCATTTGGATATTATGCTATCAATGTGACTATCAACTACTTAATGTTTCATAGGAGGGTTGCGTGTGGAACAAAATATGCATGACAATTTGGTTAGCAACTAAACAATCCAAGCTACAAAATCCAAATGCCTTATTCAACTCAACACGTGTCAAGCACATAACATATGTGCCACTTGTCTCTTGCCTAACTCAACCTCCTTGTACCATATATTTTATCGAATATAATTTTGTGACCAGAAAAGCACTTTATAAATATCCAAATTTACAAAGTTCCTTTGCAACTTCTTTCCTTCCCCGTCACCCACCGCCTCCACCTAAAACAATAACTAATAATTATATTTCGAGGTCAAAACCGTAATCCCACACTAGACTACTTTATTAGGGAAAGCCGTCTGTTTAGGAGTTGGTAGAGCTAACAGAGAAGGAATCACTCATAATTCGTGGCTAAAATTTTAAGTGGAACGGGTTTTCTGCCGTCGTATTAGTGACTTGAAATGCCACATAAAGATGAATAGGAGAGCAATTTATATTAAATAGGTTTATTTTTACGTGACGCTTTGATTCAATAACACATTATCATGTAGAAAAAAACTTACACATGACAATACATTATTAGACAAGAGATATCATGTGGTGGTGAACTCGTTCCATGTAAGCTATTCTAAATGAATAGAGTCTATTGTTTTTTTTTTTTTTGGTAACGAGAGTAATTTATATGATACAAGTACACATGACATTACTTCCGTAACCTCTCGTGCTAATAATAGAACGTCATATGAAGAAATACTTATACATGTAGTTGTATTAGTAGTATTAGACACTACAACAGTGCATTCGTGCCATATAAATCCTCATCCATGATAACCTAAAGTATTTAAGTAATTTAAAAATGTGGGGCCATGTTTGGCTTGAGAGTTAGATTTTTTTGGGTCAGAATATTAGATGCTTTATTAAAACACCATAAGATAGAATAACAGAGGACTAAATAAAATCAAATTAAAAACCCAAAAGTAAATATCGAGAACAAAAGCTTTTATCTTACATCTTACAAAAATGATATCCATATTGGCATAAGCGTTAGTCTTTAGATTTAACCGGGAATAAACGGTTCCTAGTTGGAATCCATTTGAGCGCCGACTGCATGAAGGACGAGGTCTACGCGCTTTTTGAGGAGTGACGCGCACACGACATCGATTGCCACACGAAAGCCACACTCTCCCTAAAAAATGAAATGTGAGATTTTCATTGGTCCAAGAGCTCACAGCTCAGGCGAGAAATGCGGTGATTTTTGCCTACAACAGATTCAGTGTATAGGGCATTCGCCAAGAGTGACCACTTAACATCTGTACATCAAACTATATTTTGGGATTCTCCAGAGAAAATCCTCCGTCCGCATGCGAGTAGGCAAACTCCAACAAATTTAGAGTTAGACAATTTGATCACGTGTCGCGTTGATTATTTAACAAGACGATCTTATTTTTGATAGACAATATATACATACGATATTGTTAGCAATATTATTGAAGAGTAAATGACATTAATAATGTAAACAACGTGTTGATATTGAAAGATTGGACAAATTATGTGAAAAGGTCGTCTGACTCAAGATTCACCATAAATCTCAACCACATCAACACTCAAAAATTAAGATGTGCCACAAGCATTACTCATATATTATATATTAACTGCAATTTTGTTATATATATAATATGTAGACACTATTGATGCATCACTGAGTTTGTACGCATCAATGGTTAAGAGCCGCCTTATTGTACATGAGTGAAGATTGGACAAATTATGTGAAAAGGTCGTCTGACTCAAGATTCACCACAAATCCCAACCACATCAACACTCAAAAATTAAGATGCGCCACAAGCATTACTCATATATTATATATTAACTGCAATTTTGTTATATATCTAATATGTAGGCATTATTGATGCATCACTGAGTTTGTACGCATCAATGGTTAAGAGCCGCCTTATTATACATGAGTGACTCATTCAAAAATTACTTTTGCATTAAATATTAATTAAATTCATACATCAAATGCACATAAAATTTTATTGTGATGGATGGTCATATTGCACGACTCTTACTAACCAACACCATTATAGTAATATAATATAGTTAACCATAGAGATTTGAGTGGGGTGTGATGGTAAGTGTGCTGTTAGTATTCAATTGAAGTATGTAATGTACACATCAGACGCAGAGAGTAAAGGTTATGTGCGAATATGACAACCGCAATTCTATAACCATATTATTCGTTTTCCTCGTTAAGTAGTTCAATTCAAGCCACCACACTCAAACATAATAAAAATTAATAATCAAATTATCTTTATGAATAAAGAAAAGTAAACGAAAATCTGTTTGGTATGAGAAAAAACATAATGGAGTATCAATAGAAACTGTTATTTTCTCTGTTTTAGTTAATAAAAAATAGTTAATTTTGTTGCTGATGTTTTTACTAGACTAAATCATTCTCAGTTATGCGAAAAAGTTTGAAGTCATTCTCTTGCTAGCTAGTGTTATCATTCTATTTGGGCATCAACTTTGATAGCTTAAGATTGAGTTTCTTTCAAAAAACAATGAGAAGATATAAGTACTTTCCATTCTTGTGCTAGAAGTATTCGTCAAGGTAGAGATATTTTTTTAAGTACCCGGTGTACTTCATATGTCATAATACAAGTAGAAGAAATAATATATTTTTGCATGTTCCTCCACTTATATCATGACATGTGGAGTACCCAATTGAAAACTTGGCACTTTGAAAAATTTCTTGTCATGGTGGATCTTAAGAATGAATATATCATTATCATGGCATGGCGTCCACTGCTAATATTACATGAATATGTGGAGAGAAACTTACAAATATTCTTGAATCATTAGCATAAAATAAAATGTCACTATAACAATTTTCTTATGCTATGTAAGTTGGTATTGTGAATCTCATGCTCAAGCATGACGCAGTATCGCCTTCTAGGTAGGTTGAACATTTCTTCCTTCTTCGACGTTCTCTTTTCTTTGGTTTTCAAAAGCTTAAACAAAAAGAAGAATAATAACTAGTCGTAACCCCAAGCACAAATATGGGGCGAAGGTGTGATCAAAATCAATTTGTAGGCTTAATTCTGATGCAAATTTCACGCTAAATATTGTATAAAACCAAGGATAATGCTTGTGTCTTTCTATAGGGACTTATTTGTCCTCCTACTTACTATTAACGAACATTTATCGTTCGAATATCATAATCAGAATAGTTTTTTTTTTTTTTACCATCTAAAGATCATATATACAAAAAATTATTCAATTTGGAGATCTTTTAGCCACTCATATGCATAAACAAATAAAAGGTTCACCATGAGGATGTTACTTGATATCACAATCGTTGATTGATTTAACACGTATGAATCACTAAACGATCTTTAAATTGAATGATTTTTTGCACATGTAATATTTAAATGATGATAAAGAGAATGAACGGTTCTGATTATGATATTCAGGCAGTAAAAATTTGTTAATTGTAAGTGGGGGACATAAGCATTATCCTAAAAATAATTCAAAATAGTCCAATATTTAATTACAGAAATTAAATATAATTTTCGTTCAGGACCACATCATATAAAATAGCTATAGCTCATCACATTTTCAATGAAAAAAAATCCCCAAATTCTGTATGCATGAACCAGTCGGTCCATTTTCAACGTAACACGCGTTATTGTGTGCTCACGAGGATTTTTGTTGTGCATGCTGATTGTAAATTACAATTTGATTTTTTTTTAGTTGAAGATGAGATTTGATTACAATATTTACATGTATTTAATATAATAATTATTTCAATGGTCAGATGGTAATTGTATTAAATAAATATTCAATGAATAATTTTGATCGTCAGATAGTGATTATATTAAATACATGTAATACATGTAAGTATTGTATCTTATAATTAGATTAACGAAGTTTAATTGTGCGCTTAACAATATCCATAAAATTAATCGAAGATTATGGTCAAAATACAAAAACTATCTGGTTCCTTTTATTTATTTTGTTTCTTATTATATATAGCTGTCATTGGATCACCAATTTCAGTTTTTGCCGTTACGAGTTTCATTAACACGTCTTTAAGCCTTGTGGTGGTCGGAGAGCGATGGCTGAATACGAAGTGACTAAACCTCTCTCTCTTTCTGGTCTCTCCGACTTATTTTTTATTGTCCACACACGGGGAAAAACTTATATACAATTAGAACGTCAAGGTGTTGAGATTCTAATCAAGTTTTTCAAGCATGTGTTGTAACTTCCTAATTGACATGGTGAGATTTGTTTGAGATCCGGTCATTTTACCGTTCGAGTTGTAAGTAAGTTTTTCTCTTCAAAACATAACGTCTACCAACAATAAAGGATTAATTTGTTTGCCTAAATAACTCATCGAGCACAAAGCTGTTTGCAGCAGCATTGATTAGTCATGTGTCTTATAAACCGCGTCATTACATCTGTGTGTTGTGCTAATAATATTTGTTTATTTTAGTTATGCAGTGATTTAAGAAAGCAAAAGGACCCCTTTTTCCTCACTTCGTGAATATGAATTGACTAATTCCGTTTTTTTTTTTTTTGAAGTGACTAATTCCGTTGAACCACTAGCTTTAGCCCTTGGCCATCAGAAACAAATCCTAAATCAGATGTACACTTATTACATAATGTGTATTTTATGTTTTTCTTTTCTTTATCGTAATATAGTTGTCAATTGAACGCAATAAGATTTCAATGTTTTCCTTTCAAATTAATACTATGTTTCATATGCAATTTATTTTAGTTGAGTAAGATAGTATGAATGCGCCTTGTCATTAGAATTCGCATTATTTCTTTGTAAAGTAACAATATCAATTTGTCAAAAGAATAATGATTTTGCAATATCTCTAAAATTGATGCCATACTTTTTCTTGAGTGCCCAAGGGCGAAGCCAACATTTGAAAACATATAAGATTTGTACTCATATTTGCACTCAATCAAAAAAATTTTAAATATATTACACAAATTATGTTATTCTAACAGAAGCAGCCTACTCCATCATAGCATAAATAAGTCTATCCCACATCTAAAATCTATTTTTTCTCCCTTAAGTATTGAACTTAACAACACTCAAAAGACAAAAATCACTCACATTTAAAATACTAGCCCACCCTGATAACAATTTCTAGCTCCGCCCTTGTGAGTAACTACTGCCATTTTTGTCGACATATCTAATGATCTTCGGTCAATCAGTTTAAGCCGATTAATCAAATCTAACGATTAAAAATGTTTTTGCAATGAATGGTTGTAGATATTCAATAAAAATCGTGCAAATAACCAGCTATCGTAGGTGAAGAACTGAGCGGAACAGAAAGAGTGGAACACAACACGCAAACTGCAGCAACAAACACATCTGCTTCACTGAGACTGAAAGCGCCGTAATGACTGATGGGGTAACTAAAATTAATCTTGTCTTTTGAAATCAGAACCGTTGGATTCATGCGTTAGATTCGCTCATCACCCCGTGTCCTCCACTTATTTGCGCTTTAATCTACGTTGTCAGTGCACGTCCCACGTGAGGAGCTGCACTTCCTCAGTGGAAACGATGGGTCATCCGCTAGTTAAAATCCTCTGTCTAATGTAATTCGCAAGCCACTTCCGTCTCTGTGTCCTTTTTTTTGTTAATTTTTTTCCTAATTTTCTTTTCGAATTTAACTTATTTTTTAACAAACCATTTTTACACCGGGTCAACTTACCGCACACAAACTACAATGAGCCACAATTTAGCATCGATTTCATTACAAATATATATCGTCTTTGAATCTATGTGATGAGCTTTTGTCCAACAAAGTAGAGACTAGATACCGCTAAACGGTAGACCAATTCATTATCTGCAATAAGAATTTTGATTGGTTTTGTTGTCTTCTAACATGCAATGGGCCAATGAGTCATCGCACCAATTTTATGGTCCACGGACCCTGGCTGGCTTAAAGAGCCCAGAAAACAATCATCAATATTTTGGGCTAACGAGTTATGGCACAACATTTTATGGGCCGTAGAAAGAGGCAAGAAAACGATCATCATTTCATTTGTTTGGGCCAATTGGTTACCACAATAACCTGACTCAAGTTCTCTAGTCTATAATTAAGCTTTGGTAACGGATTATGAGTAATCAATGTAATTAGGACTTGATTACCTAATAGGGGGTAATGGTAGAACTACATTCCGCATTATACGTGTCATCGTGAGACAAATAAATGGTAGAACTACATGACGTATACACTAAGATTAGTTTCAAAGTTTGTAGTTCAAAATAATTAAGAATGAATTTCTCTACACTCGAGAGTCTGTGTTTGATTCCTCTCAACCGCAACATTGCATGGAGGTGGGTAACGTATATTTAGGGATGGTTTCGATGAAAATGGCAATAATAAAATTCCAACGTAGTCGTCGATCTAATATTATGCATGGGTTAGGAACGTAGGACTGTTAGGTTAGACCTTGAAGGATTCCTTTTCCCTTCTCCCGCCCACCTCGTGACGCTTGGTTTTGACTTATCTCTTTGTTCCACACTACTCCCCATCGACTTTTGCTTTCACTTTCTTGTCTTTCCATGCTCAGATTTTTCCTGTCCGTTAGTATCATATTCCATGAAAGTACTCCACGCTGCAGGCTATGGTTTAGTTTAACATAAAAAATTATTCTCATTTGGGCCAATTTTACATGGATGATATTTGATTCAAGACTTACAAATACAACATGGACCATTCACATCATGAGATTAAATTGTAGAGTGCCTAAATGAGTGAGTGGTTAATCCCATATTATGAATGATATTTGATTGAAGGCCTAGAACACTAACCATTCATATCACGAGATTAAATGACGGTGTGTCCAAATGAGTGGTTGACGCCGTATTAACTCACTAACTAGCTGTGTGACCAACAAGTTGAAGTACTAGAGTCAATTATAAATTAGATAATTACTTAAAATTCTTCTATGTTCTTTATAAACATTGTATAAGATACTATAAACCACATATACAAATAGGTACCAAACTCTCAAACTTAAATCTTACGCCTAACTAAATGGAGGAGCCACTGCTCGACACAGCTGCTGCTGGCGGCGCTGCCGAGTTGAGCAAGAAGCAGTCTATGTACGAAGGTGAGACTGAAGACTATGTGCCGGTGAGGAGCTTTGGTGCGTTGCGGCGTATGTTTTGGATAGAGACGGTGAAGCTGTGGCAAATAGGCGGTTCGGCAGTTATCACTGTCATGTGTATGTATGGGACTAACTCAGTCATCACGCTCTTTGCCGGTCATCTCGGAACTATTGAGCTCTCTGCAATCTCCATTTCTCTCGCGGTCATTTCCACCTTCACTTATGGATTCATGGTACTTAATCTTCTTCCCCGGCCCTTAATTCTTCCTGTCTTAAATAAGCACAGTATGCTATTAGACTGTTCATCATATAACTATTGTTCTAATTAGGGTAAATTTTAATTAAACATCTGATACACGTCAAAATAGTAGTATACCACATATATCTGGCAAGAGAACATTGATGTACTTGAAATGTCTCCAATACGGCATAACTAACTAACAATGAAAGTAATACTAACTCTAACGTCTCAATAGTATATCATATATATGTTATGTTGTCAAATTGTTAATTTATTGAATACGGAAACTTATTTGTTCGTTGTGAAATGATTTGCTAGCTTGGGATGGGGAGTGCTCTGGAGACCCTGTGTGGACAAGCATTTGGTGCTGGACAAATTCACATGCTTGGGATCTACATGCAACGATCATGGTTAATCCTGTTCGTAACCTCCTTCTTACTCTTGCCGATTTACATCTTCGCCACACCGATTCTAAAGTGGCTAGGCCAAGAAGACGACATAGCGAATGAAGCAGGAAAATTCACACTCCAAATAATCCCCCAGTTGTTCTCACTTGCCATAAATTTCCCAGCTCAGAAGTTCCTCCAGTCTCAGAGGAAGGTGAAGGTGCTGGCATGGATTGCAGTGTTGGCCCTGGCCTTACACATTGGAATGCTAGCGCTATTTATTTTTGTGTTTGATTGGGGCACATTGGGGGCAGCTGTGTCATTTAACATCACGAGATGGGGGATCTCAATTGCACAAGTTGTGTATATTATGGGTTGGTGTAAGGAGGGTTGGACTGGATTTTCATCGCAGGCATTCAATGAGATTTGGGCGTTTGTGAGACTTTCTCTTGCCTCAGCTGTCATGCTCTGCCTGGAAATTTGGTACATGATGACTATTCTCATTCTCACCGGCGGTCTTTCTGATGCAGTTATAGCCGTTGGTTCCCTTTCTATTTGGTAATTAACATCTTAGTTTTTGCCAATGTCGTGTCATAAAGTTTAAACACATGACAATGAGTTATTAGTTTGAGATACTGCTACAGTGAAGTATTAAGTGTAGGTAAGTTCCCCTTTTCATGGTCCATGAGCTGTTGATTTCTAATAGCATTTTTTTTTCCGTTTTTGGGTTTCCTTAGCATGAACCTCAACGGGTGGGAAGGAATGCTGTTCGTTGGAATAAATGCTGCAATAAGGTGAAACATTGGACTAGTAGTTCTCTGGTATTTACCCCTGCAATTCTCTTTGACTATTTTGGATTATTTATAATAACTTTCTTTTCTTATATAGTGTTCGCGTCTCCAATGAGCTTGGGTCAAGACGCCCTAGAGCAGCCAAATACGCCGTTTATGTGACAATATTTCAGTCTCTCTTGATTGGGATTCTTTTCATGATTATTATTTTAATAACCAAAGATGATTTTGCCGTAATTTTCACAAGTGACAAAGAGCTGCAACAAGCGGTCGCTAAGCTTGCATACCTTCTTGGTATAACTATGGTGCTCAACAGTGTCCAACCAGTAATATCAGGTATCTATTTGACAAGTCACTATGTGTTATGTATGTTATACATAATATATATAACAAAGAACAAACGTCATGCGCACAAGCATAATATGATGCCATGTTTTCTTGTTCTTGAAGGTGTTGCAATTGGAGGTGGATGGCAGGCAATGGTAGCTTATATAAACTTGGGTTGTTACTACCTTTTTGGACTTCCTCTTGGATACGTTCTTTGCCATGTTGCAAATTTAGGAGTCCAGGTAAATATATTATTTCTTTTCTTTCAATGATGCCAAGTTAATTTGGCATTTTCCACCATGACTTCAAATAGTAAAATTTCCAATTGTACCTGATGAGTTATGTGACTAATATTGTAGGGACTTTGGGGGGGCATGATATGTGGAACTGCTCTCCAAACCATACTTCTGCTAATTATACTTTACAAAACCAACTGGAACAAAGAGGTAATCAATACATTGTTTCAAATCTCTTCAACTTTGGTTACTTCATTTCATTGCTCATTCATATGAGATTTGAAAAAACTTAATAACATGTAAAAAGAAACAGATTTTACTCATAATTTTGTTTCCTCTGTTCTGAAATTTCCTTAATGATTCATATCGAAATCAAATTGCAGGTGGAGCAAGCAACAAATCGTGTCCGAAAATGGGGAGGACAAGACATCAAAACTGACAATGGAGGTGAAAGTATATGAAATTCCTTTTTTTTTTTAATGGGGTATATTAAATTATTTGCTCCATTTAATGATGAAACTATTTTGATGAGGAGAAAACAAGTGAAAGAGCAAGGCTTAGTCGGTGGCAAGAATGAGAGGTGATTCCGCCGGCGGGGGTTGGGGTGAAGGAGGTGGGTGTTTGTCGGGGTTTCATGGGCGGGGAAGCTTGGATAGCTATTGTGTGTGTGTGTTTTGTAACTTTTGTTTATCTTATCCATACTACGTTGAGATTTAAGCATTCCCTCAATTTCTTAAAAGGCGATATCACGAATCAATGATTCGTTATCATGCCTAGGTGTTGCATTTAGTAATTATGCTTCCTATTCCATTCTACTCCTAAGCAAAATTAGGAGAAATTTTGGAGTGCTATGTATTATAGACATAGGACGTCACATTGATAAATTAAACGTGTAAGATGAGTGAATACTGATATTCCATTGCAGAGTGACAATCAACACCGACAAACTTCTCCATAATTATAAATAAGCACGAATCATAGAAACGGTATTGTCACCTCAATATGATTATCGTGCACTTCCCTTTTGTAATGCATAATGGCTATTTTGAAGTGTTAATGATAGTTCACATATTATTCACTAAATAACAATGCTCATATTCTCTATATTTAAATACCAAAATTTGTCATTCCCTACATGTAACTGTTGGAAAAACTAATATAATTAATAAGGGTAAAAAGTAAAAATATACATGAGATTTAAAACCACTCTATGTTGGAGTAATTTTTTTTTTGGGAATTCTTTTATTACTTATTTAATTTTTTTTAATTATATAAATATAAATGTATTTTTAAAATAAATATTAAATTACAAAAGAGTCAATTGCCACACGCGTATAAACCCTACAACTTTTCACTTATAATACATGGTCCTTTTACTGCTTAATTACTTTCCATCCTAATTAGGATCGTTGCGTTAGACTTGTTCAAATGATCAACCACCAGCACCAGCATGGGCGAATGGACGAGGGGATTGGGGGGGGTGCACGTGGCTTTCTTTTTTTTTTGGGTTGAATTTGTCACATATACATATCTTTTTCATGAAACATACAAGTTCAACAAAAACTAAACAATCTCTCCATTGCAACTATATCACTTGATCATAATAAAAAACCACCAATGGAAAAACATGTGTTTTTAGCGAAACGACGCCCTTTTTTAGTAAAGTTTATAGTTAGTTATTTTCCCCTTAAAATAATAAAATACCCATTAATCATCCCTTCTCCCAATCGCCTAATATATTTGAGCTCTCGGCCTTATACATATATGATTTTACTCTTTATTTGATCATAAACTTGTTAAGTAAATGTGGGAGTGAGGCTCATCGTAGAAAGACGATTAAGACTAAATAAAAGATGTTGCAGAATTTAGCTTTTGCAATTTAAAGTCAACAAAAGTGTTTTAGTACTTTTACGTCAAATTTTGGTTTGAATTATCAAAAAAAAAAAAAAAAGAGGCTAAAACTGTATTCATAGTTCAAATTTTGGCTAGTTTTCCAAATTCTGCCACTACTTAATTGTACTCTCCTTGAGCTAACTTTCTAGCTAGCACCAGGGTCTTAAACAATTCATCTACTGTTATTTCGGTCAATCACATGAAGATCTTTCCTTACCTCTTTGTTACTGTACCGTTGATTTTTTTTTAAAATTATATCGAAGAGTTTCAACTCCAAACCTAACATACTCCGAAACTAACTAGTCAACTTCAATTGCTTTCATTTTCGAATAAGTCAATTCATTTTGGACGCCGCAGATCTACTCTTTTTTTCTATGCACTCCACCGTTCACATCCACGGATGTGTGTGACTTTTGAACACCCTGCAGAGCCGAACAATAAAGAAAAGCATTGGTATCAGAACTCTCAAACTTAAATCTTACACTTAACCTAATGGAGAAGCCGCTGCTTCACACAGCCGCTGCCAGCGCCGTCGAGTTGAGCAACAATCCTCCTCTTTATGAAGGCGGGATCGAAGACTATGCGCCGGTGAGGAACTTTGATGCGGCGCGGCGTATGTTTTGGATAGAGACGGTGAAGCTGTGGCAAATAGGCGGTTCGGCAGTGATCACTATCATCTGTATGTATGGGACTAACGCAGTCATCCTGCTCTTTGCCGGTCATCTCGGAACTGTCGAGCTCTCCGCCATCTCTATTTCTTTAGCCGTCATTTCCACATTCACAGATGGATTGATGGTACTTAATCTTCTTCCCCCGTAATTCCCCTTCTCTCATACACGCAAAGATATTTGACGTCTTATGTTGTTACACTGTTCGTTAGAATTATTGTCTTAATAAATTTTTATACGTCAAGATAGTCTATATTGTATATCTGGCAAGAAATGTTGACCCATTTGAAATGTCCCAATGCCGAAAATTTAACAACGAAAATGGTACTGTACCGTACCTATATGTGATATTATTGAACATTGTCCTAATAAAACTACACGGTTACACCGTATATGTTATGTTGTCAAACTATCAATATATTGAATACAAAAAAATTATTTGTCCGAAATGAAATTCTAGCTTGGGATGGGGAGTGCTCTGGAGACCTTGTGTGGACAGGCATTTGGCGCTGGACAAGTTCATATGCTTGGGATCTACCTGCAACGATCATGGATAATCCTATTTGCAACCACCCTCTTCCTTTTGCCGATTTACATCTTCGCCGCGCCAATTTTAAAGTGGCTAGGCCAAGAAGATGACATAGCCAATCTAGCGGGAAAATTCACACTCCAAATAATCCCCCAAATGTTCTCACTTGCCATAAATTTCCCAGCTCAGAAGTTCCTCCAGGCTCAGAGAAAAGTGAAGGTGCTGGCATGGATTGCATTTTTGGGTCTGGTCATACACATTGGAATGCTAGGGCTCTTCATGTATGTGTTTGATTGGGGCACATTGGGGGCAGCTGTGTCATTTAACATCACAAGATGGGGGATTGCAATTGCACAGGTTGTGTATATTATGGGTTGGTGCAAAGAGGGCTGGACTGGATTTTCATGGCTGGCTTTCAAGGAGATATGGGCGTTTGTAAGGCTTTCTCTTGCCTCTGCAGTCATGCTCTGCCTTGAGATTTGGTACATGATGAGTATACTCATTCTCACAGGCGGTCTTTCTGATGCAGTTATAGCCGTTGGTTCCCTTTCCATTTGGTAATTAACATTTTATTCTTTTTGTTAATCACATCTACTCTTTTTATAAATAGATGCTACTTACCTGCACGGGCTAATAATGCACTACTGTGTGTAAAAATTAAAACGCGTGACAATGCAATATTGATTTGAAATACTATCATAGTGATGTATCTAGTGCATGTAAGTCCTAATAGCATTCTTTCTTTTTTGGGTCTCCACAGCATGAACATCAACGGGTGGGAAGCAATGTTGTTCGTTGGAATCAATATTGCAATAAGGTAATGCATTAGACTAGTGGTTCTCTAATATTTATCTTGCACTTCTCATTGAGTATTTTAGAGTCTCTATAATAACTTTATTTTCTTATGCAGTGTTCGTGTCTCCAATGAGCTTGGGTCAGGACGTCCTAGAGCAGCAAAATACTCTATCTATGTGACAATATTTCAGTCTCTCCTAATTGGGATTCTTTTCATGATTATTATTTTAATAACCAGAGATGATTTCGCCGTGATTTTCACAAGTGACAGGGAGCTGCAACAAGCGGTTGCTAAGTTGGCGTACCTTCTCGGTATAACTATGGTGCTCAACAGTGTCCAACTAGTAATATCAGGTATCAATTTAACAGATCACTGGCGTTATGCATGTTATATACACTATATAAAACAACAAAAATCGAACATCATGCACATAAAATCTATGATATATGTGTTTGAAGGTGCTGACTTGCTTGTGGTTGAAGGTGTTGCAATTGGAGGTGGATGGCAGACAATGGTTGCCTATATAAACTTGGGTTGTTACTACATTTTTGGACTTCCTCTTGGATACCTTCTTTGCCATGTTGCAAATTGGGGAGTCATGGTAAATAAATGTTTTTTTCTTTCAACGATTACTATAAGTTAATTTCCAAGTATTTGATGAGTTATGCGATTGATGTTGCAGGGACTTTGGGGGGGCATGATATGTGGAACTGCTCTCCAAACCCTACTTCTGCTAATTATACTTTACAAAACCAACTGGAACAAAGAGGTAATCAATAGTTTATTGCAAATCTTCAACAAGCTTTGGTTTCTGCATTTCATTGTTTGTTCATATGAGATTTGAAAACTTACTAATGGATAAAACAAAGTTTAATTAATTATATATAATTCTGTTTTCGCTGTTCTTAATTTCATTAATAATTCATATCGAAATCAAATTGCAGGTGGAGCAAGCATCAACTCGCGTCCGGAAGTGGGGCGGTGAAGATATCAAAACTGAGAATGGAGCCGAAAGTATATGATTTTTTTTTCTTCAAGTAAATAGGGAATTAGCAAGATTAGCTCATTAGTATTAGTTTAAAGGGCTTCAAAACACTCACAATCCTCAGTTCCGAAGGTGAAGAGACCAACGCATTCCGAGAACCCCAGCCCCTCCCCTATTTCCGTTCAATGTTTTGAACGCAAATATCCTTACTAATTTGAGATTTCATGCATGCCCTTAGAGCAACTTCACCCATTTTCCCTAGGCAAGGGGGGGGGGGGGGGGGGCGCTAGGCAGTTACTATTCACTGCTCAAATAGTAACTGCTTTTGTGCAACTCCACACGTTTATGAGTTGCCTAGGTACACTAGTAGAAAAAACAGTTTGGGCGACAAAACTTTGGGCGACGAAACATTTTCCGTCGCTCAAAGTGATTTTGGGCGACGAAATCCATATTTTGTCGCCTAAAGTTGGGTTTAGGCGACGAAACTTTAGGCGACGCCTTATTTCGTCGCCTTAAGTTATTTTAGGCGACAAAAAGTAGGGCGACGAAATATTTCGTCGCCTTAACCTGGTTTTAGGCGACGAACATTATTCGTCGCCCAAAACTAGGTTAAAGCGACGAACATCATTCGTCGCCTCACCTTTTGAGGTTTTGGCGACGACACTTTAGGCGACGAATAATTCTTTCGTCACCTTAACCTGGTTTTGGGCGACGAATAATAGTTTCCTCGCCCAAATATACTTTAGGCGACAAATAATTTTTTCGTCGCCTAAACATAAGAAATTTACTCCACACCGTTCTTTTTTTTTATCTACTAAAGAATGACTTATTCATGTCTGAATGAAGTAATTTTTGTACAAAATGATCTTGAAGAAGAGGTCTACATATTCAACGGTTCAGATTTAAAGAAATATGTATCTATGTGTGTTTACAAATTAAGAGTTTTACGAAAAATTAACTTACAGTGAAAAATTCGTAATAAGTAATTGAGAAGGGGAAAAAATTTGTAAAAAATATACAAACTCTCGTAACGAGAAGGCCTACGACTTTCGTTTATGGGTCATCTCCAAAATTGAACACTAGAAACCATGAAGCCTATAATATTTTTTAACCGTCGATTAACGTTTACGTTTACCCTCGGTTATTATATATGTAATTTATTTTTTTCATGCCGGTTCTTTTTTGAAAACATGATCTTTTACTAAATTCAATAAGATGAACGGTTCGGATCGTTGTTAGAATGTCCCCATAGTTACAGTTTACTGAAAATTGTGATGATGTTATATAGTTTCTATAAACTTTATAACGTCATACACAAATTTAGCTAAACTGTAAATTTTGGGACATAATATTAACAATCTGAACCGTTCATCTTATTGCATTCAGTAAAAGATCATGTTTTTAAAAAAGAACCGGGATCAAAAAAATAAATTACGGATATAATAACCGAGCATAAACGTAAACGTTAATCGACGGTTAAAAAATAATATAGGCTTCATGGTTTCTAGTATTCGATTTTGGAGATGACCCCTAAACGAAAGTTGTAGGCCTTCTCACTACGAGCGTTTGTATATTTTTTACAAATTTTTCCCCATTCTCAATTATTTATTTTGAATTTTTCACTGTAAGTTAATTTTTCATACAACTCTTAATTTGGGCGACGAATTTATTATTCGTCGCCTAAAGTGTCTTTGGGCGACGAAATTGTTATTTGTCGCCTAAAGTGTCTTTGGGCGACGAAATTATTCGTCGCCTAAAGTATCTTTGGGCGACTAAATCAAAAATTCGTCGCCCAAACCAAAATTTGCCCCGCCAAAAATTTTGGGCTGATTTTAAAATTTTTAATAAAATTTAGGGCTACAAAATTATTTCGTCGCCCAAAGGCCTTTGGGTTTACTTTTTCAACCCGTGTGCATTTTCTCTTCTATCTTTCTTCTTTCTTTCTTCTTTGGGTTTACTCCTCCCAATTTCTGCAAACTTGTCCCTCCCTCCCTCTGTCCAAACCCGTTCCGTCCCAATTCAACCGTTCCTCCCTCTCTCTCTTCGCCATTGACCCTTGCATTTTTCGACGAGTTTTCAATTGATTCTGGGTACGACGTGGGTCGAGATCACCTCAATCTTGTGCCATTTGAACTCAGGTACATACTAGAACAATAAATCTTCAAAACGGTTCAATTTTGTTTCAGTATTTTTCGATTTTTTTATAGATTGTTTTTCTGGGTTTTGATTGTTGTTTGAAGATAGAAATTGAAGTGATATTTGTGGTTTTCGTCAAGGCATCAAGCTCTTCGTCTTCTTCTCTGTCAAAGCAAAAGCACCAAAGAACGCCATCAAATTTCTCAGATTGCTTACCATTTTCGCCCCCAATTCAAATTTCTCAAAAAGGTGCAACCTTTTACGTATTTTCCTAATTTACCCCACAATTTCTCATTCAAGCTCCCGTCTTTGATCCAAAAATCTCACCCCTAAATCCAATTCTCGCAAACCCCAAATCCCCAAAACTCAGAATTCGATTCCACAATCTATTTTCAGCTAGGGTTTTATCTCTGTGATGAGTTTCGTCTCTTCAGGATGGCTCAAAACGCCCCGTTTCTTCTCCACCTTTTCATCCTCAACCTCCTCATCTGCTTCGCCATAAACCCTAGCCTCTGCGCTGATTTGGACGATGAGTTTTCGATTCTCGGGTTCGAATTTCACGGGGACTACTCCCCTCCTTCGCCGCTACCGAGTCCGCCGCCTCCCCACCCTCCCCCGCTCTCGTGCCAGGGGGGTCTCAACGGAATTGGGTCTCTGGACACCATTTGTTAGCTGAATTCAAGCTTGATTCTTGAAGATAATGTGTATATAGAAGGAAATGAGAGCTTATATATACTTCCCGGTGTTAATTTCAGCTGCCCATTATTGGGTTGCGAAATTGTGGTTAACATTAGTGGGGAATTTAGTTTAGGTAGAAATTGAATGATTATTGCCGGGTTAGTTTCGGTTAATGCTTCGAATGCAAGCTTTTTATCTGGGTCAGTGATAAATGTTACGGCATTGGCGGGTGCACCTCCGGCGCAGACCAGTGGCACTCCGGAGGGTGTTCAGGGTTCTGGTGGAGGGCATGGTGGGAGAGGAGCTAGTTGTGTGATTGATAATACGAAGCTCCCCGATGATGTTTGGGGTGGGGATCCGTATGCGTGGTCATCGTTGGATGAGCCGGTGAGTTATGGGAGTAAGGGCGGGACAACTAGTAAGGACGACAAGTATGGTGGGGAAGGAGGTGGGAGGATTTGGTTGGAGGCAAGCAGTTCAATTGATCTTAGTGGGAGTGTTTTGGCTGATGGAGGTGATGGTGGGATTAAGGGTGGTGGAGGGTCAGGGGGCAGCATATTTGTCAAAGCTAGTAGAATGTATGTACTTTACCTGTTGTGTGTTTAACTTGAAACAATGACGTACTAATGATTATGTCTATTGATATGCTCAATCACGGATGCTAATAGTTTGTTTTGTTGGATTGGTTGTTACGTTCCTCTTTCATTGCGTAACTACAATTATTTTCTGTGAAGAGCAGGACTGGAAGTGGCAGGATAAGTGCAGTGGGGGGTAATGGGTTTGCTGGAGGAGGAGGTGGAAGAGTTTCCATCAAAGTTTTTAGCAGGCGTGATGATGCAGATATCTACGCTCAGGGTAAGTAAAAAGTTATCATTTTGTAATGTAATTTGTATATCAAAGCAAAGAACTTGCTTAAGTTTCTCTTTGGTAATATGTAGAGGAAGAACTTATTTTTGAGAGAACCATTGGAACTACTTTGTTTTTGTACATTACCATGTTGGTGATGTTGTGCTTCTTCTGGCAGGGGGAAGAAGTTTAGGCTGTCCTGAAAATGCAGGTGCTGCAGGGACATATTATGATGCTGTACCTCGGAGGCTTATAGTCAATAATCATAACTTGTCCACACAGACTGACACACTTCTGTTAGAGTTTCCTAAACAGCCACTTTGGACAAATGTTGATATCCAAAATCATGCCAAGGCTTTGGTTCCTTTGTATTGGAGCCGTGTTCAGGTCATTGAAGAGCTAAACTAACTTCTACTGCTCTGTGATGAAGGGCTTTTCTTGTCTTAATGTAAATAATTAAAAATAGAAACATGCTATTTCAAGTCATTTGCTGAAATTGTAATGCATTGTACAGGTTTGAGGTCAAATTCGTGTATTATATGGTGCAGTTTTGAGTTTTGGTCTTGCACATTTTGCTTCATCAGAATTTGAGTTAATGGCAAAAGAGCTTCTGATGAGTGATTCTATTGTCAAGGTAATCATATGACTTATCCTTTTTCTTTCTTTCTGTTCTTACATGTTTGATGATCAGGGCACAAATAAATTGGGGGTGGGAATGGAAATAGGAAAATGCAAAAACAGATATACATGCACGCCTCATATCTCGAAATATTTTAAAACTTGGGTGTCTGCTGTCTTTTCCTGATAAACTCAGATATTTGGGGCTCTTCGAATGTCTGTCAAAATGCACTTGATGTGGAATTCTAAAATGCTTATAGATGGTGGTGCTGATGCAATTGTGGCAACATCCTTGCTTGAGGCAAGCAATTTAGTGGTTCTGAGGGTATGTTTAAACTAGAACCTTGATTTTACACCTATAAAACACATGGAACCTTGATTTACATTGTCAAATCATGCTGCCGTATTTGGTTATCAGGGGGCGTCTGTGATACATTCTAATGCGAATTTGGGAGTTCATGGACAAGGTTTCTTGAATTTGTCTGGGCCAGGAGATGGGGAAGGCGGGATTCCGTGATTCGCAAAGCAGGAAGTGCAGAACCTACAGAGGCAGCTCACGGTTCAAGGCAACCAGATGAGCCATATCTTACAAGTTCGCGGTTCCCAATCCCCTCCCTCTCATATTTCCCTCCGGCATTTCAATAGTTATTTCATTTTAGGATTATAATTTATTTTCAATTGAATATTTTGTACGTACATTTTTTTATATAATACAATTTATTTTTCTACATTGTTTATTATATTTTATTGTCTTTTAAATACCAATTAATTCATTATATTATTTAATAAAAAAATTAAAAAATTAAAAAATTAAATATTTAGGGCGATAATTATTTCGTCGCTTAAACATTTGGGCGACGATATATTTCGTCGCTTTAAGTGTAACCAAACTTAGGGCGACGAAATTATTTCGTCGCCTAAAGATTTCTTAGGCGACGAAATATTTCGTCGCCCAAAGGTTTGGTCGACGGACTTTGAGCGACGAATTTTGGGCGACGAATTAATGGTCGCCCAAATGTTTAGGCGACAAAATGAGACCTTGAGCGACGAAATTTTTTTTGTCGCCCAAGTACTTTTTTCTGCTAGTGGTAGCTATTATTCACAATTTTATTTATTTTTAAAATTAAAATTCACAATTAAAATAATACAACCCTAAATTGAGTTAAAATAATCTAGATAACCACTATTCATGGTTGAATCAGATACAATGAACAATGCAAGAACTAGAATTTATCTTGCATGTGATAACAATGAAGAACCTGTGCATAATTTATCTTGCATGTGATAACAATGAAGAACCTGCGCATCATGACCCGTTAGAAAGGGATGGTCGTTACAACGACAGAATCATTCAATGTTATACTGCAATGCAATCTTCTTACGTCCACAATAGGCATCAAAGTGACCTGATCGAGCACTTGTGGGAATTGAAAGGTGCTCGCGATGAATGAAGCTAACTTTGTGGTGCTAGCAATAAATAGCAAAGCTACTTGTGTGTTGAACTTTGCTTTGTTTCTAGCTGTTTATTTGTGTTTTGAAGTATGCTTTGTTTATTTGTATGTTGAACTTGCTTTTTTTTTTTTGTAATTGTGTTGAACTTTGCTTTGTTTGTTGGTGTGATTGAAAATAAAGGATTCACTAATTCAACAATTTTACAGAAAAACTTTTTTTTTTTTATTTTTCAATTTTTTTTACTATTTTTCTTTTTAAAAAAAAAAAAAATTTTTTTAGTCGAAAATTAATTATATCCGTTGGATTATGATAATTGAAGATCCAATAGCCCAGATTGTGCCATGTGTACTACCCCACTTGCAAATCTGCCCCCAAAAAAGGATAATACTTGGGTACTCACTAGTGAGTACCCTATATACTCACTTTCTGATTTGGCCCAATCAAAAGATGACATGTGTTCCTTATTTTTAAAAGCCCAAGAAAAATTAAATAGCATATGTTTTATATTTTAACACAATAAAATATGTGTTAAAATATCATTGGACCAAATTATTAAAGTGAGTATATAGGGTACTCACTAGTGAGTACCCAAGTATTATCCAAATAATTAAATTTGCACTGGGCCCCATCAGCTGCCTAGGAAGGCCCTCGGGCATAAGTTGTCTGGGATGGTTCCTGGGCTCCGTGGGCTTCACCATCTAGCTGGGCTGTTCAACACCGGTGGAAATGCTCTTAGTAAATGAGTAATGCTATACTTATCACATTTTTCATACCATATTTGTACCATTTTTCTGAATGAGTAGCATTTTTTATTGTAAAATGGTAATGTCAAGAATCTCAACGCCCATTTATTTTTGCAACAACCAAGTTATGTCCGGAATAAGAAAAAATGATCAAACTTTAATAGTACGTATCATTCAATGATATGTATTATTAAATGATTTAAAATTTATTTGGGACCCACCGCAAATTAATCTGAGATCATTCAATGACATAACCATTGAATAGTACATACCATCTAAGATTTTTTGGAAAAAAATACTTAGAAAGATTCCAATTCCGATCTAAAGAAAAATGAATTGTTTATTGACATTATAAAATTGTCAATTTGTACTCCCATGTAATGTAAAAAATTAAAAATAAGAATGTAATAAGCCGGTCAGTGCTAAAAACAAAAAGATAATAAAATAAATACAATAAAAAAGGAGTGGGGAAAGAATCTTTATTATAATAAGGACAGATGCCCCAATGGATTATTTATATCAATTGAAAATTAGATATTTTAGGATCTAGAGGGAAGGCACAGTAAATAGACAGACTTATGATTGTAGGACCTACTAAACAAATACGTATCAGTTTGAGGGTACTCTTGCAAATTCAGACCACACACACATTATATAAAATCCGAAATTTTAAAATGTTATATAAACTTATACACATTTTTCAATTTGTTGTATGAACTAAAATTTTAAGCGATTTGTTATACTAATTTTTCAAAATTATTAATTTGTCATTTCACTTTAACTTCTTTAAATTTTTCATCCAGATGACTTGTGTTCAGGGTTATTTCTAACATTTCAACACCTCACTCTCCTTCTAATAAGTTGTTTTCGACAAAAATAGTTCTAGAGTTTCTCAAAAAATACAAAAAGGGAGTTGATATGGTATTCGATGATCTGAGGGTTTGCCGTTTGGAAAAGGGAAATGACCTGCACTTACTTCTCTGTGTTTCGAAATGAAGATGGCTAAAAAATATAGAGTCATTGGGAATTCTCCAATCTATAATAAAGTTGGATGATATATTTTATGTTGAAATGTCTGAAATAACCACAAGTAGTGTGTCTTAAATTAAAGATTTTAAAAAATGAGTATGAAAAATCACTTAAAATTTTAATTTATATGAAATATTAAAAAAAAGAGTATAAATTTATATGACATTTAAAAAAAAATTCATATAAAATGTTGTAATAATGCAGCTCAATACAAGGGTATCCAACTGATTACTTTGCTTTAAACACTCAGACTCAGACCTAAAAGTTGGAAAATGTTTGCTTTAAGCAGTGAGGATAGACTGGATAGTACTGCTTCTGGCTGGAGAGGAAGGACTTGGTTGGCTGTATCCTCCCAACCTTACTTTGGTTAATCATTGTTGCTTATGCCTTACAGACGTGAGCGTAGCCACGTGGCTAGAGCAGTATCATCCGAGTTCGAATGTTTCGGACAGTTTATATTAGTTTAAAGTAGAATAACGTTGAAACAAAAATCAAATGAGAGAATAATGCCACAACTCCAATTATAAGTTGTTGGAGCTGAAGCATCAGTAGCAGTAACCCTTCTGAATCTCTGATCAAATGGAAACACCATTGCTCAAAATCAAAGCAGAGGCAGCAGCAGCTGATGATTATGCTCCGGTGAGGAGCTTTGGGGAGGCCATGGAGGTCTCCGGGAAAGAGGCGGTGAAGCTGTGGAGGATTGCAGCTCCGGTGGCCTGCACCTCTCTGTTTCAGTACCTGGTTCAGTCCATAACCACCGTCTTCGTCGGTCATCTCGGAGATGTCGAGCTCTCTGCTGTCTCCCTTTCCCTCGGTGTCATTTGCAACATCCCTTTTGGTTTCCTGGTAAGCACATTACACACAAAATAGCGGTATATAAACCTTTTACTGTCAGTTTGGTGTCGGTCTGGTTATATTTTCGATTAAAAGCTTGTAACCGATTTTATTGGAGCGTATTTAATTACCTTTTTTCTGTATAATATCTCTCTGGAATTTAGTAATGGTGTAAGATTTCTATAAAAAGTACTTCTACTCATAAGGTATTTTACTGTAAGTACTTTTAGTAGTAACACTTCAAAATGTTCATTAAAAATTTAAAGTGCGCTTCTTGGAAAAGCATTTTCAAGTGCTTCCTAAAAAAACACCTTCAAAGATCGCTTCTATGACACATAAATACTTATGTTAAACATAATCAGAAGCGTTTAATTGTCAGAAAGCAAGCCCATATTCTATTAATTGTTGTACATATTATGTATGTAGCAAGGTATGGCAACTGCATTGGGAACCCTTTGTGGGCAAGCATATGGAGCAGGCCAAGTAGGGCAGCTAGGAATCTATATGCAGCGCTCATGGACTGTGTTATTCATCGCCTGTATTATCCTTTCGCCGGTTTTTATTTTCGCTGCGCCAATCCTAAAGTTTTTAGGCCAAGAACATGGCATAGCTGATCTTGCTGGAGTATACAGTCTAAAGATAATCCCTCAAATGTTCTCCTATGCCATCAATTTGCCTACTCAAAGGTTCCTCCAGGCTCAGAGCAAGGTGCTTGTGATCACGCTGATCGCGTTTGTGGCTCTGATCATACAAACCGGGCTGCTTCATCTCTTCATCAATGTGTTTGGCTGGGGAACAACTGGTGCTGCTGCAGCTTGTGACATCACAAACTGGGGAGTTGCAATTGGTCAAGTTGGTTATGTTATGGTGTGCTGCAAAGAGGAGTGGACTGGTTTTTCGTGGTTGGCGTTTCGAGAGATTTGGGATTTTGCTAAGCTGTCACTTGCCTCTTGTATGATGGTTTGCCTAGACTTATGGTATTCGATGAGTATAAGCATTCTCGCCGGTCTGCTTCCAAATGCAGTTATTGCTGTTGGTTCCTTTTCTATATGGTAAGATTATTACAGTTTCTACTAAGTTGCGGATAGAATCCCTTGCAGACGATTTATTAGAATCCCTTGAAAACGACTTAAATAAGTGACCGGGTGGTGCTCATTGCTTCATTTTTCTTTTTCTTTCAGCATGAATTTTCAGAATTGGGAAATTATGTTGTTGCTTGGAATAAATGCTGCTATCAGGTAACTACATGCTGTTATGTTATGTGTCAAGTAACGTGCTTTCCATTTTTCTGGTGTTGCTAATTAGTATCACATTGTTAATGATCCACCATCTGCACATAGCACACGAGTCTCGAACGAACTTGGAATGGGGCGTCCAAGAGCAGCCAAATACTCCGTCTGCGTTGCAGTCTTGCAAGCTCTCGTCGTTGGGGTTTTAGCCATGGTTGCTATCTTCATAAGCAGAGACTACTTTGCCATGATTTTCACCAGTAGTGGAGATATGCAACTCGCCGTTACTCGTTTAGCATACCTTCTTGGTGTAACCATGCTTCTTGCAAGTGCTGCACAAGTGCTAACAGGTATTAATCACTTAAACAAGTTTTAACCTTCCACCTAGTCTCCCTAATTAGCTAATTAGTCTCCTTAATTAACTTAATTTGTAGCCCTAATTAGTGATCATTTTTTTGTAGGAGTTGCTATTGGAGGTGGATGGCAAGTGATGGTGGCTTATATAAATTTTGGTAGTTATTATTTGGTTGGGCTCCCATTAGCAATCTTTCTTGGCCTCAAAACAGATCTGGGAGCTGTGGTAATAAACAATCCTACCCTTATCTAATAATTTTCATTTCAGTTTAATTAATTTACTCTTTGGTTTTTATGTGATAAATAGGGACTTTGGGGTGGGATGATGAGTGGAAATGCTCTTCAGATCTTGTTCTTGCTGATTCTGACTTGTAGAATCAACTGGGACAGAGAGGTAATCATCAGTGTATAGCGATATTTTATTATACTCTAAATTACTTGAAAGGGATATGAACTCGGGTGCAATGAAATTGGCACACTACCCTAACCAACTAAACTAATTCAAATTCGTGATTCGATTTCTTATTTATAATGCAGGTGGAGCAAACAACAAAGCGCATAAAAAAGTGGGCAAGCCAAGAAACAAAAAATGACAAGATTGTTATAAATAATATTGGTATAGTGTGATTGTGTAAATTCTAGGTAGATATGAATTAGAATGCTATCATAATCTAGTGTTTCTATTCTATTAGGTACGTACTTACTTGGAGATCAAGTTTATCTTTCCTTGTGATTACAATAAATAAAAACACTAGGCATGAAGAATATGTACTACAATTGCTCAAGTCCTTCTCTCTTTCTCTCCACTCTTTGCCGCACCCTTCTACTTTCTCTCTCTAATTTTAGGTCAAAACATGTTATTAGTATGCTCTTTTGTTATGCTAAAGAGAATTATACTGGAGTTTTGGCCATTTTCAATCATGGAGAGTATTATTTTCAATAATTCTTATTTTGATTTACTTTTTATTTTATTGAATTAATATACTTGCTATTGATTCAATTTTCTCCTTGTTATTTTATGTTGAACAAGATTCAACGCATTGAAGATGGAAATCCAGAGTTGAAGGCAATTCTCCTACAAATCAATCCATCATCATCAACTACAATCTAAGTACTTCTAAAACACAGTCTCAATGTCGATATTTTTTTTCAGCCTTGATTGCATGAAACATTCACCATGATGCTTGAACCCAATTTTTACGCTTTTAAAAGAATTATAATCTTCTGCTTAAATTGTGTTCGCATTTAAATAAATATATTTGCTATATATTTTGTGAATTGATGATTATGTGAATGAAAGGAAAAATTAGAGTTTTTCGTTTTTTTTTTAAATTAAAAAAAAAAAAAAAAAACCTTAGTGAGCCCTTTCCCGAAACCCAGCCCCCAAAACCCAAATCTCAAGATCGAAACGACAACGTTTGATTGGTATTGTCCCTGTTCTTCAATCCCAACAACCTCACCGACCTCCGGTGACCTCTGTACACGTCTCCGATGACATGTTGTCGTTCTTCAACCTCAAGAAGGAGTTTCCATGGTAGAAACACGAGATTCTAGAAGAATCTCGAAGGGATTTAAGCTTCGAACTACCCTCGACTTGCAGTCAGATCGTCCACGCCCGCAGTCATGGACCTCCATTGTCATCTGCCAGTTTGCAGACATTCGACGACTTGCATGTCTACAATTTCAAAGCCACCACCGTCCAATTTGACGGAATTCGAGATGAATTTCATAAGGTTTTGCCCCTACCCACCGAGACTCCGACATCGAGAATTCTCTCTGTCGTGATTTTCCAAACCCCGGCTTGCTCCCCACTACCTCTTGGCCTGAGATCACCGCCGCCAGCACTCGGTGCCGTTGGTATCCCCGACGAAACCCCCACCCAGCTATGGCTGGGCCAATCCCAGTCCCACCCGAGACCTATTGAGCCTTTCCCTACTCTTGGCCCACACTCATCACAAACTCGGCCCCTGTTGGGCCTGGATTTCCTTTTTCCTTTCAGCCAAAGTGGGCTTAGCCCTTCATTCAACCAGCCCCTGATGGGCTTTGAGCCTCCAGCCCACTCCCTAAGCCCAGCTTTTTCTTATTTGGGCCTGCAGCTCCAAACTCGGTCCACCCAAATTTTTTGGACCTTGATTTTCACACCCCGTGGGCCCTGTAGACTCATGTTCATCTACCTGTTTGTGTTATATATATGTTGTTGTTCTATATATTGTGTTTGAATACAGATACCATGAACTTGAAGTTTATGTTTTTAATTCGAACCCAAAGTTTCGAAAAAGTGTCATAGAAACATTTTTTTTATGTTTCCTAAAACTCACCACTCATGTAGAGACCCGAAGTTCTCCATGATTAATCCACTAAACCAAACCATGTCTTAGAACCCAAATGTTCTAACTTTGATGCTTATGGAGAATTTATTTCCCATAAGTACCAGCACAATATTGTTCCCTCAATCCAGTAGATTTTTGAACCGTAACAAGTTCGATTTCACTAACATGGAAGTTTCTGGCATAAACTACTTTATATGGGCACGACTTGTGAAACTCCACTTGACTACCGCGAAACTGAGACACATTGAAGCCAACAATGGCGTGGATAGAGTTAAACAATCCCCCACCATGATATTCATTCAAAGACTTATGCCTGAAGCATTGTAAATGGAAGTACCTCGATGATGAGGATTCCATGGCTCTTTGACTCGCTCTACAGGCCCTTCTAATCATGAAAAGATGATCTTACCCGAAGTAAGACATGATTGAAACCCATATGTGAATAGGTACAATTCTAAAGTTTATAGAATCTGATTAAATTTTGACTGGAGAAGATTTTCTCATCCTTCCATTCTTCTTAACATGCTCATGAAGAAGAATTGTTGTGATTACTACCACATTGCTCATTGAAAATCACAACAGTGAAAGAGGTACCCCAGTGATTCGGCTGGGAGGTAACGAACGGTATAGACCCAGTTTCGGTTGGAGCTTATCGAATGGTGTGACCCAACTTCGATTAGAGCCTACCGAACGGTATGGACCCAGCTTCGGCTAGAGTCTACGGAATGGTGTGACCCAACTTCGGTTGGAGTCTACCGAATGGCATGCCTTACTTCGGCAAGGATGTGCTGAAGGTCACACTCTACTTCAGCAGAGGTGTACCGAACACAAGGCTCTGCTTTGACAGACGCCTACCGAATCTACTCATCCATATTCGGCTGGATAGTACCAAATAGTGGTAGAATCAAGGTCTACCAATGGGGTCGGCATCATGACCAAACACATGATCCCTTGGTAACTAAGACCCAAAACTTCAAGAATAAGGGACAGTATTCCTGAACCTCAATCGTGCAAACTTTACTTCCGTTTTGATGGAATAGATCATTGGTTAATGCACTTATTTGTGCCTCTACCAATGTTGTTGAGAAGTACCATTCCCGTACCAGAATTTTGACATGAAATGCCATGTTGGCCAAACCCCTTATCCAATTTGGTTTACTTTGCAAACAATTTCCTATGTTCTCAGATTCAAGTTTGGTGTTTGTTTTAGTTATAGATATTATTATGGATATTGTCCTCGAATATGAGTTAATTGAATCATGATTCTTATACATGTGATTGAATTCAATTAACATGTGATAAGGTATAAATGTGGGGAAATTAGTTGTCTGGATAAATGTGCTACTATGCACACTAACTTCATACCTAAATCACTCATCTAGCAACGATTCAAGTCTATCTAACCTGATTAAGAGCATTGGCACCTCTCCTCGTTGTGTTAATGATACTGAATTACCATTAAGAGGCCTTATATTCTCCGTTATGGAAGAAACGTCATTGAGTTTTAAGGATATGCGAGAGAACAATGATCATGTAACCACTGTAGAAAATAGAGTGAAGTATCTTTCCATCACCTCAAAAATATGAAGCCTGGAGCTATATTTTGAGGCCAATAAGCTGCCTCCCAACTGGGACATGCCACATATAGGCCGGCATGGAGCCGGGTGATTCGAGCAGTTTACTTTCATTGGCACGACCGTTTAGGACATTCAGGTCAAAATACAATGCAACGTACTACACAACGCATCACCTTACATGGAGTAAGAATTTTGTGCCTACAAGTTCACTTTGCCAAGCCTGCTCGTTGAGAAAATTGGATTTCTATATCATCCCTAGCAAAGCCACTACATAACCCTTTTTCACAGTTGATTAAAGGGAATAATGTGGACTAATCCAACCAAAATGTGGACCATGTAAATATGGTTTTTGGTTGATATATCGACACAATGGTCACATATTTATCCACACACGTTGCTGATAAACTCCTGGCCATTTCTTACCTAAGGGCTCACCACCCTAATTATCTCATAAAATCTAGAAGACTGGATAATGCCAGAAAGTTTATATCAAAGAATTTTCGATAAGTATTGCATGTCTTTTGAGTTTGAAATTGAACATTAAATTTCCCATGTTCAACCCCCAAACAGTCTCGCATAAGCGATCATAAAAGTGCATTATCAATTGATCATCCGGACCTTGGTGAATGCACTAAGCTTTCGGTTTCTACCTAGGGCTATGTAATCTTGTATGCAACCATGTTGGTATGCCTGAAGCCCATTGCTACCAGATACTTTTTAGTGTTACAGTTGGTTATTGGGTACGAACCTGATGTTTAGTACTTACGCGTTTTGGGTATGCACCTTATGGGTCCTCAAAGAAGGATGTGAATCTTTGAGGACCCATAAGGTGTGAATCTTTGTCGATTATGATTCTCCTTCAAATTAGATCTTTAGATCCCTTGCACACGATCATTTTACCGCCAGTTTGCGGATTGTCACTTTGATGAGACAGTATTCTCACCGTTAGGGGGAGATAAGAACGTCAATGTCCCTAAAGAACGGCGCGAATTATCGTGGATGTCCCCACTATGTCTCAACTCGATCCCCGTATTCTAGATTCCAGAGCATTGCTCCAGACGATTTCTCTGATCTAGCTAAAGTGACAAGATCATATAAACCAGCTACAAACATGCCTGCAAGGATAGACGTAGAAGTCGAGTTAACATGCCCGAAGGGTTAACCGCCCCTGAAGGATTGACCGCCCCTGAAGGACAGTTGATCGCCCCAATCAATCTATTCTCGGCCTGAAGCGCGACAGAACATTTGGTTCGAAGGATTCACCTCCCTAAAAGTGGAGAATCATGACACAAAATGAATCCCTTCCTCGATCGTTATCTCAACCATTCAACCTCATGAAATTAATCCTGATTATCCTGATACCCGTAGTCTTGGTCCATTATGCATGCATGAATGAGTTATGGAATTGGAATGAAATTATCATCGATGACATTCACGTATATGGTAACTCTACCCAAAAATAGTGAAAAGCGACAATATCGAACTTCGTTCTGTTGATGAATGCCGACGTAGAATCGATTGGTCAAACTGGAGACAAGCAATCCAAGTTGAACTTGATTCACTTGCGAAACGTAAAATGTTTGGGCCTATAGTTCCTACACCTCCACATGTGAAGCCCGTTGGCTACAAGTGGGTTTTCGTAAGGAAGCGTAATGAGAATGAGATAGTACGATACAAGGCACGCCTTGTGGCTCAAGGTTTCTCTCAATGCCCTAAGATTGATTACGAGGAGACTTATCCCCCCCCCCCCCCCGTAATGGACATCATAGCGTTCTGCTACCTTATCAGTTTGGTAGTTTCCGAAAAACTGAATATGCAGCCTATGAACGTGGTTGTAACGTATCTATAAGGATCATGATACATAAATCTACATGGAAGTTTCTGAATGACTTTCATAGACTGATTCAAATAGTTCTTGTCACGCCCCGGACCCGGGGTCGGTAAATATAACCCCGCGCCCGGCACAAGATTTAAAATTAAAAATAAATAAATAAAGAGAAAACAAAACGGGACGAAAAATAAATTCCTCTTATATACATAACCAAGAATTCTTTACAAGGCTAAAGTAAAGAAATAACAACTTCTAGCCTCACATTTAATCCAATCTCATCCCACCTACTCTCTTAATTGTTTAATTCATAAACCTGCATAAAACAATATAGGGATGAACTTTACATCTCAGTAGGGACATAACCTTACAACAACAAATTGATCAAATTAAATTAAGTGCCATGACATCATATAACCAAGTATCAAATCATTATCGATAACAATGCAAAGTGCAATGCATATTTTTCGTCTATACCCGTTAATCCGTATAACTAAACACTCAAACCTCGTACGTCCCATTCCGTACTTATACCACTTAGTCCCGTGCACTTAATTATACGAACTAACCCCCGTAACTCAATCATCCCAATTTCCCCTTTTGTTAGTCATCTTGCCAAAAATCTTCGTCGCCAATCCCGAATTACCCTAAAAGAAACTGTGCACTGTGGGCTCACCTGAGACTTGGTACCTACTAAGAATTTGGCTCAACTACACAAAAGATCCATTCCAACTACCCTCATTTCCAATTATTTCTCAACACTGAAGTTCCAACCACTTCTCACATATGAGTGATGCACAAATAATTTCATTTCATCATTCACATGTACCACAAATATTCTCAACAAATAACATTCCAAACGGTAACACAATAAGCAATAACAAATAAACATCCTAGTAATCCAATGATGTACACATATCCAAGTAACACCCAACAAGATTATAATCAACCAATGAGATCAAATAATAAAGCACTTCACGAAATTTAATATAATCAATCTCCGTAAAGGTCTGCCGTATTTCCCCTACCTGAATTCCAAAGCATTGCTCCGACTCTTTATTACAAGAGTCCACCTCCGTGATCAATTCCTATTCACAAGTATAAGCTATTACTAAAAGCATGACATGAGCACGAATCCTAGTCGAAATACTAAAGCTACAAGTTCCACATAACTCAAATCAAACAACAGTTTATGTACCTTCTAAAATAGCATTACCATAATAGAAGAAACGATTGAGTAAAGTAGCTTGAGAAAATAGGATTTAGCTTATAGATATATAAAAGCTTTATCAAAACTACAAATAATGAAATCTGAGCAATGAGTGTTAACTACATACACATGCTTTTATTTCATATAGCCGAAACTATATATAGTAGACATAAATGTCTATAGTTTAAACACGTGAAAACTAGTTTGTTCGAAATTCAAAGGTATATATAATTATATAAGAAAAGAAACCAATACGTAACCATATAAAGTGGTTTAAACACAAACTTAATAAAGATAAGTAAATTAGAAAGAAAAATAAGAGAAGAATGAATATCGCAAAAGCAGCATCATCTTATCCACAAAGCTGCAGAAAAACAGTTTTAGTCAACGAAGATTAAGCCCGATTTTGAACACCCATAACTGTACCAAATGATGAAAACTTACATGGGTTTTCGAAGCTGGTTTTGTATACTTTAAAACCATATAAGATTTAAAGAAAACAGAGCTATAAATTGAAAGTTATACCAAATACAAAATGGAGTCTCAAAACTGAAAATGCAGAACTTGTTGCCGTCTGGCAGCTTCGTGACTCAACTTTTGACACGGTTTTGATCAATCAAAACTCAATGGAAACAAGTAAAATAAATTGGGTTTTGATATTCCTGGACATGTCTAGTTTTAAAACAAATAATATTAGATCAAAAGGAATACATAAGGAGCTGAAAATCAAAAGCCAAAGTAGGCTACTTGAAACATAGTTTTTCTCTGCAGAAAAAAATCAGTTTTTCTGCAGAAAAAAATCAGTTTTTTCTGCAACTTATATGACAGCCCGTTTCTAATTCAAATAACAACCTCAAAAACATTTACATGTTGTCCAATAATCATGTACATAGTTTCATAAGATGAAAGCCAGCCGCAGACATATATGTAGATATATAATAGTTTGGAAATAGTAGATTGAATTGGATTTGTCCAACTAATTTTATAAAGGGTATCAGACGATCCAACACTTTAAACCAAAATAAAATTTACATGATGCCAATACTATCTATACAGGACAAACTGATACCATATAACCAATTCAACTTTTAAACAAGTAACAAATAAACTGAAACCCTAAAGCCAATTAAGCTTTTATACCAAAGAAGGATTTAGGTGTCTGCATATAAAAGCTTTGCACAACAGTGGCTAGTCCACGGCAGAAAGTCTAATACTGCATAAAAATTAGGGTTCCTTAAAACTAATAAGATAGATACAAATAGCTATGAAACTATACATGATAAAAGAATCTTTACCCATGTTTTGCAATCTGCCGGTTGAATAAATGACACCAAAGTGATGATGCAGACAGAAGCAGGAATCAAACTCCTGTTAATTGCTAGAACGAAAAAGAGATACCAAAAACACCTCTATTAATCAAGACGTAGAGGAAAATTAATGGGGAAGGGTTTTGATACAAATCATCTCACCAAAACATTCAGTTTCTTCCTTTCTCATCCCTGCCTTCTCCCTCTCTCTCTCTCTCTCGATCGAATATATATACTTCAGTCGGTTGGCTTCTTTCTTATCTAGTAACCGGAACAAATTGGAATGCTCAGACCTATCTTACACCGACTAAACATATGTAGATAGGTATTTAAAATATAATATAAAATATAAATGAGAAAATATGTATATATCATCCCAAATAGGGAAAGAATATATGAATACATAACAATTCAAATGTCCAGTTAGAGTATATAAAATTTAATTAAAAATAACAAATTATAAACTGAAAAAAAATTAAAAATTAAGCGGGTAATAATACAAAGCTAAATGAAATTAATTGCAATACTTAACATATAATTATCATATAAATATTTTTTTAAATACTGGTCTTCACAGTTCTAGACCACAAAACACCCTCTTTATTAAATTGAGGTATTCACTTTACGGATTGGAACAATCCAGGCGGACGTGGTATACCCGTTTAAGTGAATATTTGATCAGTAAGGGATATGTGAATAAACTATGCCCATGCGTGTACAAAACTAAATTTGCTAGAGTTGCAGTCTATGTCAATGACATGAATCTCACTTAGACTCTGGAAGAGCTTGAGAAAACTGTCTCGCACCTGAAGTCAGAATTTGAGATGAAAGATCTTGGGAAAACTCGTTTTCGTCTCGACCTGAAGTTTCGAGCAAAGTTCATATGGTATTTTGGTCCACTTGTCGAACTACACCTAGAAGGTGTTGCCTTCGAGTACACCTATGACCACTGTTCTAAAAATCGGCCTAGGCGGCCGCCTAGGCGCTAGGCGGCTGAGAACCGAGGAGTTTTTTTGCCAATCGTTCTAAAAATCGGCTGCTTGCTAGGCGGGCGCCTAGGCAGGGCTAGGCGGGGCTAGGCGGTGCTAGGCGGTGTCCTAGGCAAGGCTGCCTTTTTTTTTTTTTTTTTTTAATTCATGCTTAAATTGGAAATTAGGAATTCCAAAATCCCTAATTCTCTTCTCCCCATCTCCAGTCAGTGCCGCTTCTTCCCCTTCTCCGCCTATTCTTCCCCTTTTTTGTTGTTATTGAAGCTTTCAGCTTCAGGAATCTGAGATACAGTACAGCTAATGTGGTTGTGTGCCGACTGTTTTCGAAAACGTTGCTTTCTCTCTCATAAGCAAAGCCAGCTACGAAAACGTTGCAAAAAAGGTTCCAAATCTTCTTTACAATCCTGTTTACTTTCTGTTTTACTTAGTCTCTGTGTTTGAAATAATTTCAATATACAATGTCTTCGTTGGCGTGTGGATGAGTTGTTTGATATTTTGTTTTCCGTTTCAGTGGATTCCTGAACTGCGCCATTATGCACCTGGCGTTCCAATAATTCTGGTTGGAACAAAGCTCAGTAAGATCTTTTTCGCAACCCCTTTGTAACTGTTCTGGTGCATGCTAATTGTTCTATGTTTGTGCTGATGTCGGTCTTGTGCTTTAATGTCCCTGTAAATTTTGGGACTGGCTATGGAGTCGGTGTATATATTGTGACGGTAAGAAAGAGTGAGGGGGTGAGAAAAATTGTGGGAAAGATGAAAGTGATGGGGAGAGTTTAATTTTCTTTTTGAATTTGGAGGGTAATGTTTTCTACGGTTACATACTTAATTTGATTACGTTGTTAAATTATTAGATTGGAGAAACATTTCTGTGAATTTGGTTTCTCTATATTGTTTGGTTTCATTGTTATGAATCATGGACTATGAACTTCCAATTTCTTCCATGAAGCGATCAGTGTCATGATGCAGCAGAGCTGTGTTGCTCTGCTCTTGCCTCTTGTTAGTTTTTCCCCTTTCTTCCTGAATTTCTTCGAGTGTGCATTGAATACTGGTTCTTTAATTTTGATATTGCTTTCAATACTGCACTGTTTTAAGATTGGTCTTTTTATTGTCATCACTTGCTAATTACTACTGAAATTTTCGTACTCTTTTGATGCGTGAGGTGCTCAATTTTATGATTTTTACTTGCAGATCTTCGGGATGATAAACAATTTTTTGTAGACCATTCCGGTGCAGTTCCCATTACCACTGATCAGGTAAGACTACTGCTTCACCCCCAAACCTAAATATCTTTCTAAGTTGGTGTACTGCTTCTATTTCTTGTTTCACATGGCATTGCTTTCCTTTTTTGTTGGGATTACTTAGCGTGAATTGTTCTGATCTTAGCGTGAATTCAGAAAACAGAATTGCAATTGTATGGAAAACAATTAATCAAACACTGCCTAATTCTTTGCCAAATCAAAAAACAGAATTGCAATTGTATGTCAATCATGACTCTGCATTAAAGTTAAATGACTGAAGAGAAAAAAAGCCTAATAACAGAATTGCAATTGTAGAATTATTTTTGTGGATGGCTGGTACTGTATCGTCTGGAGCATCCAATGCAATGTCGTCTTCCCAAACAGATAATACATTGAAGCGTGCTTCGGATGATGTGGGATGAGAGTATGGGGTATTGGCAAATCCTACAAACTCTGATAAGGTGCAATGTAAGTTGTGTAAGAAAATAATTAGTGGTGGAGTCTATCGAATGAAACAGCACATAGCCAACGTGAAGGGAAATGTAGCCGGGTGCACAAAGTCTTCGGATGAGGATAAAGCTAAATGTAAAGCCGCATTAGAAGAAGCAAAAAATAAGAAGAAACAAAGGAATAAACACAATGAGGAAGTGAGGGAAGATGTTCAACTTCAAATAGTCGAAGATAATGAAGACGTTGAAGTTGTTGGGTCAAGGAAAAGGTCGCGCACTCTTGGGCCTATGGATAGGTTTACATCCGCCATCAATCCCGATTCTTCAAATGATGGAAGCAAGAGGACACGACAACAAAATATCCTTGATGCAATTTGGAAGGATAAAACACATCAAGTGGATCAATATTTGGCTCGATGGGTCTATGAAGCCGGTATACCTTTTCATGCTATTGATAATGATAGCTTCCTACGCTTTGTGGAAGCGGTTGGTCAATTTGGCCTGGGTTACCAACCTCCAAGCCAATATGATTTAAGGGAGCCATTATTGAAACAAGAGGTGGAGAAAGTAAAGCAATCGCTTAAGAAGTATGAAGAAGAGTGGGCTTTGAATGGTTGCTCAATTATGACCGATGCTTGGAGCGACCGAAAAAGAAGAAGCATAATGAATTTGTGTGTTAATTGCAGGGAAGGCACATTATTTCTTTCTTCCAAGGAATGCTCTAGTGAATCACACACCGGGGAATACATCTTTGAATATGTTGACAAGTGTGTTGAAGAAGTTGGGCCACAAAATGTAGTTCAAGTGGTGACCGACAATGCTTCAGCCAATATGGTGGCGGCTAACATGATGAAGTTGAAAAGGCCAAATATATTTTGGACATCATGTGCCACTCACACTTTGAACCTCATGCTTCAAGGAATTGGTAACCTACCAAGGTTCAAAGGAGTGATTGACAAGGCGAAGGCGTTTACTATCTTCATTTATGCACATCATAAAACATTGGCATTAATGAGGAAGCATACTCACAAAAGAGATATAGTGAGGCCCGGAGTCACTAGATTTGCAACTTCTTTTCTAACTTTGCAAAGCTTGAATGATAAGAGAAAGGACTTGAAGATTATGGTTACTAGTGATGAATGGGAACAATGCAAACATTCCAAGAGTACGAAGGGGAAAGTGGCATATGCTACTGTGGTGAGTGCACATTTTTGGAATGGGGTCTCACTTTGCTTGAATGTGTTTGAACCTTTATTTAAGGTGCTTCGACTTGTGGATGGGGATAAAAAGCCATCAATGAGATTTTTGTATGGAGAGCTACAACAAGCAAAGAAGAAGATTAAAGAGGTATTCAAAAATAATGAGGCACACTATCAACCAATCCTTCAAATTATTGATGAAAAAGGTCGTGATCGGCTTGATGGTCCATTACATTTGGCGGCCTACCTCTTGAACCCTTATTACTTCTTCAAAGATCCAAGCATACAAGTTGATCCACTTGTCATGGACGGTATCTTTACTTGTGTTGAGAAGTTTTTTCATGAGAACTATGATGTCCAAAATCAAGTGATAAATATAGAGATGCCGAAGTATAAGAGAAAAGATGGTGGATTTGGAAGACATTTGGCCGAGATTGGATGCGTTGAAAATAATGACAACTATGATCCAGGTATGAATTTTCACATATGGTTATTTATTAATAATTTTTCTTTACTAATTATTTCTTTTACTAATTGTGCAATTTGTGCTTGTTTAGTTTCATGGTGGTGTACTTATGGAAATGGTGTACCTAATTTGCAAAGAATGGCTATAAAGATTCTCTCATTGACTACAAGTTCATCCGGGTGTGAGAGAAATTGGAGCACTTTTGAGGGGATACATACAAAGAAAAGGAATAGACTAGATACAACAAGATTAAATAATTTAGTCTATGTCCAATTTAATGCAAGGATCATGAACAAGAAGAAAAGAGTAAAGGATAAGAAAGTGGATACATTGTGGATGGTGAGGCTCGTATGGCGCAAGGATGGATTGTGGATGGTGGTGATGAAGAAGTTAAGCTTGGTTCTGGAATGGAGGGAGAGGCATCGGAAGTGGATAGTTCTAGAAATTTTGAAGTAAGAGAACTTCATGAGGAGGATTTTGTATCGGATGAGGACACGGAAGAAGAGGGAGGTGATGAGGAATTTGAGTTTGAGTCTAATACGGAGGGTGTCTTGGAAGGAAATGGAGAAGAAGAGATTGAGGCCTAGGCTTACAACTTTGCAAGTATCTTATTATATCATTCCGTTTTGCATTTTATGTGTTTAATAAATTGTAGACTTGTTGGATAAATGTTTCATCCAATAACACTCATTATATGCTTAACTTTTTCCCCATGTTTTATTTTCAATAAATTGTAGTGCTTTATAAATTTATATATTCTTCTATTTTGCATTTTATCTTTCCAAAATCTTGATATAAGTATAGTTTTTTTTTTTTTTTAAAGTGTAAATAGACACTTATTTATATAATATTATAAATTTACTTAAATCCGCCTAGTCCGCCTAGGCCCCCGCCTAGGCGCTAGGCCCCTGTTCACCGCCCGACTAACGCCTAGCGTCTTTTAGAACCATGCCTATGACCGTCCATACGCTAGATGCAAATGAGACCCTTAAAAAAGTTGTGGAACCTGAAGTTCCATATCTAAGTTCAATTAGCGCTTTATTGAACTTAGCTCATTGCATTAGGCATGACATCTCCTTTGTTGTTGATCTTTTGGTAAGATACAACATTGCGCCTACATGCTACCACCAAATTTGTGTTAAAGACGTTTTTCTGTTACTACGAATTTGGGCTTATTGTATCCCTACTCATCTAAAAATTAACCACAACCCCTTGGTTATCGAAATGATGCATACCTTGTGGGATACACTGACACAGACTATATGTCTGATCCGCACAAGGCACGTTTCCAAACGGATTATGTCTTTACCGTTAGGAACACCGCAATATCTTGGAAGTCAATCAAATAAACCTTAGTTGCGACGTCTTCGAACTCATCGCCATACACGGAACATACATGTACATGGGAGTATATTCGAAGCACCTGTAATTCTTCGTCCATCATTGAGTCCCAACGACAATCTATGAATACAACACAGCATGTATCGACCAGACCATAATAGGATATATCCAAGAAGTCAACACAAAGCATATTGCGTCTACATTACATCAAAATGAGCATCAGAAGATTGAAGTCAAGTAGATCCGATCCGAAGACAACCTTGCCAACCTTTTCACAAAGTCACTGCCGAAGAAGCTTGTTCAAGGATTTGGTATGCGCAAATTTTCTCATTTGCAACGCTTGTAGTTCTCAAGGGGAGTTTTGTCTAACTCAGGGAGAGTATTCTGAAGTATACTCACTTGACTTTAATGTACTCTTTTTTCCTACGATCATGATCATTTTTCCCATTGGGTTTTTGTTGACTGACGAGGATTTGATGAGGCACCCACATTGGGATGGTCATACTCTTGTGTGTTTTCTTACTACTTACGTTCTGAAGATGTTAAGTATTGACAGTGCATTAACACACCCTTTTCTCCTTAGGCTATGGGTTTTGTATCACCTTGGGTTTTACCATAGTCAGGTTTTGGTGAGACTTACTCTTATATGCAAATCTCTATATGAGACTCGCGTATTATTTATCGTGTCTACGAGATGACTTCATCAACTATCTTTACATCATCTTGAAGATCTGATGCGATATCTACTTGAATATTTACACACTCAAGGGGGAGTGTTATAAATAATATTAGCATAGTGTGATTGTGTAAATCCTAGGTAGATATGGATTAGCATGCTATCATAATCTAGTGTTTCTATTCTATTAGGTATGTACTTACTTGGAGATCAAGTTTATCTCTTATTGTGGTTTATTATAATAAAGACACTAGGCATGAGGAATATGTACTACAATTCTCTTTCTCTCTTCTCTCTTTGCCACACCCTTCTACTTTCTCTCTTCTAATTTTAGGTCACAGCAAAGATATATATATATATATAGCTAATATAACATGAAATTAGCATACATCTTTGATGTATTTGCTGCATAACTTAAAGAAAAACTCAGGATTTTGTATCTGTCTATTTGGGGTAGTGTGAGGTTTTATGTGCCAATGTTTTATGTGCTTCTTCAACATTTTATTCTTCTTGTGGCCAAGGTTGAGGTGTTCTGCCTTCACTCCATCATCTAGTCCGACCAAAAAGAACGAAAAGGTCACAATGAAACGGCCAACAGATCCGAGATGAGACCTCCGTCTCCATTTTTCAAAATCAATCCTTTTTTTATAGGCTATAAGTCTATTTTTTATCCGACGTATCTTGTTTACATTGTTTAATTGACTAGAGACTGTTCACGAGAAACTATGAACTTTTCCACAATAACAAATCTTGTATCATGTTTCCTCCTCATACTTTCCTGAGTGCCTAAAATCTACTAGCACTATGCGTATTGGGCTCAATCTTAAACAACTATGGTCCAGAGAACTATGTAACGGACTAGATGTTAAGTGTGGGCTTAGACTTGGAGTTGGGCCCACTTTCTTTACCCAAAGACATTGTGTAGGTTTAAGCTTTTTGGTAAGATTCTAGAGGCGGTTCAACGAGCCACTACTGATCAAATTTATAACTTAATTGCATCTACATAACGATGGATGTGAGATCTTAAACAAAACGCTTCGATACTATTAGTAGTGAAACTTCTTATTATATTATTCTAACACCTTTTGCCACCTAATCACAATTATATTATAACCCATGTATGCTGTATTGAATTTGTGTAGGGTTTATTATGACTCGAGGGTGATAAAATAACAGACGTAGGGTCAACTTCAGATCATGTACGTCTTTGTCAAAAACAAAAACATAAGTACAGTTCACAAAGTGAGACATTGAGATACTTAAGCACCCAATAGAACTTTTCAGGGAAAATAAAATAATGTCATAAATAAAAGTTGAGATATTGAAGCAACAATAAAAAATTTGAAACAAAACAAATCTTATTTTGAGTAAAAGGTGATTTTCGGGCCTCTAGATAATCGGTACTTTTTATTCATCGAAGTAAGGAATTTATAGTTCAAATAGTTAAATGTATTTATTTTAAATTTAAAGTCATGTGTTCAATTCCCTCTTGAACAATGACTTCAAATTTATAAATAAATAAATTTAACTACTTGAACTATAAGTTAGTCCAATTGAATATAAGGTAGGACGTCGCAATAACAATATTACTTCATTTTTAACCAAAAAAAAACCCATCCATTTATTGTTTTGCTGGAATATAATTGTCCATTTATCTCAGCCTTCACGGGCAGGAATTCTCAAGTTGTTCAGCTCAAAATTTTAAAACAACTTTTCTAACGATCAAAGACGAAAGCAAGTAATATATTGTCTTGGTGGATAAGTTTTTTTTATCAATTTACTGCGTTTTGAGTTCAAACAATTTTACTCTCTTAGTGCAGTGTAGAGTATGTCATAATATCGCTTCTAATAATATAAAAATAAATAAATAAAGATTGAAGAACAAATAATATATGTTGTCCATAGGCAAAGCATTCTTTTTCCAAAAGAATGATTCATTGCCATGTGTGCATATTTGCTTATTTTATTGTTTGGTATCTGGAACAATATAACAGAGATTTGCATATCAGAATTAAGAAGTCAATGACGTGCCAATCTACTCTGTGACTTTATACTCTCCATATGTTTAATGAGTGTTTAAAATAAAACTTATTTAATTAGCTTAAATAATATCATGTTTTTATCCTTTTACGTATAATTTCAAAAGTACTGTTATTAGAAAAACAAAAAGAATATATATTATGGGGCTGAAAATAGGGCTAGGTGTAACTGACTCAAATTAGTAAGGAATGATGAAGCATTAAGACCCCTATCTATCAGCAAATATCTTATATTTTGATACGAAGACAATAGAGTACATTTTTGCTCATCCCTTAAAATGAAGGTGATATTCACCACCTTATTATTTAGCGTTAAATTAGTTTGATTAAATTGACCTAAAACACAAATCTTAAAATATAATTGTAAGAGATAACGTTATGAATAAGGTCAAGCGGAAGTTCATTCCACACAATCGCACCACCAACTTCGCTAAACATTGGTGTTAGCAAATATTATTAATTGATTCAAATTAATAATAAATGATTAAGAAGCACAAGAGTCTAAGACCAGTATCTGTCAGCAAATATATTTTTTTCTTTGTAGGGCAAGGCAGTATTTTATGTGCATATATAGGGTAAACTGCCGTTTGACCCCCTGAACTATCACCCTAGTTGAAATTGACCCCTTGAACTATTTTTTTGGTAAATTAACCCCCTAAACTTTCCTAAATTAGTAGATTTACCCCCTACCGCTAGATTCCATCCAATTTGCTGTTAATTCGTTAGAATGTCAGCTAGATCTACCAATTAAAATACGACACGTGTTAGTATTTGACAGCAAAGTGGATGAAATTTCGTTGAATCTGAAAGTGAGGGGTTAATTGGCTGATTTCAAATAGTTCAGGAGGTCAATTTACCAAAAAAATAGTTCAGGGGGTCAATTTCAACTGGAGTAATAGTTCAGGGGATCAAACGACAGTTTACCCGTATATATATATATATATATATATATGAACTTCCATTCATGGCATGTAATTTTTGCAGAGGAGACGTGGACAACTAAGCACCGATAATATTACCAACCTCTTTTTCCCGCTGAAAATCTACCAAGTCGAAGGTAATGCTGGCGGTGGCAGATACTTGTGCAAATTACAAAACCTACGTACGTGGACCATTCACAACTGCTACAAACAGTAACTGCGTTGCAATTTGTATCATGGATTTTGATGGTATTGGTTGTCCAATTTATTTGCAACCTACCAGTCCACATCTCTTTGAGATGAAACGTTGAAGTCTTAAGAACGATTGGTAGGTAGGTTGAATTGGGCACGGGGTGGTGGCTCATACCTTTTTTTTTTTTTTACCCTTTTTTAAGCATGTTGTAATATAAGTGAACGACAACACATATACAATAGTAATTAATTATATGGTGCACTTGCAATACTAGATGATTGGTTCGACATGAAATATTTATCATCAAGAATGGTTTGGATTTTTATGTTTTATCATCGAAAATGTGAAGATTCGAACTTGAGAAATCTTCTAACACTGCGATCATAAGTACCATAAGAAGAAAAATTAGCTGGTCTGAAGGTTAATTAATTAGTCAAACTCTAATGACCATTACCAAGAACGAATATTATTATATGACATATATAGGTCATGAGACAGTGCATGAGTAAGTTTCAAATTTTAGCTCTTTAGGCCACAATCATATATGGAAATTGATGTAAATTCTCTTGGGATTATTTCTTCGACCCAAAATTTACTAGTGGAGCTACTCATGTCTCACAAATTAGGAAGTGCAGAATGCTAACGGATTTCTCTTTACATGGACGTATGGACCATTGTAAATTTGTGAGTACTTGTCACATGCACCAAAAAGAAGTTAACCACGTGTCGACGGTCCCCATCCATGACCAATTAAGTTGGAGAAAAATGAACACCATTAACCAAACCCTAAATTAATTAGTAGACAATATCACTTATGATATGGTCTGCGGCGACCTCACCTAGGTAGCTAATTAATTTGATTACATTTCCATTTTTTATGAGAATGTGTAGAATATAATAATTAGGCGTGCAACACAAAAATTATGCACATAAGACTCGATTAGCTAGCATTGATAAATAATATATGTATTTACATTCACCATGAAATATTTTTATCTATAATTATTTCAAACGAAATGTCAGTAGTTTGGATTTGGGATATATAGATAAGGCAAAACGCATCTCGAAGTATTGGATTTAAGTAATATCTTCTCTGGTGGTATACAATAGTAACAATAAAGATTCAGATAGGTTCGAGTCTTGCTCTAATTGGAGTCGCAAGAGGAAAAGTTGCATGAATGGATTGGAATTTTACGCTGAAAAAAGGATATAAAAAAAATTATGAAGCTTGTTCTCGTGTCATTTTTATCTACTCTTTCTTGTTTTTTCTTATCCATTGATTCTCCTATAATGATTTCAATTTACGAGCTAGGAAAACATTGAAAAGTGTACAACGAGAAAATTGAATCGTAAAAAATCATTACTCATCCTAATATCAAGATGCAAACAATGAATAATACTTGGGTACTCACTAGTGAGTACCCTATATACTCACTTTAATAATTTGGCCCAATGATATTTTAACACATACTTTATTATTTTAAAAAATAAAACATATGCTATTTAATTTTTCTTGGGCTTTTAAAAATAAGGAACACATGTCATCTTTTGATTGGGCCAAATCAGAAAGTGAGTATATAGGGTACTCACTAGTGAGTACCCAAGTATTATCCAACAATGAATGATATGTCTACTTAACTCGAATAGAACAAGTCATGAAGGGAATTATGAATTGTAAGACAACATTTATGTACACTTGATAAGTGCACCTCCTTTTCTACTCAATTGGGATTATTTTCCCTTTACAAATGTTATAGTAGAGTTGTTTATTTTCTTAATCTTCATTTCTACAAAAAAATAAATGAATAAATAAATCAGAGAAGAGAAGAGATTATTTAGTCATTGATATATACTGACAAATGGATTGCGGTGGTAGCACATAATTCCCCCACAATAACCATCTATCTATTTTATACATATGTTTGTGACTAAATAATTTTCAATGAGATTGATTCTCTTGTCGATATAACTTTTAAATTATGATTAAAAAAATAAACGATTGATTATGACATTTGGGCAATAAAAATGTGTTAATCACAATTGAATGAGCGAAAACACAATAATTATCCAGGAGTGCAATACGAGAGCCACATGTTTTTGTTATAGTAAACGTAATTAACAAAGGAAGTTTGTTTTAACTTTTAAAAGCAACACTATTTTAGGAAAAATCTTGAGTGGTACGTACCATTCAATGATACGACTATTGAATGGTTCAGATTAATTTGCAGTGGGCCCCAAATGAATCTTAGCCATTTAACAGTACGTACCATTCAATGGTACGTACCACTGAAGTTGGACCCCACTATTTTATCTAGAAGAATAAAAAAGTTTGTTGTAGTCAATGTAAATAGTAAAAGTCAATATGTAGAGCGTGCAGCTTTTAAGTTTATAAGTAACACAGAAACCTCAACACTTTGCATTTCCATTTTCCACTACCAAACCTAAACCAAACCAAAAACCCAAAACCACCATCTACTCCTGTAGGCAGCCACCTCTAATTTCGTCAGGGCCGTATACGAGTCCCTGCAACAACTACAGACGCAAATGGAGACGCCATTGCTTCACCCAGTGAACGGCGGCGAGTTCCATGACTACGAGCCGGTGAGGAACTTCAGGGATGCTCGGTCGGTGGCGTGCAAAGAAACCAAGAAGCTGTGGAAGATTGCGGCGCCCATCGCCTTCACTATCATCTGCAACTTTGGCTCCAATACTGCTACCACCATGTTTGTCGGCCATCTCGGAAACCTCCAGCTCTCCGCCGTCTCCATCTCTCTCTCCGTCATCAGCACCTTCTCATTCGGCTTCATGGTAATTTCCTTTCAGAATTTTCAGCTTTCATTTACATTTTAATTAGTTTTAAAATGCGGTATTTGATTTTAAACTAATATATATATTTAAACGGTGTTTCTTATTTAAATTTGAATATCTCATACTCTGTTTAACAGTTGAGAAAATCTCGGAAAAGATGAAAGATTGTGTGCATGAGAGTGAGAGTGAAAGTGAGAGGAAAATATATGACACAGAACTGGACAAATCATTTTCTTTTAAAAAATCTAATTCACGGGTTATATTTAAATAATTATAAAACCTAATTAAATTATTTTTTTAATATGCAAATTTAATCAAAGGGGTAATCTTGTTCATTTCCCTGAAACAAGAAAAAGAAAGAGGTCAAAACTATGTCTTTTCTCGATTTAAATAAACAAAAATGTATAAATTTATACAATTATAAAATTTTAGAGTGCAAAATATCGTGGCCTATTTCAAACTTTAAAAGTGTAAAATATAACTAATTTAAAATAAATTTACATAAAAAGTTAAAAACCCACCTTTTTTTTACTGTTATTGGTACTTCCCTTTTAGTTTTGGAGTTCACAGTGTTTTTGGTTTAGCCCATTTTCAGCTACAATATTCATACACATCATTTTCTTTTTAACTTTCTTCACACCCCTCTATAAATTGAGGCACCTTTTTAACTTTACCAAAAAAGAAAGAAAATGTAGTCTTTCTTCCCTTCCCATATCTTATCATTTCATTGCATTGTTGTTTCTAATTGCGCAAAGAAAAGTGATTGTTGCCCTCCTCGTTTTCTCGAGGGACTTAAATAAGGAGAGGAGTGCAAAACGAGAAAACGAGAGCGTGAAATTCATTACTCTAAGAAAAAGCTTCGTTATGCATCAAATGTAATTGCGAAATGTATATATGTTCACACCGCATGATTAAATTCAACTAAAGGAGCTAATGCATATTACGTACAACAAATTGTAGCTTGGCATGGGGAGTGCATTAGAGACGCTTTGTGGCCAAGCTTTCGGGGCCGGACGTGTTAACATGCTCGGCATTTACATGCAAAGATCATGGATCATTCTGTTCACCAGCTGTGTTATCCTCACGCCAATCTATGTCTTCTCCGCCCCGATTTTAAAGCTTCTCGGGCAGGATGATGACGTGGCTCATCTTGCCGGAAGATTCACTAGATATTGCATACCGCAGTTGTTCTCACTTGCCTTCAACTTCCCTGCCCAGAAGTTCCTTCAGGCTCAAAGCAAAGTTCTCGTGCTTGCATGGATTGGATTCATCGCGCTTGTTGTACACATCGGATGGCTTTTTCTCTTCATTTACGTGTTCAATTGGGGTATATATGGTGCAGGCATTGCATTTAGCATCACAGGTTGGGAAATTGTGATTGCTCAAAATATTTACATAATGAACTGGTGCAAGGAAGGGTGGACAGGGTTTTCGTGGTTGGCGTTCAAAGACATCTGGGCGTTTGTCCGGCTATCACTTGAGTCCGCCGTGATGCTTTGCCTGGAGATTTGGTATATGATGAGTATAGTCCTTGTTACAGGCCACCTTAGTAACGCCGTGCTTTCTATTGATTCGCTTACTATTTGGTAAGGCCACAACTCCCCCTCATTGTTCTTGCCAATGGTTTTTGTTCATTTCTGTACTCGAATTCTCATACTTTACTCAGTTTTTTAACTTGATCAATTGATGTTTCAGCACAAATTTCAACGGTTTGGAAGCAATGTTGTTCATTGGAATCAATGCTGCTATAAGGTAAGTGCCCAAGATTCATATGTGCAATCTTGTAACACAAGAAACACTTTGAGCCATTAATTAAAGATGTTCTGGACCTGATTTTAATTTGTGTCTCGCATGTTTTCAGCGTTCGAGTCTCCAACGAACTTGGATTGGCACGTCCAAGAGCAGCTAAATACTCAGTCTACGTGACGGTTGGTCAGTCTTTGCTCATCGGAATCGTTTTCATGGTTGTGATCTTGATAACCAAAGACTACTTTTCTGTCCTGTTCACAAGCAATAAGGAATTGCAACAAGCTGTTTCCGATCTAGCATTTCTTCTCGGAGTGACTATGGTTCTCAATAGCGTCCAACCAGTTATTTCGGGTAACAATTGAGCTGCTTAGGACCCGTTTGATAATCATTTTAGTTTTCAAAAAAATTGAAAATTGAAAACGAAATGGTTATCAGGATTCATGCCATATGTGACCCCGTCCCGCCCTTTGTAATTTTTTGTTCTGGATTCATGCTTTCAGGTGTTGCTATCGGAGGCGGATGGCAGGGACTGGTGGCTTATATAAACTTGGGTTGTTACTACATTTTCGGGCTCCCTCTTGGAATCGTTCTTGGCTATGTAGCAAAATGGGGAGTGAAGGTAAAACATTTCGGTTTCAATCCCACTGCTAAATGTTGTAATCTGATCGGTTCTCTAGCTATTCGAAGCCTAGCTAGCACGGGTTTTTTTTTTTTCTTTTTCCTCAAATGTCTTCGACAATCACAGTCCCGAAACTTGTTCACCGTTGTAGGGAATTTGGGGAGGCATGATATGCGGGACTGCTCTTCAAACCTTGCTGCTTGTCATTGTACTTTACAGAACCAACTGGAATAAGGAGGTAGGTTAAATTCTCTTAAAGGCATGTATAATAAGTGCGTGTTTTGAGACCGGAAGGGTTTAAAAGCGCTTTCTAACAGTACTTATAGGTTGTAGAAGCATTTTTTTAGAAAAGAACTTAAATTCTTAATAAAAAGTTCGACGTGTTTCTAATAACAGCAATTTTGCACAAACGCTTATACTAGCTTATACTAAATCGTAACTTTTCGTGGCAGGTTGAACAAACAACGGACCGGATGAAGAAGTGGGCAGGGCAGGACTACGGCGATGAGAAGAGAGTTGCTGTTAGTGTATGAAATCATGTTTTATACTGAGTGCCTAAAATCTCCTAATGAAGCCCTCGGCTTAGTTGTAATTTTTTGTGTTGGAATTTTCAAACCAATTTCTAGGCAGGAAAATCACCTGCCAGCGGTACAGATTTTTTTTTTTTTACCTGTCAATTGTGAATTCAAGTAGCTAATCTGAATTCCCATAAAATTTAAAGGGTTTTGTTTTTTTGTCTTTCCATCATCAATATTGTATATAAATTGGGGTAAACAAAAGTTGGTCAAAAAGTTAATATCACTAGAAAGTATTTCGAGAAGTAGGTTTCGAATTTTGAACACGAGTACAAGGCGAAAAACACACTACCATATCATGATAGAATAGTAAAACTAAAGCATAAATTCAGCAATGCTTTTCAGTAAATAATTGAAAGAGTAATTAGTAATTGAATAATTGCAATTATTCTTGTTCACTTGTTATGTTCTGATTGATTTTAGTTGCATGATTCGTGCTCTTCTCTACGGTTTATTCTTGGGACTTTCGTATTTGAAAAGTCTTAAAATGAAATGAAAGGAAGTTTTTATTGAAGAAAATCATATATCGGTTAAGTAAAGTTTGTTAAGTGCAATTAACAACAAAGTCAGGATGGCCGAGTGGTCTAAGGCGCCAGACTCAAGTTCTGGTCCTCTAACGAGGGCGTGGGTTCAAATCCCACTTCTGACATTTCCTTTTCTTATCATTTTATTTATTTCTTTCTCTTATCATTTTATTTTCCTTTTTTTTTTTTGGCTTTGTGAGTGTAGGTTTCAAATTCTACTAGTCGTAACTTTTATCAAACAAAACCAAAAGAGCTCTCAACTTTATGAATATCAAAATGTAACAGTCCTAAGCTAAAGTGGTGAAGAAGAGTAGAGTAATGAGTTAGGATTAAGATAGGTTCAGTTTTAACGTTGTGAGTGTAGGTTTTAAAACTTTCTAGTAAAGTAACGAATATTTCAAGTAGCGAAGAATAGTAAAGTAACGAGTTATGACCATAATAATTTCTGGTTCGATTCCCTCTAGCGTAACCAAAAAAGTATGATGGAGGTGGGAACAAGTCAAGTGAACAAATTCGTACGATAACTTCGGACCTTCCAATTTTGATCTTCCATTCATGGCGCCAAAGTGCAGACCGTAGCCCGTTGGCTAATGATTCAAGAAGATTAAGACATATCTGCTATCTACAAGTCCCTTGGTGCAAAATCCAACACTTCAAACCCAATCAATTTGCCATCCACGTTACCAACACATCGATTTTGATTGTTTCGCGTAACGATGGATCAATCGTTTTAAGACTGCAGAATCTTAGTGTCGGACTGAAATGTATCTCAGAAAAAGTACATTTGATTTCTCTGTCGAAGACGATTGAAATGTTTGACAACTGATGTGCGCCTTTCTCCTAACAGTTTTCACTGCTTCTGTGTTTTGACTCAACTAACAATCACTGTGTTGACCCAGCTAACATTCCAAGTAACCCCCCACCCCCCCAAGAGGCCCCCTGTGATGCCGTAGAGTGCACGAGACCTAGTTCGGAACAACAGCTGCGGTAGGAGATCTTGCACATGAATACAAGAAAGGGTTAGTGATTTTCACACTCTCGTTTTCTCATTCTTTGCTCTCCCCTTGTTTCTGTCAGTTGATTGTCCTTTCACCGGGCCCGGCTCTCTCGGCACAGAGTTGACAAGGATACTAGCTAGTAGCTAGGCAAGATTTTGAACTTGGTTTTGCAGCTGCTGGAAATCTGTACCCGGGAACATTCTCTTCATAACATCGAAAAACAAAAGTTCGACTTTCTGCACTTCATCCCTTATCTGCGCGCGGTTGAAAACAATCGCATATGCATCTCAGTTCAAGTTTTGGTTTCTAACAATGTAGTTTATATTCTTATGGAGGGAAGCATTTGAATTAATTTAAGAGCAGAAATTCAAAAGGAAAACTGAGAAAGGAGAAGTAAATGTTACCGGGGAATAGAACGGATACTGATCTGCCATGCATTTAAACGTGAACTGGACATCCGCCACAAAATCAAGCAGTCCACAGTAGTCTCTTTGATCCAGCCGTTGATAAATTTTTTGAAAATTCAGGATATCAGTTCCGGATATATTCATCCTGTAAACGGAGTTCTCGTTCTGCCTCCATGCACGCAACGAGAAAGGCATGATTTCGTGGCCCTTTTCGTCTATCAGTCTCTTGATCGTGCTAAATGCCTCCTGGCACTGTAAAAGCATACATTCAAAACATAAAAGTATCACTAATTACATTTCATTTTTCACTTTTTTCACTTCTTCCAAAAAATATTACTTCCGAAAGTATGATGTAGTAGCAAATAAGGCTTCAACCGAAAATGAATTGAGTAATCATGTTTATGCAATAATCGATTTTTAACAAGAACAAAAACACAATGGACTATTTATATGGAGGCTATTACAATCAGATAAACACCTGGAAATGTTCCCAGATGAACACCACGAAATCCGAGATAACCAATCACAAAGAAATGTAGAGCATCAAAAGAATCCATTTAAAGAGAGATACAAGAAGAATTTGCCCTCCAGCCATATCAACATACCTTCGTTTGTATGGTGTGAGACATCTTTGCCTCGGACTCGGAGGAAGGCCTGTTTGTATTTAGAACACTGCGTTCTGCAGAATATTCAACAGCAACAGTTGCAGCACCCGTCACATTTGCTAATGCTCTATTCAAACTCGGAGGCTTTGGTATAACGCTGTCATTTTTGCCATCTTCACGGTAAAGTAACCGCTTTCCAGATCGTTGATAGTCCATGCGAGAGTGGTGTGGGACAGGCATTTGTCTTTCCCTTAAGTCGTAAGGCTGACAGAAACAAAAGAAGGTATGTTAGAAAATTAATAATATATAGAATCAATGAGAGAGTTTAATGTTCGAATGTAAATCATCACCGACATTCGCATTCAAATCTGGTAGCCAGCCAGTAATCTTTACAGCATTTGCTCTCCTTGTCCTGCTAACCACTTCCCTTCTCTGTCCAGATAGCGTATCATCCATATTCCCATTCAAATCAGGTAGCTTGCCCGTAAAGTTTCCAACATTCTTACGCCTTTTCCTGCCACCCTTACGCACTTCCCACCCTTCTCCGGACAGCAGATCACCCATATTATCGTGCAAAGATAAGTTACTCGATAAGCAGGAGGAGCCAGAATCTCCAATATAAAAGGGGATATCGAAGATTGGCCCGTTCGTGTTTCTAGGTACATTGAGGTCTATTTGCTCTGCTCCCGCAGGGGTTTCAAGTAGGCTCTGCAATGCAGCAAAAGTATCCTGAAGGGATTGCAAATCTCTATCCATCTCATCCGGTAGGAACTAGCTGGTAATGTGCTCCAGAGACTGAAACAGCAGGAAAGTAAACTATACGCAACTTCATACAAGAAATTCAGAAAGTTCCTAGATTCACGGAGATATAGAATAGCACGTAAGTAAGAGACTCTTTCCAGATTTCCGAGGAAGTGAAAGTTGTAACAGCGCGTGGTGAGAAGTTAGGATGTTAAGATTTCTTGAGTTGGACAATCTTTTTCTTTCTTCCTTTTTTTTCTTTCGGGGTTTAGGGGCGGAACTCTAGCTACGCAATCATCAAAAACATTGATAGAAATTTCTTATCATGGATTTCTCCTTTTTTATCATTGATTCTCTAATATGATTACCAAGAATGAACTCGGCCATCAAAACCATGATCTGGCTGTCAAATCTATCAACCTCCTGCCCTAGCAGGTGAGGCGAAATTCAAAGAGGCGTCGCATATCATATAAGTTAATCTAATCAATCATTCACAGTTCAGACACCATAATCGAATGATAAGCTAAATGAAAAATCTATTGGATTCAGTTTCAATTAATATCAGGCCGATAAGGTAGATCAAAATTCATAAATTTCTTTACTCACCTCTTAAGAATTCGACATCTTCATTGATTCAAATTCAATACATGTCCAGCACTTACAACTCTATTGCTCAACAGATCGAAAAGCGCTTGTGGGTTGTTCGACACTAGAGTGATGATTGCTCAAAGCTCTAAGTATGCTTCAATTCAATCCAAACACACAATGTTGCCCTCTTTAAGCTTACAAGATGCCCTATTTAAATCAGCCTAATCCAGATTTAACGCTAGCTTGCATTCACCTTTTCAACGAGGACTCGACATCTACTAACGCACATGACATCTTGCAGATTCTTTCCATGCTCTATTTGGTTATGACATTACTATCGTCCAGGTAAACAAATTAAATGTCGTTTAGCCAACGGGACAGACTATCCCAACCGTACGCGCAGCTTCAAGGGGTGCAAAATGTTTTCCCTTTAAGAGATAAAATGTAGTAATGAGAGTGAATATAGACCATAAAACTGATCGTTTCACGCTATTAACGGAGGTAAAGCACTCGAAAGAAGGCTCTCGAAAGTGAAAGGGTAAGAAAATTGTTGGTTTGTTCGAAAGTGGCTAGAAATTTCAGTCAGTATTCTACAGCTCCATGCATAACCCCAAGGAGTTGCTATAATACAGGCCGAGAAAGAGGATGAGAATGCATACCTGGTATCTTTACAAGTATGCAGCCGGAGCAACGGGCGCAGTGAGGACGATCGCGCGAAACCCTGCAGTTGCAGTTGCGACCAGAATAGCCATCTTTCTGCAAGGGTTTAACCTTCACATCCTATAGGTCCACTTGAATCGAATGCCGACCAAAGCTTTGCTTTAAGATCGACTCGATTTCAGCCATAAATTTTTTATACAAGCGATATTGGGGGAGGGGGTCGAACGTCTTATCATTCACAATAAAGGTGTATTTGTTGTGCTCAAAGTTTTTCTCTTATGTCAACAATTGTGAACTTTAAGAGGGATTAAAATCCACTAAATAATCAAACGAAATTAACTATTATATAAAAACAAAAATGTCTACAACGTATGACTGGTTCGGAACTACTACATAGAAAGACAACTCTAACCAGTCACCAGGTAAAATAAAAAGGAAGAACACAAAGTCACGTTAACATTCTTGAACTTATAAACTAAATCTTCATTCTTCCTCCCCAAGAAAGGCAGACCATGGATGGGATGCCGGACAATGTCTAGGCTTTCGACTTCTTTGGCATACGATAGCCACCAACCACGCAAGCATGGTCGCGCTCAAAAGGTTCAAGAGTGACTTGTTCTGCAGGCTTAAACTGCTCTTCCTGAAGCTTCTTGACCTCTGATTGGAACACTGCTTCTGCGGGTGATGTTGAATCAATGCAATTGGCCTGAAAACAAGATTTTATTAATCAAACAATGAAGAATACGGGCAAAAGGAAAATTTCCAAGTGAAGTGAAATGTATTCCCCAAGCAAAAGGGACCTCGTGTTTTATACGGACTACCAAAAATTCTGAAAACAAACCAACCTTGATTGAGATAACGAAGTGGCCTCCAGCTTTCAGAAAATATGATGCATTCAATGCAACAATCCTAGCCTGCATAGATAATTAGAGAGAGTGAGCATAATCAGAAGCAATTAACATTTGAAGGCTAATTATGGCCATGCCTTCAAGGACTTCTGCCAAATTCACCAACACCAACACCGTCAGAAACATTGGTATTAAGGCTTCCAGCAACACCAGAGAATGAATGAGTAGGGGAGAAAAGGGGAGGCAAGGTGACATCAAACTATAACTACAAAATCAAATATTAAAGTGTAGGAGCATCAGAAACTCGGGTCTTTGCATCACCCATAATTGTCTTGAAGGGGAATCCGAGTTGTTCGTCACATGCTCAATATATTGCAGGAAGGAAAAAACTTCTCGAAATACAATTATAAAAACGACACTACAGACAAAAGCAGAAAAAAAAAACACCAAATTATGGCATCTGATAGTTTTATTGCACAAAAAATATCCAGTATAGAGAACCAGAATCAGAACGAGTACAACAAAAGACGTTTGAACTTGCAAGAAGAATAAGCATAAACAAATACTAACAAAATTTATGGAACAAGAGAAATAGAGAGTTTGATTTCAATACAGAACAAACAATGTACGCATCAGAAACTCGAGTTCACATCATCCATGATGTCGTGAAGGGGAATCCGAGTATATCTCATCATATGCGAAAGAATATAAGAAAATGACACAAATGTTTATGATTTGCAATAACACAAATTCAAACTCAGCAAATTTAAAAATTCTAACTAAAAAATAAATCACTTTGAAAATCCTTGATCTTTCATAACTCATAAGAAAAAGATTATATTCAAAAAGAGGTTCTTTCACTAGAAAAGACGGAAATTGCAAGAAACAAACCTGATCAGGTTGTGCAACATCAGAGAATATCACATCAACCATGCCAACAAGCATCCGATATTTAGCTGGATGTCTGGCATCTTCAATAATGGGTATGACATTTGTGCGCTTCTTAGCCATATTTACCAAGTCTCTGCCACTTCTATGAGAGAACTCGACTGCATAAACAACTCCAGTCTACAAAAACAATAGGTAGTTCTAAGAAGCCATTCTCAGAGAAGAAAAAAAAGAGAGCTTGAAGAACCTATATCAGAAAGAACACTTACAGGGCCAACAATATCAGACACGTGAGAGACTGTAGTCCCAGACGCAGCCCCGAGGTAGAGAACTTTAGCACCAGGTTTCTACATTAAACACACGGTAATAAATAGATTTAAAAACAATTGCGGACAGACGATGAACATCAAACAAAATGCAAGAAAACATGAAAGCAGTACTTACAATCCAAATATCATCAACACCACCCAGAATGGCTGCAGCCAACTTGGAACGGAAAGGGTTCCAAATCCTATATTCAACCTTTGTTCCATCCTCATTCTGAAAGAAAGAAAATGCACTTTTAAGGCAACTATCAATTATATTCACAGACCGCAAAAATAAAAAATTACAATAAAAATCACAAGCAATTAGTATAGATACTTAGATTAAACATATATTTTGCAAGTACAAACATTTAATTCTTGGTTTATACAGATACAAAGCAGATATGGTAGTAAGATCAGCAAATGATCGAAACCCACCTGAACAGAAATCCTCTTCTCATTGTAGACAGCTTCACCGGGAACAAGATTCCTGGTAACAAGAGCATCTTCTTTACCCTTAGCAATGAAAACACCTTCATGTCTGTGAGGATCAACCACAACTTTGTTACCACCCTTCATTCCTCCTCTCCCGCCTCTTCCACGATCACTACGTCCACCACTACGTCCGCCACTACGTCCACCACGGGGTTTAAAGCCACTACCACCTCTGTCAAAGCCTCTACCACCACCACCAGACCTACCTCCACTTCTTCCACCTCGGTCACCTCTTCCACCCCTGAATCCACCACTACCGCCACGACCTGCACGAAACCCAACAACTTATAAGGACTTCTGCCAAATCTTGAAACAATCTTAAACACAAAAAGTACAAACAACACGTAAAGTACCCATAGAATGAACACAGGAGTCAACAGCTGAAATTCTAATCGATTTGGTCGAAATCAAAGTAACCCAAACAAAAACACGAAGACCAACACTCTTTCAAGCAGGAATAGAAAAAACAAACCAAATTACATTAACTTCTGCTAAAACATCTAAATAATAACAAACTTAAACACAAAGTAAAAAAAAACAGAGACTGCGCATAAAACGAAGGGAAATAGTAAAGAACTGAAATTTCATGTGATTTTATCGAAAACAAATTAACCCAAGAACAAAAATCGACAACATTTTCAGCAGGAACAGAAGAAAAAAAAATCATAACATCCAGATATCAGAAAACCCAAATAAAAATGCATACTTTTTAACAAATACAAAGAAACAGACGGCGAACAATAAGATGGGTAAATTTCAAACTCTCCGTTACCTCGAGGAGGAGCCATCGCAGCTAGTGTACAGAAAGCTGAGGGAAGGAACCTGCGTTGCTAGGGTTTATCAGAGAAAGTGAGAGAGGCGCAGTGAGTTTACGATGGAGGCTGAAGGCTCTTTATAATGTTTGCGTTTTAGGGTTTAGGGTTTTGATGTTGGTAATTACTGTCCCATTCGGCTGCGTCTAGTGATAGAGTTACTTTGGGGTAACTGCGGTAATTATTACATGGGCCAAACAATTTTTTCGAAATTCATTTTTACTCGGCCCAAGATTCGACTTGACTTAAGCTTTATCTTTCGGGTGGGCCGAATACCGGTTTGGACTGAGCAAAGATAGGGCCCAATTAAATGGAACCTCTGGAAGGCCATCTCCTCGGTAATGTGAAGTCTTGAAGCATCTCGAGATTCTCGACATAACCAGCAAGTGCTATCAGACGACTTTGATGCTCCGCAGTATTTTATATTTAATACAGTTTTATGATGCTTCACAATATTTTATATATTGGAGTACCATATAAATATATAAAATTTTAATTTTCAAGGTGATATTTAGTATTAGTTTCTAATAGTATGCAACTCGGGCGGGTTAGATGGTCAACCCAACTTTAACTCAATTTTCACAATTCGAATTTGGATTGGGTTTGGATTCATATGGGTTTAGTCGGGTTCAGGTTTTAATTGGGTTTGGGTTTCGCCCAACTTTATCGAGCTCAATCTTGTAACACCTTATTTTGCATGATTTTTCAAATTTTAAACCAAACAACGTCAATATTAGTTAAAATTCCATTTACACACAAAAATTAAAGTAAACAACTTGAAGACTATTTCTAATGTTTCAACCATGCAAAATTGGAATTAAATTACAAGACGTATACCAAAGCTTCAATAAAAAGAAATGTAAAAGTAACACCATCATTCATTATTAGTATGAAAACGGACAATAAACTTCAAGTATAGTCATTTCAAAACTTATACATAATTTATATAATATAAAGTGAGATGGGTAATATATGCATAGGCGAATTTGGGCTCAAAATAGAGTTGAGTTTGGATTGACATGGGCGAGCAAGGCATCAACCCAACCCAACCCAATAAATGATCAAGTTGAAATCGGGTTGAGTTTGAGCGGGTTTTTTCTTCATTCTAACCCGCCCTATCAGGTTTGAAATCGAGTTGGGCATGGACGAATTCGAGTTGACCCAATCCAAGTTGCACCCCTAATTTCTAATATGGTCACAATAGTGTTTATAGTATGTATATCAGTATCTCGCACCAAAAACGTTGCATAATTGTCGTTCGTCGTAGTGAAATTTCGTAGGCATTGAATTCCTTATCCAACCTCACTCCTTTTAAGCAAATGAATTTAATTAGCATCCAAACAGCACTGCCTCAGATATTCCTGCCAAAATAAGGCATTTTCCTCCTCAGATGCTTAGTCCCTAAGCTAATTCTACTTGCTTAATTATATGCTTCCCCGGATAATTACTTAACCAATCCTCATTTTTTTTATTTACTAATATACCCTCCCATGAAACACGGTAATAACCATTCTCAAGGACAGAACGGTACTTCCGCTTCTGAAATATTCTCCGTTCTCCTAGCTATAAATACGACCCGCCCGTTCCAATACGCAACCCGCAAAACACTCTCAAAGCACTCGATCATCGACCAATGGCGTCCGGCCACGAAGTCCAAGTGAAGCTCACCTCCGCCCGCGACCTTAAGAACGTGAACTGGCGAAACGGCGCCGTCAAGCCCTACGCCGTCGTTTGGGTGGACCCCAAAAACAAATGCTCCACCCGCGTCGACGAGGAGGGCGACACGTCACCCTACTGGGATGAGACTCTCACCATCCCCTTACCGGGCCCCATAGACGGCGACACCACTCTCCACATCGACATCGTGCACGCCGGATCCGACCCGGATACCAAGCCTCTGATCGGGTCGGCCCGGCTCAAGCTCCGCGAGGTCCTCGATGACGTGGGCTTCGACGAGCGCGCCAGCCGCACACTCCAGCTCAAACGGCCATCCGGTAGGCCCCAGGGGAAGGTTGACGTTAAGGTTACGATCAGGGAGCCGCGCTATCGTGCGCCGGAGCCTTACTACGCTCCGCCTTACGGTGTCCCGCCGCCAGCAGTCTCTCGGGATTATCCCGCTCCGCCGCCTGCTTATGGGGCACCGTACGGCGCACCGGCACCTCCGCCTTCGCAAAATCCTTACTACGCGGCGGCTCCTCCTTCTGGGTACCCGTACGGAGGGTATGGTGCTCCGCCGCCGTACGGTCAGCCGGCTACTTACGGTCAGATGGGACAGGGGAGTTACGGGCAGCCGGGTCAGGGCTACGGGCAGGGGGCGTACGGACAGGAGGAGAAGAAGAGTAAGTTTGGGGGGATGGGGATGGGGACGGGACTGGCGGTAGGCGCGGTGGCTGGGGTGCTGGGTGGGCTGGCATTGGCGGAGGGGGTTGATTACGTGGAGGACAAAATTGCGGATGACGTGGCTGAGAGAGTGGAGGATGATCTGTACGACGGCGATGACTTCTAGGTCGTTCTGTTGTTTTCCTATGTTTCTCGAGAGTCTTGAGTTGAGAGACTGTGATATCCAATTGTTAGTCGTGGCGCGTGGCTTACATGCATGGACCATGCTTTTCAATTTGTATTTTGTTTTTGTTTTTGCATTGAGAAAAATGAATGGAATTTATATTATTGTTGGGATTAAATTGAAATTTTCTAAATCGAATGGGACATGAAGGCCGTCCAAGTCGAAAATGCGTGCGTTATTAACAAAATGTGCGTGACAGGATAAGCCAACAGCGTTCTGGATAATTCTGCGTTTTTCTAACATGCGTGTGAGAAACGTGTGATAGGATAAGTTGAGCGTCAAGATGCGGTGCGATATGCATGCAGCAGGGGGAAAGAGAAAGAAATGTATCGAATCAATGTGCTATTAGTGTTTATGGTCTGCATTGTGGAAAAATCTTTGGTGGTACTGATTAATAATTTGATTATTGAATTGTCTCAAATTAATTTACGGTGGACTTTAAATGAATCTTTAATTATTCAATGGTCTGAACCATTGATTGCAAGGATGCAAATTCACTAGGGCAGTTGATCATTAGACCATTCTCCTTACTATATCTTGATATAGCGAGACTAATTCCTTTGCGAGTGTCTAATCTAAGTTTTTTTTTTTTTACATCGCTGATATTAATATATACATTTTATACTATATGTTTACTTATTGTATTAGAGAACATGATACGTTTTGTGTATCTCAATAGTATAGACATAAAGAAAGTTAATGTTTCACCATAAAAGATCAATTGTCAATAAGGGAATAGTTCAACTTCTTATAATCTCTTTCAAAATTTCTCTTTTCACCGATGTGAAACTATTTTACCTTTATATCCTCACAAGATACACCCTGCGAGCAGAAACGGATCTGAAGTATGGTAAAGGTGGGCTCATCCAGGGCTCATCCAAGGCTCATCCAGACCTCTATTGCCCCCTACCAGCAAGATTTTTGCCCATGTCAGCGGCGCTGGGGAAGCACGAGGAAGAAGAAAAGATTATTCTTTTTTAAAACCTGGGACCAAGACAATGTCGTTTTGGCCCTTTTAATATTGTCCTTATTGGTTTTTACGGCTTTACCCCTCTTCCTTCTTCCCAGACCGTCATCCCTTACCCCCACTCAAAACATAAAGCCATACAATTCTTTAGCTTTATTCTTTCCACGATTTTTTAGGGTTTAACTTTAATGGTACGTACCATTGAATGGTACGTACTGTTGAATGGTCTAAGATTTATTTGGGACCCGCTGCAAATTAATCTTGACCATTTAATGACCGTACCATTAAATGGTACGTACCACTGAAGAATTTTCCAATTTTTTACGGAAATCCCCATCTTATGACTTATTGTAAAAAAATTGTTCATTATCTCATAATTTATTGTTATATGCTCTCTAATATATTCTATATCAGTATAGTGGGGTACTTATGCAATTATATGCTTAATTTTTTTTAATAGTCTTATAACATAACATAAAAATTTGTTGATGAAAATTGTAAGTTTTCGTATGCAGGATATGTACTAAGTTTTTATACTTTTCGCCCACTAACAAAGCAGTTTAGTCAAGAACAACACGACGCGAAGCTTTTATTCTTTGCCCAGAGAAAGATTTCTGGATCCGTCCTGCCTACAAGGATGTTTTATATCTAGCAATGTCTTATAAGGCCATTCTATTTGACGTCCACTCAACACGCTAAAATAGGGCATCATATTGGCATATATTCGGGGCGGTGGATGTATTAGTTTTATGAAATTCCTTTTTTTTTAATCTTTTTTCTTTTCATACAATATAGAATCCTTTTGAAATTATATATATATATATAGATATATACCAATATTTGGACTCCTTTCTCCATCACCTATGATTGGTTCACCATGGCATTAGATTGCACCTTTTGCACGGCCTAAATCAATTATTTTCACTCTTATTAACTAGCTCTTAATCTAGTATTAGTAATAATTATAGTCTCGATGCTGAAATATGTCTCAAGTACGTATTTTCGTCCTCCGTTGATGGAAGAAAACAAAAAACTCATGTACATGCCAAATAATTTGAGTAAAGATGGACCGGAAGAAAATTGTACATTGTTGTAACTTAACGTAATTTGAGTAAGGATTGGAAAAAAATTGCACACATTGTTGTTGTTGTTGCTAAGCTTCCAAACAATTCTTATGAGCCTTCACGTGCACTACAAGGCCCGGATTGAAAGTCTACACGCCCTTATCACCTCACCTCACCTATGTTTCTTACAAGCAATACCAAAACGCAAATTGTTTTGGGCTTTATATAAAATCCCCCCATCCTTTCTCTCCACTGACGCTTACAAATTACAATCCCTGCATTCACAGGTTCTTCCTTCCTTATTCTTCTCCAGCTCTCATCGGTTTCTTTTGAGTCATGAGTTTATTAATTTTTTCTTATTTTTTATTGTAAATCTTTTCGTTAATTTCCCAGCGTTGTTTGCAGCATTTCGTACAAGCAAATATCGGGGAGGTATATTCGAAAACAGAAATTTGAGTGCAAAGATAAATGTTCTTAATCACTTGAGTTACAAGCTTATTACGTCATTCAAATTCACAATTTGACGAGGCAAGATGGGGAAAAGAATGAGTACATGCATTCGAAAGTTTATTCCATGTGTTGGTAATCTTTTCGAGGATTGTTATTAGCATATCAAACACAAATCATCATTTCCAAGTTCCAATGACGACTTCGGTTTACTATTTTGATGCAGAATCTAGGCCCATTGCATCAACTACTTCAATGGGCGTGGATGTAACAGAAGAGTACGCTAATGCCTTCCGCACCGAATCCTACCTGGACTTTTGGACACGTGTCGTTGCATTATCCAATAGTGAATCCACCAAACCAAGGAGCAAGCCAATGGAGTCGACTACTGCAGCTCGACTCCCATCTTATCGGCTCTTCGCGGAGCATCTGTTGGATCCTGATCAACCCATGGTTACTCGGATCTTATCATTGATCCGCAACCACCCGATCAACCACCTACTTTTATCTGACTATTTCACGCAAACCGCCGATGCTTCCATCCTATGCGGCCTCCTTCTAAAAGACATCAATCGTACACGTGTCAAATACCGGTCCATCAAATTCACTCTACAATCTTTAAATGATCATTCTACCACTAAAACACAAACCTGTCTAGCCAAATTCACTCCGATTTTATCTCTAATCCGCATCCAAGCCACTCAAGCCGGATGCTCTAACTTGCTAAAACGGCTTGAGTCAACTCGCGACAAGGCTCGAGCCAAGCTCCGACTCGTAAAAAAATTTCAAGCCGGCTCAACCATCTTTTTAGTTGCTTTAACGGCTTCGTTGAGCGTAATAGTTGTCACGCATGCTATTGCACTGATTGTAGCAATGCCGGCTTTTGTTGCGGCTTCGCTTGACTTGGCTTCGCCGAAGAGGCTGGTTAAGATGACATCTCAGCTTGACGCCGCCACCAAAGGGACTTATATACTTAACAGGGATTTGGAGACCGTGAGCCGGCTCGTGGCTCGGCTAAACGATGAGCTTGAGCACATGCGTTGCATGGTCAAGTTTTGGGTGGAGCGTGGCGAGGAGGATTGGAGCCAAGCCGGCGGAGAACTGGCGCGCCAGTTGAAGAAAAATGACTCTAGCTTTTGGCAGCAGCTTGATGAACTAGAGGAGCATTTGTATTTGTGCTTCATGACCATTAACAGGGCAAGAAATCTTGTAGTGAAGGAGATTCTGGATCCGGGTCAAAGCACTCTGACCCATGATACATTATGAAAATAAAACTCAATAATTGCTTTTCTTTGTATTGTTTATTTAATTTTGTAGACAAACCCATCAATGTGCCATGCACTAGTTCTTAGTTGTATACATGCTCAAAATAATACAATTGTGGCGCTAAATTATGTTGAATCTCCGGTGAAACAATGTTCGTATATCATATGTTTTTGTGTGGAAGAATTTTTCTTACATCTGACATACGCATGATCGCTATTTTAATCGTTGAGTTAACTTAATTTTAATTATCTAAGTCTTCGTTCGGATGAAGAAAATAAACTTGTAATTTAGACAAATGTCAAAATTTTTAAGAGTATTGTTATACCCACCTCAATACTCTGACTCGATAGTCTTGGCATTCTCATTCATACAAATTTATGTAATTACAAGTTTGACTTTTGTACAACATTAAATGAAGGTAATATGTGGTATATATTAACATGATACAATTAGGAGAGATTAATGGGATTTGAGACTATCACGTTTGGATGGCAGATGACATGCTTGACTGGTGGTATTTTTGTAGGAATTTTTGTCTACTTGACTGGTGGTATTTTTGTCACTTTCAGTCCACCCAGAGAAGACAACCACTCTATCAGATAACCATGGAATGAGGAGGGGTTGGGCAAATCTTGAATGCAGTTCCAAATATTGGAGGCCAAAATACAACTTTGAAATAGATGATCTACAGTCTCCGGTGCCGTCAAACTGATAGGGCAACCAGGGCATACACTAGGTAAAAAATGATGAAATATTATTTTAACATAAATTAATGATAAAATATTATTTAAAGAATTGAAAATAGAATGGAGATATTACAGGAGAAGGAATCAAGCAACATTGATGTGATGCCATGCTGGTGAGGAGGGTGTTGGGATGTAAAGGTACTTTGGAAATAACAGTTGGTGAAAAAATAGTATGATTTTTTTTTTTTTTACTATTTATAATGGGTGAGAATATAAAATAAGCGGATAAATAAGACAAAGAAAGGGCATATCAGCACTCATTTTTAAATTATCGCCAGCGGATTTTTGCATAGTTGGAAATATCAAAACCCTAATCTACTCACTAGCACAATGCATCTCGAAATTGGGTCTTTCTTGCATACCCCGAGGTACGAGGTACTCTAGATATTTTAACCGTTAAATTTTTATTTTAAAATATAAAAACTAAGATCTAACGGTTCAAAAATTCGGAGTACTCCGTACTCCGGAGCACCCAAAAATTTTTGCTCGAAATTATTGTCTTTGACTTGGTGTGCCATGTATAGTCACTTTCAAGTTTGAGGACCATTAAAAACTAATAAATGTTGGTATCAACATATAATCAGAGTTAAGTAGAGAGATTCTATCATACATCCGGGAGTATAACCCATTCTCACATTATCTGTGTAATTACATGATGAAATATATTTACACTTGATTGCATTTAAGATTTTGGTCCTCTTAACAAGACTGGGCTGGACTGGCTGGCGGTCATTGAATGCCAACTAACACCATCTCCCACACATAAATTTCCGGCACATGTTTTCATCAACCTGAATTCTGAGTGTCAAGTGGAGGTTATCATCTTAGTGCAGTAATTTTTCAAAAATAAAAAATATTAATCATCTTATACTGGTTACATTCTGACTTGGGTAGTGATAAAAATCTTGAGTCAAACATTTTTCACTCACATTCAACAAAATATTATATTGGATCATTCAGATAATTTCTCCGAATTATACAAAAATTACGTAATGAACGAGATAGACTTAGCATAGATATAATCTTATGTCAGGTAAGTTTTCCATCTACTTTATCAAATAAAGTTATATGGTAGTGCTGCACTAGGTATATATTCATTGTGCGCCTATATATCTCACTCATCACTTTTGATCACACAGAAAGTGTAACCTGGTGCGAGGTACATTCTCCTCCCATCCTCGCAAAAAAATCCACTATCCACCCAACTTAGTTAATAACTTGCTTAATTTGTCACAACTTATTAATAAGTAATCACACTTAAAGTGGCTAATCAAATTCATCACACAATTACAAAAGCCATAGCATAACATCGATCCAATCCAAAAATCTATTAATTAATTGCAATGTGGATGGCAGGTGAATTCATGGAAAGTGAAGTGAAGGAAGGGGAGGTTGGAGGAAGCTAGTTCGTGTACAAAAACTAGGCTTCACTAATGACGGCTCTAATAAAGGTATTACGTACAAATGAACAGTCACACTTGTTATTGTCAACAATCCCAACAAATTTTATTAAACACTTCTTAATTGTTTCACATACTTTTTGCGTAGGTTGGCCTAAGGAAGTGATAAATAGCCTAAAAGGGTATATGAGGAGTCCTTTTAACATAAATATTTCCAACTAATTGTCCTTGACATGGGTACGAAATCATATCATTAGGAAATCTTACAAGTATATCTAGGTAATTAGATTAATGAGTATGTAAGACAATACGTCGTTCATTTTATACATGAACAACCATGTATATCTAGTATCATTCTCATTAATTACGTTTCTCCCATACATAAACAATCAAGTATCATTCTCATTAATTACGTTTCTCATTTCAAGTAAGCTAATAACATGTCTTTAAATTATAGACTGCAAAAATATCGTCTTCTTGTTGTCTTAGAGCATGTTTCGTGAATAAATACTAACTCTTTTATTTGATAAAACCATATTGTACTCGCGATCCGCTAGACCATAATCTTATTGTGGCAACTGCCAAGCTGATATAGATCCGAGCCAACAAGACTTAGCACAAACCCTAAATTTTCTTGCGTGTATTCGTATAATGTTATCGTGTATTATGTATAATTCTGCCAAACTAACTTCGAGGTAATTCATCTCCATATTAACGTTTTCCACTAAACAAGTTTTACGTGTTGCATGATTATTTGATTAATGATAGTTAATACACAACCCCCTCTCCACTGCTCCCACCGCATAGTACACCGTGTGGGATTAAAGGAGAGAAACATTTATGGGTCACAACCTCTACCGTGAATCCCATAATTGCACCCCAACTACACCAAACAACTACTTTATAAGTATCTCCTAAATCTCATTTATCCACCCACACACTTCTATCTTCAAACTATCTCCACCTCCTCCCTTGTTAGATTCTGCTCCTCCCCATCACCACCAACAATGGCGGAGATTTCGAAGGTGAAAGTCAACGGAAAGACCCATGTGAAGCCCAACAAGAAGATAGGCAACCAACATTGTCAACTGGTCACATTTGACCTACCCTACCTGGCTTTTTACTACAACCAAAAGCTGCTTTTTTACAAGGGGGGTGAGTTTGAGGAAATGGTGAAGAAACTGAAGGAGGGTTTGGAGGTGGTTCTGGTGGAGTTTTACCAGCTGGCGGGGAAGCTCGGGAAGGACGAGGAGGGAGTGTTTAGGGTTGAGTATGGGGATGAGATGGAGGGTGTGGAGGTGGTCGAGGCGGCGGCGGAGGAGATCAGCATAGCTGATCTGGCAGTTGAGGAAGGCTCCAGTGCTTTGAAGGACTTCATACCCTACAACGGTGTCTTGAACATGGAGGGGGTTCACAGGCCACTGCTAGCAGTGCAGGTAATTAATTAATACTAATTATTCTTGTTTAAGATTCAATTGAGTATTGTTGTTTGGACCATATTTATTGTTTACATTGTTGACCACCACTGTAATAAAAATGATTCTTAAAAGATCAACGATGCAGTCAATAAATACGGTTAAAATATTGTTATCTAGTTTTTAAAAAAAATTTGTTATTAGCACTTTAAAATTATCATTTTACACTTTAAATTTTATATATTTATAAAAAAAAAATACACTTGTGGAGTGTAAAATGGTATTTTTAAAATGCCAATAATACTTCCTTTATTTAATTAGGAAATACTTTTTCATGTCAATTTGACAGAGGGGGTATATGGGGTAGGTGGAGTTGTAGGGCTTTTTCATGAAAAAAAAAATACGACAACTATTTGTGAAATCTAATTACATGCTATTTTATGTGGGGACTGGCTACAGTGCTCGCAAGTATTGAATGCTCACACCTATCTCACCCTCCTTCCCCCCCTCTCTCCTCTCTCCTCCCTCCTCCCTCCTTTTAATGGTGAAATCGGTGTGAGCATTTAATGCTTGCGAGCACTGTAGCCTACTCCTTTTATGTGACATGAAATGTATTAATTTGGGTAGTTGGCGTGGATTTAATTTCTGATTTATCTAGGGAGATAAATAAATGCTCTCTCATCAAATATCATGTCATTATAATACTTAGGTACTCACTAGTGAGTACCCCATATACTCACTTTAATGATTTGGCCCAATAACATTTTAACACATATTTTATTGTTTTAAAAAATAAAATATATGCTATTTAATTTTTCTTGGGCTTTTAAACATAAAGAACACATGTCATCTTTTAATTGGGCCAAATCAAAAAGTGAGTATATAGGGTACTCCCTAGTGAGTACCCAAGTATTGTCCTTTTTAGAATACGATGTTTTAAACTACATTAATTTAAATTTGGCCATGCCCAATGACTTAACTTTAATATGTTTTTTAGTAAAGAAAAAGATATAATGTAGCAATCCCATCTTATTTAAGGATTCAAGTAAGAACAGTCCTACATATGAAATGATGAAATGATTTTTGCTTTTTGAAAGGCAATATAATGATTTAGTTTAGATTCCATACTTACAATTATTGAGCAAAGAATACGCAAAAAACTAATACCCAATAATTTATCAAAAATATTATGTGAGCAAGTATTGCCATTGTTGGTAAGTTAGCTAGTTGGTCATGAAAATGTGTTCATCTTCTTGAATTTCAAGTTATAGTCTCTTATTTGTAGATGAATCAACATATTCAAGGGTTATAATTGTAAAAATTGATCCGTTAATCAAAACAATGTGACTTTACTTCAAGTTCGATTTACATGTGCTGGATGAGTCTAACATTACATATCTATTTTTTCGGAGTAGGCTATAGTGCTTGTAAGTATTGAATGCTCACACCGATCTCACCATTAAAATGAGGGAGGAGGGAGGAGGAGAAGAAAGATGAAATCGGTGTGAGCATCCAATGCTTGCGAGCATTGTAACCAGTTCCCTACTTTTCCCCCAAAAAAGTATTGCAATTGTCGGTTAAGTTTTATTTATTATTTAAATGATTAATCCTTTTTTTATCATTGGTTTGGCAGTTAACCAAGCTGAAAGATGGACTGGCAATTGGGTGCGCCTTCAACCATGCAATCCTAGACGGCACCTCCACCTGGCACTTCATGAGCTCGTGGGCCGAGATCTGCAACGGGTCCAAATCCATCTCGACCCGGCCCTTCCTGGACCGCACCCAGGCCCGAAACACGCGCGTAAAGCTCGATCTCTCCCCACCACAATCAAACGGCGACGTTTCCGCCAACGGAAAGACGGACCCCAACCTGAGAGAGAGAGTCTTCAAGTTCTCTGAAGCAGCTATCGACAAGATCAAGTCAACGGTCAACGCAAACCCGCCATCCGACGGTTCAAAACCGTTCTCCACATTCCAATCCCTCTCCGTCCACATCTGGCGCCACGTCACCCAAGCCCGGCAACTAAAACCGGAGGACTACACGGTGTTCACCGTCTTCGCCGACTGCCGCAAACGGGTCGAACCGCCCATGCCCGACGCCTACTTCGGGAACCTAATCCAGGCCGTGTTCACCGTCACGGCCGCCGGATTGTTGTCGGCAAACCCGCCGGAGTTCGGCGCATCGATCATCCAGAAGGCGATCGAGGGGCACAACGCGAAAGCGATTGATCAGAGGAACACGGAGTGGGAGAGCTCGCCAAAGATTTTCGAGTTCAAGGACGCGGGAGTGAACTGTGTGGCGGTGGGGAGCTCGCCGAGGTTCCAGGTCTATGAGGTGGATTTCGGGTGGGGAAAACCCGAGGGGGTGAGAAGCGGGTCGAACAACCGGTTCGACGGGATGGTGTATTTGTACCAGGGGAAGAGCGGCGGGAGGAGCATCGATGTGGAGATTAGCTTGGAGTCTCCGACGCTGGAGAAGCTGGAGCAGGACAAGGGTTTTCTGGTCATTGACAACTAGTTAATTAAGCTTATAAGCTTAATTAATTGGGTTAATTTGAAGGCAGTTTAATTAGTAGTGTGTATTAAAATTTATTAATTGGTTCGTGTGTGGGTTTAGTTGAGGCAGGCTTTTAATAAATACTGGAGTCACATACGGACCAATTTTTATTTAGATTGTGTGGGAGAGTGAGTTTTTTGTTGGACTTTAATTTAATTTTCTTTTTTATTTTATTTTTCGTTTGATGGGTTTTGTTATTTGAGTGGATCCTTTGGATATTAATTATAAAAGCTTACTTCTCCAAATCTAATGTCATATGGATTTGCATATATATATATAATTTTTCTTTTTCTGTTTACATATTTTTTTTATCAATTGTATACTCATTTCTTAATGTCTCTTTCGTATAAAGGGCGACAATTCAACTTTTATATAACCCATCACTTTTATAAGAAAGCAAATTTATTCTGTATGACACAAATGTAATAATTGTCTGAAGTGAAATATAACAATATCATACTTCAAAGTTGAAACAACAATATCATGTATCAAGTCAAATTAGTAACTTAACACTTTAAATAACTAGTATATTAAATGTTGATATCAACGTGTCAAATTAGTAAGTTAACACTTTAAACAACTAGTATATTAAATGTTGATATCAACGTGTGGGATGAAACATAATTTTGTTTGATATTTGTTTTTTATAAGAGTGTAGGATGAAATATAATGGTAAGTTGAGACCACGCAATATAACGTAACAATTGTTAAAAAACAATTAACTAAGTATATACGATTTTTGTACATACTGAACCAAACCAAATTAATTATAGTTAGTTAAGTTTAGCCTAAGATTACACTTGTTTAGCATCAACCCTAACTAAACCGGTTTAATACGATTAGTGTCAAAATTAAATGTTACCATACAAACTATTATTATTTCGTGACTTAAATCAAAATTTGAAAAACTATAAAAAATGAATAATTATTTATATTTACAATAAATAACAGTTAATTTCTTCATTTCTTCATACTTCATAGTAGTAAATACTAAATAGTGAATTATTAGGGATGCACTAAGTTTTATATTAATCCGCCAATTAACACACACAACTTTTGACAATAGGCGATTGGGCGGGTTAAAGTAGCGGTCGAACCGGCATCTAGGGCTTTACAGAAAAATTACTCTCTCTCTCTCTCTCTCTCTCTTCCCATCGCCCACTCTCACTCCACCCACCCGCCAAACGTATCATTGTCTTCCTCCCTCCAACATTTGAGGGCGTTGCTGTAATATAAGCATACGTCCGAGAGGAAGATTTACAGACTTTCGAATTTGCGATCGGCGTCGAGGTTTAACGGACGGTGGATTTTTCTTCGGGTAAGTCAGATTCAGATTTTTACGAAATTTGGGAATTTGTGATTCCGAAACCCTAGTTTCTACTGTATTTGATATTTGGGGCATGTGTGGGATTGGATTACAATGTCAACGTCAAACCCCTGCGAATTGAGGGTTTTAGGTGGATGAGCTTGCAATTTTGTCTTAATCGTGTTGTTGTGATTGTGCTAAACACTTGGAATTAGATGCTATTAAATTGGGTTTATTGTTCAGAGTGTGTTTATGTGCAATTATTAGCATTGCTATGATGAAATGAATTGGTTTAGTTGTTTTTCTTTTAGGGTTTTCGTTGGTTTGTGTTTTAATTACTTTGGTATTGCAAAAGAAAAAAGCTTGAATTGGATTTATGGTATTTTAGTTTGATTGTTTGTTAAGTCAATCGAATTGGGTTCAAGGTTAATAGTAATTCGTCTATAACTCTGTTAATTTTTTAATGGATTCATTGACTTGTGTTGTTTTTCTATTTTAAATCTGGATCCCGGATCATTTGGTCTCTAGGCTTTCCAGTATCTGCTCCTGATGTAAGCACATCAAGCAAATCGGAAACAATAAGTAATAATTATTATGTTTGTTAGTTTGAAGGCCTTAGGGTTTTGATGGATTCTCCTGAACGTAGTCGGAGTCATGTGAAACGAGAGGTGGAGGATAGCTCAGATTTGAGGAGTGATAGGGCTGGAGACGATGAAGAGTGGGAGGGCAGTGATAAGAGGAAGCACAGGTCAAGCCGATCAAGAAAGTCTGGCAATGGAGAAGACACGGGAGGAATAGAGAACAGTGTAAGAAGGAGGAGTTATGGGGACAGAAGTGAGAGCCGAAAAAGATCAGGTGGCTCTAGCATTGCAGATAGCGATGAAGACGATTATGACTCAAGAAAAGAGTCGCGATCTAAGCAGATGAAGAAAAAACAAGAAGAGAGTAGTTTGGAAAAGTTGAGCAGTTGGTATCAGGACGGGGAATTAGAGAACAGACAAGATGGCGGAGATAAGTTGGGAGGTAGAGGGTCAGTTCGAGCTGAAGAAAGTGATAGAAGGAAAATGAGCTCAAAGCTTACACAGCATGAGGATTCTCAGAGTAAAAGTAAGAGTAAAGAGGAAAGACCCCATGACGGAGAGCTTGAAAAGACACTTGGTAGAGATTCCAGGCATTCGGAGAGCAAGGAAAGCAGCCGCGAGAGGACGCATGGTTCTTCTGAACAGGTGAAGACCTCGAGAAGAAGATGGGATGACTCAGAAGGTGGGAGAAAGGCAGAAGAAAGTCATTATGAAAAATCTGATTCAAGAAGCAGTAAGCCTTCTGATCCTAAGTATGAGAGTTCTAAAGAGAAGAGTGTCTCTGCGAGAAATGAACCCAGCGAGAGTAGAATCCGGGGTGTGGATTCAAACAGTGATAGGGCTACCAAATCTAACAGGGAAGAGAGAAAACCTGATGTGGAAAAGAGTAAGAGCAAAAGCAAGCCAGAAACACTGGAAGAAGACAACAGGGATAGTCCTGTCACTCGTGAAGATAGATCAGGCAGGGAGAAAACTGAAAAGCATAGACAGCAGAGAACTCCAACTGGTCGGGATGTTGCTGAAAGCAAGGAGAGGTCTTTGAATGCAGATGAAGAAGCAAATGTGGGGACGAAAGACAAGGGTTCTAGAGAAGTAGGAAGTACCACTAGGTCGAGGACACCTGATAGGAGTGGGAGGCGTTATCAGGATTCAGAATACTTTGAGATGGATTATGACAGGAATTTTAATCTTAAGCGGAAGGAACTGGAAAAAGATGGTTATAGGGATGATCGACCTAAAGGCAGAGATGATAACTGGACTGACAGGAGTAAGGACCGGGAAGGTTCCAAAGAGAACTGGAAAAGAAGGCAACCCAGCAGTAGTGAAAAAGACTCCAAAAATGGGGACATCAATTATGATCATGGTAGGGAGTGGGAGCTGCCACGACACGGTCGTGAGAGGACTGACAATGAAAGGCCTCACGGTCGGTCTGGTAATAGGAAAGATGGAAACCGTGGTGAAGCTGTGAAGACCTCATCAAATTTTGGAATTTCAAATGAAAATTACGATGTGATTGAGATCCAAACTAAGCCTATAGATTACGGAAGAACAGAATCAGCATCCAACTTTGCTAGGAGGATCGAAGCTGGTCAGCAATCTGATGGGAAATCAGCACCAAGTGATGAAGAGTGGGCATATCTGCAGGATGACAGGACAAGAAGGAGTGAAATGTATGGATCTGGGCCACCTAGGGAAGATTCAAAGGAAAGATATACAGATGATATTAACTCCTTGCGAGATCAGAATTCATGGAGGGAGGACTCTGATGCCCATGGAGGCAAAGGAAGAGGACAGAAAGGTTCCATGCCTGGGCGTGGTGCTGGTGGCCAAAGTTCTGGTGGTGGTTCACAGCCTCCATATGGAAATGCGGAGCCAGGTTCCTTCAATAGAAATGCTTCACAAGGGATGAAAGGGGGTAGAGTTGGTAGAGGAGGAAGGGGTAGGCTTACTGGAAGAGATAGCCAACCGGTAGGAATCCCACTTCCAATAGTGGGATCGCCGTTTGGCCCTCTTGGAATGCCACCACCTGGACCCATGCAGCCACTTACACCTAGCATGTCACCTGCTCCAGGTCCGCCGATGTCCCCTGGTGTCTTCATTCCACCATTTTCTCCTCCCGTGTGGCCTGGGGCTCGGGGAGTGGACATGAATATGTTAGGTGTCCCACCTGGTCTCTCCTCAGTCCCTCCTGGATCATCAGGCCCAAGATTTCCTCCTAATATGGGTACTCCGACAAACCCTGCCATGTTTTTTAACCAATCTGGCCATGGAAGAGGAGTTCCTCCAAACATATCTGGTCCTGGTTTTAATTCTGCAGGACCAATGGGACGAGGAACTCCGGCTGATAAAAATCAAGGTGGTTGGGTTCCTCATAAAAGTAGTGGACCTCCTGGTAAAGCTCCTTCCAGAGGAGAACAGAATGATTACTCCCAAAATTTTGTTGATACTGGTATGCGACCCCAGAATTTCATCAGGGAGCTAGAGCTTACAAATGTTGTGGAGGATTACCCCAAGCTGAGGGAGCTTATACAGAAAAAGGATGAGATTGTGGCTAATTCTGCTTCACATCCCATGTATTACAAGTGTGACCTGAAAGAGTTTGAGCTATCCCCAGAGTTCTTTGGAACCAAGTTTGATGTCATTCTTGTGGATCCACCTTGGGAGGAATATGTTCATCGTGCTCCTGGTGTTGCTGACCACACGGAGTATTGGACATTTGAAGAAATAATGAATCTGAAGATTGAGGTAGCATGGCTGCAAATCTCTTTTTTTTTTCCATGACAAAAGACTAGAAATAGGCATCTCTATGAGCTTATGCAAAGCTTGCTGCTTAGTTTTTTAACTTTGTAGTGGTAAAAAATAAAGCAGTTATCAACAGGTGCTTCATATGATTAAATATTAGCATTTTCATATTCTTTAGGCTGCACATACATTTATATGTACATTACCGTATTAGACATTTAGACTTAATTCATATGCCATAAAGGTTTAATTCTTGCCTTTACGTGCTTCCTCTCACCTTTGACTCAATATTTGAACTTTTGTCTTTCGTGCTCACAGGCTATAGCGGACACACCTTCTTTCATTTTTCTTTGGGTGGGTGATGGCATGGGTCTTGAGCAGGGTCGTCAATGTCTGAAAAAGGTATTTAATCCAGAATTTTGGATTGGATTTCTAACACAACGTGTGGTTGCCTTTGTTGCTGTAATATGATGTTGGATAATATGTTTGTGTAAACAAATTGTGATTATCTACATCTAATCAATGTGGTGCTGCAGTGGGGCTTTCGTAGGTGTGAAGATATATGTTGGGTGAAGACAAACAAAACTAATGCAACTCCTGGTTTGCGGCACGATGCTCATACTTTGTTTCAGCACTCAAAGGTTGGTGTAATTTTTCTTCTGTACACCTATTACCTGCCCTCCTCCCTTGTTGAAAATGCTTTGTGGTAAGTTAATTGGTTTTTTAAATGGTTTGTTCTGTTGCCAATACAATGAAGGAACATTGCTTGATGGGAATAAAAGGCACCGTTCGTCGCAGCACTGATGGCCATATAATCCACGCCAACATTGATACAGATGTGATAATAGCTGAGGAACCCCCGTACGGTTAGTAACCACATCAAGAACGCTGAGTTTTATTGCTATGTGTGAATCATGTTTATAACTTAGTCTGCTATCGAGTTTGCCCTTGTGAATGTGTCTAAAATGAGTTAAATGTTTTATTACGCTCATCTGTCAGTATTCCATATATATGTATATATAACAAAATATAAGCATAATAACTTGGTATTCTTTGCAGCTGTTTATCCCTTGCCCATGAGGAGTGTATTTTTCTTGTTATTTCTGTTATGTTTTAGACGTTAAGCAAGTTTTGTCAAAATAGTAATGGCATGCATAAATGGTGACACGATAATCTCTGTAGCAAAATTTTACTTTTAGTTGTAAACACATAGAAAACCGTTGCATCCTCGTACAATTAACAAAATGAAGAATGGGGGAGAAAGAAAAGGCATTATCAATACTTTATTCTTGGTTCCTGTGAGACCATCCCGTTTGTATCTAGAGCAATGAAAATGAACACCTATGATGCTAAATTATGCCTTCGGAGTTGCAGGTTCAACCCAAAAGCCTGAGGATATGTACAGGATTATTGAGCATTTTGCCCTTGGCCGCAGAAGGCTTGAGCTTTTTGGTGAAGACCACAACATTCGATCTGGCTGGCTGACTGTTGGTGAAGGACTATCCTCATCGAATTTTAATGCCGAGGTAAAATAGCTTAGCTCAAATTCTTGGTGCTTTTTGTTTGGTTTTATATTGCAAAGTAGAAATTATTTCTTTATCAAGTCATGATTATTATTTGGAATATGAAGATAACCATGCATGCCCAGAAAGTGGGCTTAGAGTCGATTAATTATACCACTGCATCGATCTTGTTCCCTTATCGACATAAAAATTTGTTTCATGATTTCTCCAGGGCTATATCAAGAACTTTGCTGACAAGGACGGGAAGGTTTGGCAAGGAGGGGGTGGACGAAACCCACCTCCGGAGGCACCTCATCTTGTTGTGACAACTCCAGACATAGAGGCCCTTCGGCCCAAGTCACCAATGAAAAACCAGCAGCAATTGCAGCAGCAGAATTCATCATCCATTTCTCTGACACCAGCAAATTCCTCCAACAGAAGACCTGCCGGAAACTCACCACAAAATCCAATTGCTCTTGGTATAAACCAAGAAGCTTCAGGTTCCAATCCCTCAACTCCAGCTCCTTGGGGGCCTCCACCAATGGAGGGTTTTAAAGGGCGGGACGGCAACAATATGCCATCAGATGATAAGGTTTTTGATATGTATGGATACTCCGGACAGCCAAATGGAGAGTTTCTAGATTTTGAGTCTCACAGACACATGAATTTGTTGTAACGAAACGCGGAGTAATTTCTCTTTATTTGTATTGTAATTCTTTTTCCCTCTTATATAAATGGAAAGAAAATGCGCTGCAAATCTCATCTTGAATAAAATTGTTCAAATATTTGTATCTTTGAAGTTGGAAGACACCATGGTACAAACCCAAAACGAAAAACCGAAAAAGGTTACTTTCTAAACCAAGATGCCATAACTGCATCAGTACTAGGTCAAAATCGTGCTACTAGATTATACAGAAATTCTATGGACTAAACTATTTCCATCAACAAAAATTGAAAAGGAACAACTAAGTCTCAAATTTGAGGCTTACGAAGAATTGGCAAGCGTCCGTCTATCAACTGTAATTTGTTCTTATGTCTCACTTTGAGGTTGTTGGGGCGAAGGCGTTCTAGCGGCAGTTTCTTCAACAGTTTGAGGTTGCTGGGGTGAAGGCGTTTTTGCAGCAGTTTCTTCAACAGTAGCTGTTACCAATGTATGCATACAACAAAATTATCAAGGGCGAGATAGAGATGTATGCATTCAACAAAGTTATCAAAAGAGAGATTTAACATCGACTAACCTTGAGACGGAGTCTGAGGTTCAAGCTGACTTTCTGCTGGAGCAGATGCCTGTGCCTGCTTTTGGGCAGCTGCTAGCTGCTCCTCTGTGATCTTTAAGTACTCTTCTGTGGTGTATGCTCTGGGTGGTGACGGAGCCCCATCTGCATTAGACAATTGACAGGGTCGGGATTTCTTAAAGAGACAAGAAACTATAGGCATTGAATCATACAGCGACAACATGAATCCGCTAAAAAAATGACTAAACAGTGAATATTTTCCTCTGTACAAAGCAGATGTAGCACATATGAAGCATGCATGTGCAAGAAAAATTATGGGAGATATGGCTCAGCATTTTCCAGCTCTAGTTACTCCTGTTTGTCTTCTTTCCTACTATTAGTTCACATTCTAAACCTCATAATTTTCACTAAACTTCCGTAACGTGTCAGATGATGTCATGGTTACTAGTTACTTTTTCAAAATGAGGATACAAAATTTGAAAAACACATTAATAACTTACTGGGGTCAGCTGCGGTCTTGGAATCTTCAGCCGTGGCAGTTGATGAAGAAGTTGAAGTCTTGCCCATTATTCTGGCATTGTATGCATCTATCGATGATAAACTTGAAATGTCCAGGGGTTTGGAATCTTCAGTCGTGGGATTGGAATCTACGGTAGTGGTTTTGGAATCTCCAGTTGTGGCAGTTGATGAAGGGGTTGAAGTAGCGTCCATTTTCTTGCCATTGAATGCATCTATTGATGAACTAGAAATGTCATCAAGACCGATCTCCTTTTCAAGGGTGCTCTTGAAATCCCTCGAAACTTCCTACAAGCAAATGTACGTACATGCAACATTGACATCCTTCTCATAAGAGGGCATAAACATACATTTCAAATGAAGTTAATATTACCTACCTGGAGTTCTTTAATGGTGGGTTGAAAAGCACGCAAAGTCTTTCCTAAAGTCCGAGCAACCTGCATGAAGATAAATCGGAACTCAGGAATGCCAAAAGACCTGCTAAGCTGTCAATACTAAGATTATCAATTCTTTTTCTAAAGCTTGTCATCCTAAGCTCTCGATCCCATCATTACTTCTATCAAGGAGTTTTGATCAACAACAATTCCGTGAGGGGTTCATATACCAATCAGACCCCTCCATCCCTGCTACTTAAACTGAGAATACATGCATCCACATGAGAAATTAAGGGCTCGTTTGGGATTGCTTCTGAGAAGGTCAAAAGCGCTTTTGACGACAGAAAATTTTAGAAGTGTTTCTGGTTTATGGAAGCACTTGTAGTACTTTCTGAGAGATGCACCTATCAAGTGCTTACTCGGGAAGTGCTTCCAAATGCATTTTCAGGAAACACTTGGATTTTAAACATTATTGTGCTTCCAGGACAAGTACTTTTGCTGAAAGCACTAATGAGTAGAAGTATGTTCTACAAAACAATTTCAGACCTAAACTTCCAGCTATAATATAAAATACCACTCACCTCAGCTAGTCCTTTGGGACCAAAAACCAGCAGAGCCACCACCCCAATAACCAGAGCCTCCGGAGCTCCAACCCCAAACAGCGATGCATAAACCACCATACCCCTACACCTTCCCTTCCTCTCTGCACCACCAAGTCACAAACCAGCAGAACTGATTAACCAAAACAGCAAACAAATTGCTAAAAACCAAGAAAACCCCACGAATCTAAATGCTGAATAGTTACCTAATTTCAAAGATTTCGATGCGAATGAGATGCCCAGATGCTTCAATCCAATCCATGGTGAGAAAGGGCTGAGACCCAGTGGAGGAACCACTGAGCAGAGCTGAAATTTCGGGTCTTTGCGGCGGAATGCGGCTGCTTTTGTGCCTCTGGCGGCGGATGACGGCGAGCACACAAATGTAGCAGCAGCAGCAGCAATGGTGGACGCCATGGCCATCAGTTCGAGATTTTTGATAGTTTTGGAGTCATGAGCTTTGGTGATAGTCCAAAATTATACCAACCAGAAGCATTAGATGTGTTTTCAGATTTTCAGCATTTCTGGGTGAACCTGGAATGTGGGCTTTGTAATCCAATTGAGAGATGATCAAGAACACTGAATGATTTTAGAATATGGGCTTGATCTATACCTTTTGTTGGGCCAGTTTAACACTGCCAAGTGCTGTTGGTGTGCTCATCTTTAGGCCCAATTTATTGATGTTAATTGTTTCCGGATACAAGCAAAGGCGGGTCAGGGTGTGTTCGAACACAAGACCTCGTTTGGAGAGGTAAACGCTCTTAACCTCTTTGGTTACAACAACGAAACCTTTGCGTGTGACAATTTGGCTCTTAACGTTCTTTTCTTTTCTTTTTGGTCTATGGATCCAAATGTTGTTGGTGTAGGGTTGAAAGATTTTTCTAACGATCAGATACTCTAAGCTACTTTAATTTATTCGGGAGTTGATTGAATTACGAGAGTGAGTGCGCAACAAGACCAAACAAGTCACTCCCTCGCCTCGCACCGTCGACATCTGTCTTTTAAGTTAAGTCATTTTCTAAAATGGTTCTTCTTAATCCGAGCAATAAAATTTGTCTAATCAATTAAACTAGCACATATATGCAAAAGATTCGTGCATTAAATCCTACAACTATGATTGACCTTCATCCATACTCCAAAAGCAGGATGATGATGAATTATTCTGATGAGAGAATTTTGCATAGGAGTATAATTTATGAAAGGAGGATCTTGAATTAAATCTGTTATATACATATAATATGTTATGCATGTGTTTGCATATTAAAAGTTTGAGATGAACCCCCACCTACTCGATAAGTCGAACATGTGGTGTGCTGGTTTAGCTTTTGGCTTGTAGGACCATAGTGGCACCTAGCCACCCCATGAGAGGATCATTTTGTTAAATATCCAGTAGTTGCACCTCCTCTTGTGGACCCCTGCCTTTTCCAAGGTGGATCTAGAACAAAGAATTATCACATTTTACACTTTAAATGTAACCAATCTGGTAAAGTATTTTTTTTTTATTTTTATCAAAAGCGGGATATGATGAGTGTTCATATAATAAGTTAAGCCTCGTCTGGTGGGTTGGTCTGGAAAGCATTGAATTAGGCTTCTCAATTGTGTTGCGTTGAGACTCGTGTCTCATATGAGATCGATGAGGCATTTTGTCGAGCACTTGGTAAGTATGTCAACATTTGTAGAGATATGACTATCGTGTAATTCATCGAACACTTGATAAGCACTATTGAGTCTAGTATCAGGTTGTATTAAGGTCTCTAAAGGGCCTTCCAAACCATTTTCCCATTTTCGTAGGATCTTGAGAGTTGATCCCTAAATGGATCCGCTCTTGGAGAAAACTAAGCCTAGTTATTATGAGTTCTAGTCCGACATCTAGGCTCAATCCAAAATTCTTATGGGTGCACGAACACCACCTGCTAATTCACCGTATAATTACTTACCACAAATAGATATGAAAGGAACTTGTATTGTTTCAATCCTCAAATTTTTATGCGCATACAACATAGTAAGTGGCCCGCATATTAATATTATACGTGAACAATTATGTATCATATTAATTAGATAAAAGTAAATTTATCTTATACTCAAACAACTATGTATCATTCTAATTTATAACTCACTCGAGTTGAAGTACTTTAAATAGAATAACCGATCTGATGAAATTGGTAAATTTTATGTAAACTTTTAACTTTTGTTTGTAGAAGTAAAAGTAACCAAAGTGAAGTCTAAAGAAAGTGAATTTAATCATAAATTTCAACTGTATAAACCCACATTGACTGAAACATCAACAGAAAAGAGTTTAGAAACCAAGAATAATTTGTGTTATTGTCTGACAATAACACAATCTTAATGTAAAGTGTGTGACTAGGTAACATGAAATTTATTAATTAAAAAGTAAAAAATTTGAGACCATAAAAAGTTAAGTTCTAAAAGGTAAAAAGGTTAATAATAATAATAAAGGTAAAGAAAAAGGGTGTTGAGATTTCATTATCAGAAAGCAAAAGGATTGAATGGGATGGATGGATGGATGATGAAAGAGAGAACCACCACCCGTGCAAGTTTAATTTAGTGTATGTGCATGTCGCTATCTTACGCACGTGGGGTGCGCACAAATACCCATTCAAAAAACACAAAGGCATCGCCCGCACGTGCACATCTTTGACAAAAGGTTTCCTCTTAGTGGAAAATAAAATTAAAAATTATTTTTCTCCAAATAATTTAGATTAATGATGTAAGGTGAATATCATGGTATAAAAAACACGGTTGCCTGAACTTCAGAATATGCAGATGTATGGAGGATTACATTATAATCAAAGATCAATTTAGATGACACGGTGCATTATTAATGTGACATTTTGTGCTAATAAAGTAACAAAATATAAAGAAAAATTTACATATAAGATTACCGTAGTGTTCTTCTTCCATAATTGGGCCCACAAAATGTTGTATTTATATTTAGAGTGTACTTTGTACACTAAGGCCTCGTTTGGCAGCTTAGATTGGACTGACTATTTCAGTCGAATAGAATTATCTGTCATCGTATAATACTGACTAAATGAATTAGGCGCTTGGTGCAGTATCGGACTAAATATCGACTATTTATATAGTGTTGAATAAAGTGAAAAAAACCTTTCTATGTCTGTCTCCTCTCTCTCTCTCCATTTTCCTCCATCATCGCCACATCTGAACAAAATCCCAACCCACCCCGACCTTACCCAACCTCCCATGTCTGCAAATTCTTGCTCAAAACCATGGAATTCCAAACACCCACATCCCAAAATTCAGAAAAATCCCCAATTTCTAGAAAATTCCAGAAAATTTTGCATCCCAAACACCCATGTCTGCAAATTCTTGCTCAAAAGGTCGATCTCGAGGTGGGCGCGGCGAGGTGGGTTGCGGTTGGACGGGAAGAAGAGAAGACTGGAGAACAAAGAGAGAAAGGAACGAGAGAGGGAGGAAACCGACTAATTATACGGAGGTTTTTGGGATTATAATTAGTCGGGCGTGAGGCGTACTAAATGACGGGCCCAGTTTAATTAGTCAGACGACTATTTTTCTACGGTGTGCACCAAACATCCGGGATCGAATTATTTATCCTATCCAGTCCCTTATACGACGTGCCAAACGAGGCCTAAATTTTTGTCTCTGGACAACTATCAATTTTATTTTAAAAAAAAACTTTTATACTCATATATAAAATTATCACAAAGGGCTTAGTAATTTCTTAAGGAAAATAATTATTTGCTTTGGACAACCATAGAATTTTGAAACAAACAACGTAATAACCAAGCGATTAATGAAATTCAGTATTGTTGAATGTCACTTTAACTTGCTTATTCAATTTGTCATGCTTCTTTGAAAAATAGGTGTCCAGAAAAAGATAAATTCATAAAAAGTGAAAAAAGAGTATTATTTAAAGTTTAATAAATTATTTTAACTGTTCAGAAAAATATTTGAAGATAAATTAGATGCATAGAGAAACATGAGTGTCCAGATATAAAATTGAAGTGTACAAAAAACCACGCTCTTCTGTTAAACTTGAAAAGTCACTCAATTTACCGTTTTTCCGTTGGGCTGTGGGGATGGCAACTGAAATGCGGTCACGAGAGGCGCGCGGGACGCGCGTAAAGTAAAAATCAGAAATCCAGAATATTACGAGTCACGAGTATCTCACGCGGTCACACCACCGCCGCCAGTAACTTTGCTGCTGCGCCATTAAAAATCACCGCTGAATCATTAACTTGGTGGGACATGGTTGGTAAATTAGAACTATATCAAAGGCCAATTATGTCATTTTTTATTTCTCTAGAGACTAAACATCATTTCTCATTTGTCAATAATAAAATCTTTATTATTAACTAATTAAAATGTGTTTGACTTAAAAAAAAGTCCAAGTTCGTATTCCACACAGCTTGTTTTGGGTTCGATTTCTAGCGCTGGTGAATCAAACGATGATGACATAGAAGGCTGAAATACATTTGTGAGTCTTTCCGACCTTTAAAAAAATAGACTGTCGTAACTTGGCCACCAACTGATCTGTTTAAAAAAAAAATTACATACATTATTAAAAAATAAATGTGTGGGAGAGAGATGACATCTGGCTTTCTTTTGTCCAATCTCTCATCCAATTATCCCCCAACTTGCAAGATTTTAATCATTAATTTGTGAATCCCGTGGCCACATTAAGCTAGTTTAATACTACTATTAGTTTTGTCAACATTAAATAGATACATATGTAACTTGTGGAAGAAGTTTCTCTTCATTGCAATGAAGAGAATCTATCAAGTTACATATTATTGTTATGTTTGAAAAACATAAAACCAATCAAATTTATTGTATCGATAATTATCAAATTAAGAGAGATTTTTGCGTACATCCATGTAATTAGCGATATAGAACGAACAAAAATATTTTCTCAGAGACAGTCGAGACCTCCCCCAACAAAGGATTAAGTTTATTGCATTTATTTTCATAAAAACATATAACATCATTGTGACAATAATAGTTGATAAAAAACTGAAGTATAATTGTGTCATTAATATGTAAGAGTGGGGCGGTTGCATGCTATGCTAGCGTCATTAATATTTAGAACAGAAATATTGCATACATTTTTGGTGGATCTATGAATAATACAGATTTGTGCTTATTAAATTATACACAACATGTTAATTTAATAAATAAAATACACATGAAAGTATTTTATATATTTTTTTATAATTTCATAACAAAAATTTAGAATAATGCATCAAGTGGCAAGCCCACGTGCAACTAAATACTTTTTTTTCTTCGTTAATCGCCATCATCATCGGCGCCATCCATATTATTCTAATTAATTGATAACCAAAAATATTTATAAAATAAATTAAATAATGCAGCAATGCAATAATGCGAGATGGATTTTGTTAGAACATTAAAAAAATAAATAAATGTGTGGGTCCCAGTTCTAGAGAGAGAGAGAGAGTTTGCATATACAAGCTCACATTTTTCGTTCATTCATTCAGCTTCAAGAAACGTTCATTGAATCATTACCAGATCGAATCCGCCATGTTGGTCGAATCTCGCCGGAAAAACTGTCGTTCTCCGGCCACGTAGCTCGGAATTCGAAACCCAGTTGGTCAATCTTCGCCGGAGTTGTTTATTTGAGAAAAAAAAAGCAGAGGAATTTAGCTCCAGAAGCGAAGCAACGAGCTTTGTGGGATCACAAAAGCAATCATGAATAGCAGCGTTGACACTATCAACGCCGCCGCCACCGCCATCGTCTCCGCCGAAGCTCGCGCCCAGCCCACCACCGTCTCTGTAACCCTCTCTCTCTCTCTCTCTCTATCTCTCTCTCTATTGCATACATATCTTTATGCATGTGTGTTTTTCTCTTCTCTCAATTTGTTAATTTGTTGTGATTTTTGGGTTCTTGTTATACTCTGTTTGGTTGCTGAGAAACTGTGGGAATCTAAAACAATCAGATATGGGCAGTTGGATCTTGCGTTCTTTTACTTATTTTCAATCCTAAAAAGTGAAAAGTATGAATCTTTGAGTGTTTTTGTAGTGCAAATAATCCTTGGAATTGTTACACATCTGTGTGTGATGACTTGTTTTGTTTCTCAAATCAATGAAAAGATTAGCGGAAAAAGTTGAGAAATTTGATTGAACTCATGCAATTTAATGACTGATTAATATAAAAATGTAATAATATTTTTTTTCAAATTTAATTTTATTGGAGACTTTATTGTGTTTGTATTGCTATATGGTGACTTCATTTTATTTCAATTGCTAGTAATTTTGGTAGGTATGTTTTGATGTAGTAGATAACTCAGATTCCAGATTTTGCTAGATAGCACCTAGCAGAATTGCAGAACTTTCTGTAAGGTATCTGGTGAAAATTTCGTAGTTTAGAGATTTCGGAGTTTCGGTGAAGAAATCCAGCCGGGAAGGGGACCTACTTCCCATTCTAACAGCTCTTCTTTCTCCTCGCCATTGCTATGGAGGATGTCGCCTGGTGGCTTTTATAGAATCGGCTTTTAGAGTGCCAGTAGAAACACCGAGATAGCTTTAAACCCAATAACTGTAAATTTAATTTCAGTTGCCAACTTTGTTTTATTTGCTGTGTGATGTAGAATGGTGTATAAGTAACTTTTACATAAAACACTCGTGTATTCATTTTGAAAATTGTACCTAAAGTTATTTTACCAGTCAGTATCTTGGAGATGTTCGTCTGTGGGTCGAGAGTGAACTCAAATCTTTGTGGTGTTAAATTTTGAAGAGAGTAGGTTCTTCTGGTGTCTTTCGTGCATTTTTTTGGTGTTAAACTTTGAAACTGAGTCATTGACAATCTTTTACCATTTGACTACAGAAAAGAAGATGGGGAAGCTGCTGGAGCCTATATTGGTGCTTTGGGTCACATAAAAATAGCAAGCGAATTGGTCATGCTGTCCTCGTTCCCGAGCCTGTAGTGCCAGGAGCTGCAGTTTCTACCATTGATAACCAAACAACCTCCACCGCAATTGTATTACCCTTCATTGCCCCTCCATCTTCTCCTGCATCTTTCCTCCCATCCGATCCACCATCTGCTACCCAATCACCTGCTGGATTTCTGTCCCTCACTTCCCTTTCTGCCAATGCCTACTCTTCGGGTGAACCTGCATCCATGTTCTCCATAGGCCCTTATGCATATGAGACACAGTTAGTCTCGCCACCTGTATTCTCTACATTCAACACTGAACCATCTACTGCTCCATTCACTCCCCCTCCTGAATCCGTTCAGCTGACTACTCCTTCATCCCCTGAAGTGCCATTTGCTCAACTTCTGTCATCTTCACTGGACCGACAACGTAGAAATAGTAGTAACAACCAGAAGTTTCCACTGTCCCAATACGAATACCAGCCTTACCAACAATATCCAGGAAGTCCAGGTGGTCATCTCATATCACCAGGATCAGCAATATCAAATTCCGGAACATCTTCTCCTTTTCCTGACAGACACCCTATGCTTGAGTTTCGCATGGAGGAAGCTCCGAAACTCTATGGATTTGAGCATTTTACCACTCATAAGTGGGGTTCAAGGCTAGGTTCTGGATCATTGACACCAGATGGTGCGGGGCTGGGTTCCAGGCTAGGTTCTGGAACATTAACACCAGATGGCTATGAGCTAGGTTCAAGGCTAGGTTCCGGATGTTTGACCCCCAATGGTGTGGGAGTTGGTTCCAGGTTGGGTTCTGGATGCTTGACGCCTGATGGTACGGGGCCAGCCTCTAGAGACGGTTTCCTTATGGAGAACCAGATTTCTGAAGTGGCATCCCTGGCCAACTCAGAGAGTGGATGTCACAATGGTGGAACTGTATTTGATCACAGGGTGTCATTTGAATTGACTGGTGAAGATGTTGCATGCTGTCTTGCAAATAAAGCATTAAGAACGGCAACGGAATCTTCAAATGATATAGCAGCAGAATACTCAATTGAAAGAGATGCGTTATCAACAGACTCCAACAATCACCGGGAGTTTAATGTTGAGGAAAGTTTGTGTAGAATTCCTGAAAATGCTTCAGGAGAAGGGGAGGATCAAGGTTACCGGAAGCAAAGATCCATCACACTTGGGTCGACGAAGGAGTTTAATTTTGATAACACAAAAGCTGAAGTTCCGAGTAGGTCCAACATTGGCTCGGAGTGGTGGGCTAACAAAAATGTTGCTGCTAAGGAATCTAAGCCTTGTAATGACTGGACTTTCTTTCCGATTCTGCAACCTGGAGTTAGATGACATAGCAATGGTTCAACACGGCCTTTTCTGATGTGTATAGCTTTGGTAAACCGGGGATCACGTTGTTGACGGCGAATGGATTGCAGAGGTGAGAGTTTCTTACGACCGAAAAACATAATTCAGAGAGAAAATAGATTGTAGAATTGTTAGTGTGAGTACTCAAAGAGCATTCTTTAGAACAATTTTTTTTACTTTGATGTTATACAAAGGATAGAATTCACTAATAAAGATGTTGTGCTGTGGATTATTTCTGGTTAATTACGTCATTTTGAGTATAATGCATTTTATCTTGGTAGGATTTGCACTTGAAGATGCATAACGCATTCTATCCGGAATAAGGCTCAGAAAGCTCATACTTTCTTTCTGAGCCTTACTGGATGTATAATGCATTTTATCTCCGAAAGACGATTTCTTTGCCCTAAACCAGTTGTGAATCCGAAAACCGAAATCGGGTTCATGCCTGAAACCAGGTTTAAACTTGGAATGAGTGGAGTGGGGATGGAGAGCATGAAGTGCCTTAAATATGTAGGGCATGAGCCTCACTGCTCTAACATTGTAGGGTAATGGATGTGCAACCATTCAAGTTTGTTATGGTGGATTAAAAGGATAAGCATAAATTAAAAATGTCTCTGAGAGGTAATGGCCAAAGCTCAAGTCTCTGTCGTACCCACTTGCCCAAACAGGGCAGAAATGCAAACTAGGAACAGGCTGTGACCAACAAACCAGGAGACATGATAAAACAAGAAAGCAAGCATTAGGGCAGGGCAGCATGTCATGTTGAAAAAGTTTATGGCTCCGACTCCAAATCTCATCACCATCAGCTGGATGGATAGAGATGCATGTTGATATTGCAGTGTGGCTAATTGCACACCAATAGGTTTTTTGGTAGTGCTTAATTGATAGAAAATAACTGAGCGTTCGTTTGGAACTGTTTTTATAGAAAGCGTTTTTTTTGCTAAGTGATTTTTTAGAACGTGTTTCTTTAACCAATAAATGCTTTTAACTTTGTTTGTCAAATGTTGTAAAATGCACCTTTTTGGTGCTTTATAAAGAGAGTTAGAATTTTTGTCATACTTCTAACAAAAGTGTTTTTAACAAAAATGCTTATAAGCACAGGTGTTTCCTTCAAAAACAATTTTCAATAGACATTTATTGACAATTTGTTTATTATTTAGTATGGCCTATAAGTTGAGCAAAACCTACCCATGAGGAATTAAAAATTTAAAAAAAAAAAATACACATTGAGGACAACTCATTCGAGGAAGGTCATTTTTTACTCTTTTTGACACTTATTTAGCTCAGATATTAGACTTTAAAATATTTAATGCATGTGAAATTGACGTTCACAGTTTAATAAAATATGTCACATGATTTGGTTATGATTTTTACATAAAGTTAAGTGCATTTATAATTACGAATCCGTATGGATTCATGATTTTTTTTAATGGCATCTTAATTAATTCGATCTGATTTTTCTTCTTTGTTTGTTTGTCTCTCTTGGCTTACAATAGTGACAATTGTGTTTGATGTTTTCATAGTAGACAAAACCAAAACATGATACATGCATCACGTTTATTGGTTTTATCGTTGATCTATCTAAATATCCTGCACATTTAACGTATTTCTCGTGAACCTAATTTTGTCGCTAATGCGTTAACTAAAGAAAGAGTCTCATTCTACAATTTTATTAATCGGCCTCACTTGGTCGGCATTCTCTACAAAAAAATAATGAATTATGCGTTACATAATTGACATTTAATAATTTCTAGTAAGTCTTACTTCGCTGTCATCTTATGAAAAAAAATAATCATAGGATTAGGATTAGCATTAGGCCAAACATCTTGGAACACCATGTCACAATCTGTCTTTCACTTCCACGGTCCACCCCTATCTGATTTACCACTTCCAATTTTCAATAAATATTTTCTCATCAGATTAAACCAGAGATCGGTTCACAAGGATTCGGTAGATATTTTTCTAATCCCGCAGGCAACAGATAAAAAAAAGTTCCAAAAAAAAAAATATTAAATGAATAAAATAAACAAAAGATACAGATCGACCAAATATTATCTTTTTGTCGCTCTCACTAAAATATAGTACAAACTTTTTTACGTTGAAAACCCATAAAAATTTATTAAAAAATAAAACTCTGCAGAATAGTTTAAGAATAAGAGTTGGCTTGCATATAGACAACGGACGTTCGCTTCATCGCCGGGCTGTTAATTCCGACCCAAAAGAAAGAAGACAAATACATTAATTTCTTGGAATTAGATAGTTTGATTAATGTGGGATTGTGATTGGTACGACCTTAAATTAAAGAGAAAGATTATCACAACTAAAGTTTTTAGCTTTTTATTTTAAATTTCATTGTGTCGATGTGGGAACTTACAAGAAGCTCCCATCGCAAATCGATCGATCCCCTTTTCAAAAATTCTTGGATGCTCCGAAGTACGGGATATTTCAAATTTTTTAACCGTTAGATTTTAATTTTTATATTTTAAAACAAAAATTCAACTATTAAAAAATTATGCAAGAAAGACTCCTCTTTTTACTCGAAACAGAAAAAAGTTAGAATCCCAAAGCCAACAACTTGTCATGTTTCGATTCTGACAGCAGATTATGGAAAAGCAGTTCAATCCCCACAACATTAAACCATTTTTTAAGGTAAGTTTTTGTTTCTTTTAGTCCTGGTATTGCTAATTAGTTTAGATTTTGCTTAAAAGTTAAGCACTTTTTTCTGTCCAGCTTCCATTCTGATTTGATAATTTATACAGTGGTTATCTTTTCGTACTGTTTTTATTTATAGCAAATAATACAGTGGACCAGTGGTTTTTGGATGAATCTTTGTAAATTTCTATTGAGTTATGCCTATTAAACAGATTGAAAGTTTCAATCTTGGCATGGTTCTTCTTGTAAATTACTGAGATTTTGGCTGCGTTTGTTAGAGAGGATTTGATTGGATTGGATAGGATAGGATAATTCATGAAGAAATAGATGACAACTTTGAAATCATGTCCAAGTCGAAGGTAGAAGATGAATTACTCATAAAAAAAAAATTCCCGTCTCATCTTACAACACTGGTAGGATTATAAGGAATAACTTTCATTCAAGAGTAATCTATCTTTTACCTTGAACTCAGACATAATTTGGAAGTTGTCCTCCATTTCTAACGAACGGAGCCTTACAGTCGGCGCAAAGTTGCAATACTACTGCACAGTGATTTTTATATGGAACTTGTTGTTTGTTTTACTGTTTGCATTCAAACTGTTTGGTCCAGGTCTAGTTCTGTGTCTAAGTTGAATCTTTATTTAACCTAATTGTGCAACTGGAATTGGTTTTCGTGTTCAGGTCTTTTCGTTTTTGTCCCGTATTGATGCTATGGTTAGGTATAATGAGTAAGATCTTGAGCTTCTTGTGATACAAGCGATATTCTAGTTCAAATTAATCTAAACTGCGGGGATTTGAATTTGAGTGCATAGGAGGGAGCACATTCGCTCTTAAGTTGGAAAAAATGGCCATGGCTTCTTCTGTCAAAGTGGTTCTTGGCTCGATTGCGTTTGCAGTCTTTTGGGTATTGGCAGTGTTTCCGGCTGTCCCTTTTTTGCCAATCGGGAGGACTGCAGGGTCCCTCCTCGGGGCAATGCTTATGGTTGTTTTCCGAGTCTTAACTCCTGATCAAGCATATGCTGCTATTGATCTCCCAATCGTAGGTCTTTTGTTTGGGACAATGGTTGTAAGTATTTATCTTGAAAGAGCTGATATGTTCAAGTATTTGGCCAAGTTGCTCATGTGGAAAACTCAAGGAGCAAAGGACTTGCTCTGTCGAATCTGTTTGATTTCTGCAGTTTCGAGCGCTCTCTTCACCAATGACACCTCTTGTGTGGTTCTGACTGAATTTGTATTAAAAGTTGCACGACAACACAACCTCCCGCCTCATCCTTTCCTACTCGCCCTTGCCTCGAGCGCAAACATTGGTTCTGCAGCAACCCCGATTGGCAATCCTCAAAACCTTGTTATAGCTGTTCAGAGTAAGATTTCTTTTGGGAAATTTGTGATCGGAATTCTCCCTGCAATGCTGGTGGGAGTTTGTGTGAATGCTTTGATTCTTCTGTGTATGTTCTGGAGGTTGTTGTCTATGCAGAAGAATGAGGAAGATCCAGCTCCGGAACCTATTCCAGAGGAGGACGTCAGTTCTCATCGGTTTTCACCAGCCACATTGTCACATAGTACATCCTTAAACTCTCAAGAACTGAACTCTAGATTAGAGATCCCGACTGTGCAAAGTTCTCCGAATGTTAGTGTGAACATAGGCACCATTGAGACTCTTAGAAACCGTTTACCTTCGAGTGAGAATGAAGTAAACAAGGTTCCTAGTGGCGCGGTAGAGTCTGCAAGAATTTCGAATGCATCAAACGAGGAGACGAATGATTTGTCTTCTCATAAAAGGGGCGAAACAATCCCATCAAAAAGGTCTGCATCGAATGATAGACAAACAGATGCATTTCCTGCGGAGTCGTTGGAAGGGAAGGAAGATCTGACCACAAGATGGAAAAGGATGTTGTGGAAATCTGGTGTGTACCTTATTACTATAGGAATGCTGATTGCACTGCTTATGGGACTAAACATGTCATGGTGCGCAATTACTGCTGCGCTTGCTCTGGTTGTTCTTGACTTCACGGATGCTCGCCCGTGCCTAGAAAAGGTAAGTTTCACAAGCATGGTGCTCTCTCCATATGTTTGATTAGACTACAAATGTTCATAAATTTCTCTCTTCTTTTTTATCAGGTCTCCTATTCACTCTTGATTTTCTTCTGCGGAATGTTTATTACCGTCAGTGGATTTAACAAGACCGGCATTCCAAGCGATCTTTGGGACTTCATGGAGCCGCATGCGCAGATTGATCATGCTAGCGGGATAGCAGTTCTTGCAATCACCATACTTGTGCTGTCAAATTTGGCTTCAAATGTACCAACTGGTATGTATGTTGCTAATTGATATGATGCCACGTTATGGTGACAGTTGCACTCAAAGGCTGTTAGGAATTGTAGTTAATTGTAGATAAGAATTGTTGAGTCGGCTACTTAGTAGCTGAGTTGTTGAGTCGGTTACTATAAATAGAGTCTGTGAAGGTGAGAGAGCGGTCATTGTAAAAGATTGTTAATGAAATAGAAGTTACAATTCTCTATACATTGAGTAAGACGTAGAGAGGTCTTAACACTATTATTTTGTCTTTGCACTCTACAAGAACCTAAATATTCTCAAACTTTCAGCAGCAACTTAACATGCATTTATTTTTATCTTTTGTGTTGGATAGTTTTGTTGCTTGGAGGGCGGGTGGCAGCGTCGGCGGCCCTAATCTCTGCCACGGAGGAGAAGAAGGCTTGGCTCCTATTAGCTTGGGTGAGCACCGTGGCCGGAAACCTATCGCTTTTGGGATCAGCAGCAAACTTGATAGTGTGTGAGCAGGCTCGCCAATCTCCACAACTTGCATACACTTTGTCCTTCTGGAGCCATCTGAAATTTGGAGTCCCCTCCACTCTTATCGTCACCGCTATTGGTTTAACACTAATTAGATAAAATTTGAAGTTATTAGATTTAAGCGCTCGAATTCTACATTTTATTAATTAAACATTGGTTGGTTTTCAACTTTTAATTAAAACGCTCAAAATTTTTATTGAAGTGCTTTCATCTTTATCCATTTCATTTTTTAAATTTCCATCTCAACATTTTATATAGAATTTAAAAAATAAGAGTTTTATTCTTATTAAAACTGACATCTAGGATCCGTAAATTCATGAAAATTGAAAACAGATTTGAATTTTCTAATAGGTAATTGCAGAAACGTGAGCTAAGAGTCTATTTTTTTAGTACAAAGTTTGATTGCTAAGATTTGATTGTTAAGAATTAACAAAATATGATTTTTGTACAAAGTTTTAATGAAAAATTATATATTTTTTTATTATTATACATAACGTACCATTAGCGTTGTACGTACCAAAATTAGGATAACACAACATATTAGTTGCTTAGTACGTACCAAAATAAGAATCACATAACGTACCAAAATACTAATACGTACCTAAATTAGGATTACATAACGTACCAATAATGTACCAAGGTATTGGTACGTTATATTAATTTGGTACGTTATGTTTGATATATATGAGAGTCACTCGATTAAGAAGATGTTGTAGATACGGGAGGATTTGACACTCTATATAGTATGACCATGAATAATTGTGGAACTTTTGCTCTAAAAAAATTGATAGAAATCGGAAAGGAAGTGATAATTATTATAAGATATATCTACTAGATTTTAGGAGTTTTGTTGTGATATTAATTTGTGAATTAATACATAAATCAAATATAATGAAAATTTGTAATTTTTTAAATTAAAAATTACTAAAAAAATGTTTGATCAAAAGTCTAAAAGCTATAGATGTTTGATTTAAAGAATTTAATTTTGAGGCGCCTATATCAAAATGCCTCATGAAATTTTTGGACAAATGAAAATCAATGGCAAGGAAAATTACGAAGTGATTCAACAACGAAAGCATCATTTATTTCTTCATTTGTATGGGATTTTGCTTTAATATTTGGGCCATCAGCCTTTGGGTTCAATTGAGGAATAGATGGGTTTTTGTGACGTTTTGACCAAAAAAAGAAGAAAAAATATTATGGGCCTTTAGAGCAGATGGGTTTTGGACCTTACCGTACATATATACACCAGTCTCTTCTATAGAGCTTTCAGAAAGTAGCTATGCACTCCTATGAAGGACGTAGAGGTAGGAGTGCGTGATGTTTTTTATAGTGTTAATAATAATTCTCAAATTTTTTGTTAAAAATAAAATTAAGAAACACTAAACCGACAACTGTTTGCATGTATATTATGGTTTAGCGCTTTCCTATTGACGCCGTTTTGAGTTCTATTTTTAATTAAAAGTTTGTAAACAATTCCATGTGTGTATATTCCCCGAAATACAATGATTTTAGCTTAAGAAGAATGAAAAGGCTATTTTGTCATGTCTTGGCGGCTATCATAACTTGGAACTTAGAAGCCATTTCAAGTATGATTCAAGTAACATTGATGAATGAGTTGTGAAAGTTTTTAGATTATATCCACCTCCCACTTTAAAGACATTTTTAGTGTGATCGTCACACACTGTCGTGCGATATTATCAAACGTTATCTATTTATGAATTCATTTTTACTTACAATCCCTACAATTATATTGTCTACTTGACTCTAATATTATAGCGTATAAATTAGTAACATCACGTGAGAGCATGATGATCAATTATCCTGACTTGACTCCAACATAAAGCAAAGCCAAATCATGAAATAAGAAAGGGATTGGGGCAACATCACACATGCAATCGAGGGCCCCACAAATTTTCGCCTGATAGCTTGGTACATCTCCCCTTGTGTGTAGGTTGGCCATCTTTCATTTCCCAGCATCAAACTCTTGCCTTATGTTTGGTAAATAAATTGGTACAAAATACAAGATAGATATCCAGAATTTTTCCTCCAACGAAAATCAATCCTGAGAAATTAATTTAGTATTATTTTCCATAATAATATTATTATTAATTCCTTAATTCACGTACCATGTTTTTGGTGAATAGACTAGCAAGTGACATATGCGACCGGATCTCTCCTCCTCAACGTGTGAAAACAAAAACAAAACATCCTACTCATCCTAAGATTGTCACGAATTATGAAAAGAAACAAACAAGGGAGACGGCCTCCTCGTGCATCTCGTGTACGAATTCACCTACGACCCCATTCTCACAAACTTTCACTATCACAATTTCAAGTTTGAGAAATTTGGGGTCTTTGTATATCATATGCAGCCTCGACTCGAAAACAGCGGGTGTCATCTCAACATGACATGTTCAGTGGGAGGAGAGGTTATTTATTGCAACCAATTCATAGTTTGAGTGGCGTCACCCTTCTAATGAATGTTAGCCACGTATTTAAAAAGTGAACCCTATGTTGGGTACTAAATTTCGTAAAGAAGAGGCATAATACCATTTACTATCAAAATTATTCTATGTTCTAGTGTATTTTACAAGTAAGAATTTTTGGCCTTTAGATCTTCGTCACTAGATTCTTGACCAATGATTTAACAACTAAATTCTCAATGTATTGAATACCGCAGATCATACTAAAAAAATCTTCACGTACCCCTTTTATAATAATTATTTTTAATGTCAATAACAGCTCTCTCGATAATTTTATCCTATAAACCAATTGTAGTTCGAACAAAAAGCTTCCTAGAAAAATACCTACTGATGAAACAAAGTTCATTATGTAAAAATAATGAAGATAAAAGATTAAAAAAAAATATTAGTTCGACCTACCAATCAATAGCATGGTTGAATTCATTCTGATTGCACATATTAAGAACTGTTAATGTTTGGTTCCAACAAAATGATGGTATGATATGATTACAAACCCTAGCTCATTTTATTCTGCTGCCATTATGCCATACCCAAACAATGACTTCAATGAGTAGATACCAACAAACAAAAAAGTTTCACAAAAAAAAATTACCACTTAATAAAATCTAATAACATTTTGTATTTTAAGCTCACATGCCGTCAATATGGTGTTTATTAGATTGTCCAAATTGTCTTTATTTTTTGCTTTCGAGGCTTTTTGGTTTGAAGACCTTTCAAATTTAAATCCAAGATACCCTCTTTGAAATTTGTACATATTCTTAACGTTCTTATAAAACCACTATAGTCTCTCATCTAAAAAACTAACATTATGTATTTCACTAACTAAGGTTAATTGATCTTATTACTTGTAAGTTGTAACCTGCTAATTTGAATATAGATGGCATAAGTATGCTTTATGATGAATTAAAAAAGGGAAAGAAACGGCACTACTTTATAATTAAAAGTTGGGTGTCAATCAAGTTGTCTGTTCTTTGTTTCTTAGGCACACTGCGGCACATATAATCAAGTTGTCCCAAGACTGAATTCACATTTTCTACAACATTGATAAAACATACAATGTTTTAGAATTTTATAGTGACACTCACATACTGTCGCGTAGTAATATTATAATATGAGTGTGAACGATAAGATACGTTATAAATTTATAATATAATACTTATTAAATAGATGCACATATTATAACATAACATGGTAATATGACCGGCATATTGACAAATTTCTCATTGCCACAGTTGTTTTTTTTAAAACAATTATTGCATATAGGAAATGATGCATTTGAGCAATTACAATGCCTTTTAAAGCATATCTAATGCATGCAAACTAGTTTAGGCAAAAGTATTATCTAGTCCAAAATGACAAAATTCAATTTCTAATGGAATAAATCTAGTCTAGGTTAAAATAGCCTAGGGCTCTTCAGGGCCAGTTAGCTCCGACTCTTGCCTAACTCAAGGCTCTTGAAGGGAAAACTTAAGAAGAAACTGATAGCCAATGAGAATTAGTCACCTAACACTTTTTAAAACACTAGAATTTTGAGAAGACTAATTTTCATAAATAATGACGTTTTGAGAGGCCAAATAAAACCTTTAGCCCCTAGTCCTTATCCTTTCCACTAGAGTTGCTCTTAGTGGACACTCATCATACATATTTTTGGTATGATAGCAGGAAAAATTAAAAAGAAATCTACCAATATTATATTGTATTTGTTTTAAAAAACAGTAATGTTAGGGAGACCACACATTTATACCACATTGGTGCACCATTTCATGTAGCAAGTGATGCATACATTCAACATCCAATGAAATTAATTCATTAATTGACGTGACATTTACACATCACTTGCCACATCAGATGGTACACAAACATGGTCTCCTTAGTATTTTCCTTTAATAAAAACATAAAAAATATTTTCGTGCTAATCATTGTAATAAATCATACCAACATGAGCATAATTAGGCAATCTAACCTATTTTTCATTTTTAATTGAAACTTAACACCAATAATAAAGATGTGTAGGTTTGCATAATAGTTACAAATTATGATTTTGGATATTGTAATATTGTAATTGTAAGTGTGGTTCTGATTGTAACTTTTCTTATAATGTAAAATGACTTTTGAATATTAAGCAAAAAGTTAAATAAATTACAAAGAGTGAAACCATACATAAAGTTACTAAACTATATATAAGATTGATTGTAACAATGTATCAAAATAGCAAAATTATTAGTAGCCGTACTTCTACTAGTTTGAACTCAAAATACAGTAGGATAAATGTAATATCCCACATCGACCAACGGAGAGGGGGTGATGTGCCTTATATGTACATGCCCACCTCCAATTAGCACAAGGCCTTTTGGGAGCTCACTGACTTCGGATTCCATTAGAACTCTGAAGTTAAGCGAGTTTGGGCTAGAGCAATCCTAAGATGGGTGACCCACTGGGAAGTTGCTCGTGAGTTCTCAGAAACAAAACCGTGAGGGCGTGGCCCAAAGCGAACAATATCGTGCTACAGCGGAACCGATCCGGGATGTGACAGAATGGTATCAGAGCCACTCTGATATTCGGTACGGATGTGCCAGCGAGGACGCCGGGTTCCCCTTAAGTCCGTGAGGGCGTGGCCCAAAGCGGACAATATCGTGCTACGGCGGAGTCGGTCCGGAATGTGACAATAAAAAAATGCCTTATTCGTCAAAACAATGTATCTTTTAATCTTGTTGGAGTAAGAGTGAAATGGTGGGAGCAATTAAACGAAGGTGGTAAAGTATGAGGAGGAGTTCCTCCTCAAAATACTTCGTGACTGATCTACAAAATTTCGTATTTATGTTTGAAATCATTCAATTATAAATTACTTAAGCTCAGTAAAGATCATCTCTGTAAAAAAATCAATAAAATATAAAATTGTTTAGTCATCGAACTATAACAAAATAGATGGACGGATTCGATAAAAAATGTTACTAACTGTCTATATACTTGCTACAGTTAATTGGCTAAATGACATTAGTTTTAATTTTTTTTTTGTAGAGATGATCTTTATATAGTGATTTATAACATAAACCGTTCCAATTATAAGCACGTAGTTTTGAATCGACCACGAAGTGTTTTGAAGAGGAAGTAAGTCCTTCTCAACCTTGATGAGCCAAACATTATTATAACTTGGCACTGCAAACTGTAGTTAAAATGAAAAAAGCTTGGCTCCTTAAGATTGAAGAGGAGTTCCTCTTTAAGATATTTTGTGATCGATTCACAAAACTAAACTTCGTGTTTTTGATCGAAACTGTTCATATTATAAATCACTTTATAAAGATCATTTATGCAAAAAATCAATTAAAACTAAAGTCGTTTAGTTAGTTCATTCTAGTAAAATAGACAGATGGTTAATAATACTTTTACCGACTATTTGTTTTTATACTATTCGATGACTAAACGAGCTCATATATTTTTTAATTTTTTTATAAAAATAATATTTATATAGTGATTTATAATATAAACAATTTCGATAATAACCATAAAGTTACGTAAATTGACCCGAGATATCGTGAGGAGGAGTTCCTCCCCAATTTTTTATCTTTTGAGAAGCTAATTCCTCAAAACATTTCATCAACGATTCGTATTTAAAAGTAAAAAAATATAAAAATGAAAAATCAGCAGCTCCAGACAACTTATTAATGTCTTTTAAGCTCAGAAAAAATACTCTCTCTCCCTCTCTCTCTCTCTCTCTCTCTCTCTCTAAAAGCGACGATTCTCTTCTTCCTTTCAATTGAAACAAAACACATCAAAATCCTCATAATCCAATCCCCTTACATCCTTGATTTCTAGGGATTTTGTTCTTCCGAGCTATTTCACTGTGCAATCAGAAGAAGCGCATCAAAGTATCGTCGAGATTCGTGCCAGATTCCGAGTGGGTTCAGCTCGGATTTTGCAGCTCCTGAAAATTTACAGTGAGTATCGTTTTGTCTGTTATCCCAGTTTAGTAAATTACTGATTTTTTGAGTTAATTTAGTTGTTTGTTGATTCTGTGTGAGTGTTTGAGTTGTACGTAGATCTGTGTTGCGAGCTTGTGGCAGTGAGCAATTTGGGATCGAGACTTTTTGTTTGGTTCCCGAGAAAATTGGAGAAAGAAAATGAAAGGGAAAATTTGAACGTTGTTGTTACCGTTATTTTGGGTTCTGGGCAATAGGTCCGTTGTGCTCGTTGAAGTCAGAGTCTTTGTGTTGTTTTAAACGACCCAATTTATCAAGGTTTGGATTTGACATTATGGGTTTCGTTTGCTTTTTGCTGCGTTTTCTCGGGAACCATACAAAGATTAAGGCTTGGGGATTGGAAATAAGTGGGTGTGAGCTAATTTAGGTTAGTGCATGGATATTATGTTGCACTGTAAAATTCAATGTTTCACATCTGTTGAGTTCACTAAGTGTCGTTTGAAGCCGGGTTTGTGAGCACGGCGTGAGTATGTGATATAGTCATATTCCTGTGATCTACCAAATTTTAGACCTTTACGATTTAGGTGCTACTGTCCTTTACTTAATTTTGGTTGTTTTGCAGCATAGATTTTGTGCCATTAACTTAAGTTAGAGATCCTTGAAATAGAGTTACTGACCTGCGGCGTTTATCCCTGCAGGTTTTAATTATGTGCTGAATTAATTGTGACCTCGTGTAACTGATTGGTAACCCCATGTAATGGTGTTATACAATTAAGTTATAATGCTGGAAAATGAACTAGCTTTAAAGTACTTTCCCTTTGATTCTGTAAACCTTTTATGAGAAATATGCCTTCATGGTGGGGGAAGTCATCGTCCAAAGAAGCAAAGAAGAAGGCAGGAAAGGAAAGTTTCATTGACTCTTTACATCGAAAATTTAAGTTTTCTTCAGAAAGTAGAGTGAATAGTAGATCAGGAGGGTCTCGAAGAAATTGCAATGATACAATTTCGGAAAAAGGATGTCAATCCCCTATAGAATCAAGATCTCCTTCGCCCTCAAAAAATGTTTCCAGATGTCAAAGTTTTGCTGAAAGGACTAATGCTCAACCACTTCCGCTTCCTGGTCTACATCCTGCTCATGTTGCTCGTACAGATTCCGGAATTAGTATATCAACAAAACCAAGATCGGAAAAAGGCTCTAAGTCATTGTTGTTTCTACCTCTCCCGAGACCTGCGTGCATCGGTAGTAGGTCAAATCATACAGACGTTGATGGAGATATGGTCACTGATTCAGTCACTAGTGAGAGCTCTGTTGATAGTGACGATCCAGCTGACTCATCGTGCCATCGTAGCCCTCCGGCAACTGACTATGACAATGGTACTAGAACGGCTGCTAGCAGCCCTTGCAGGTGAGCTTTCATTTATTGCACATGCCATTATGCTGCTAGTGTGCATGTTTTTTAATATGCATGAATGTGCACGATTTATTTGTAATTCTTTTAGCTTGCTCATCCCCTGACAATTTTCTGCAATTTTTATGAAGTGTGACGCTCAAGGATCAGTCATTCACTGTTGCTCCGGTCCACTCAAGAGAGCCAAAAAAATCAACTAACATTTCTTTCAGTAATCACGTTTCCCCTACATCGCCTAAACGGAGGCATTTAGGCAGCCATGTGCCAAACCTACAGGTTCCTTATAATGGAGCTTTCTGCAGTGCTCCCGACAGCTCAATGTCAAGTCCTTCTAGAAGTCCAATGAGAGCATTTGGCACTGAGCAAGTCGTAAACTCTGCTTTCTGGGCTGCAAAAACTTATACAGATGTCACTCTACTTGGATCTGGCCACTGCTCCAGTCCAGGTTCAGGTCACAATTCTGGGCATAATTCAATGGGAGGGGATATGTCTGGACAGTTGTTTTGGCAGCAAAGCAGGGGTAGTCCTGAGTATTCTCCGGTACCTAGTCCCAGAATGACAAGCCCAGGCCCAGGCTCAAGAATTCATAGTGGTGCTGTTACGCCTATTCATCCTAGAGCAGGAGGGACTCCCAATGAGACACAGACAAGCTGGGCTGATGATGGGAAACAACAAAGTCACCGTTTACCTCTTCCCCCTGTGACAATTTCGAATGCTTCCCCCTTTTCTCATTCAAATTCAGCAGCAACATCTCCTTCTGTGCCACGAAGTCCAGGAAGGGCAGAGAACCCACCAAGCCCTGGTTCACGCTGGAAAAAGGGAAAGCTGCTGGGTAGAGGGACTTTTGGACATGTTTATGTTGGTTTTAATAGGTAGATACCCAAATATACTTCCTCTCTCTCTCTCTCTCTCTCTCTTGCACAACCAAGCAATCATTTATCTAAGTACTTAGCAGTTAATACTCTAAAGGATATAATTTTACAGTCCTGCCTTCAAACTTAGCTGGGAGCAGAAGAATTCAGGGAGCTAATGCTAATAAATAATAAAATTGTGGCGGAACGTTCTAATGATATTTGCTTGATGATTTGGCCAAGTGTAGAACAAAAATTATCCATTTTATCTCACATGTAGCTTGTAAATTAGTTTCTCTCATAGGTTGCTTGTATGTGAAGTTTATGCCTATCTGATTTTATTTTACCAACTTTATTCAGTGAAAGTGGTGAAATGTGTGCGATGAAGGAGGTCACATTATTTTCTGATGATGCAAAGTCCAAGGAAAGCTCTAAGCAATTAATGCAGGTATATTGTTTTAGGTTTCAAGTTCCTTCCTTGGACAAAAGTTATATGTTTTCCTTCATTTGTTTGACTTTTATGTTGTGACGTTTTGACAGGAAATTGCTTTATTGAGCCGTTTACGGCACCCAAATATTGTGCAATATTATGGGTCTGAATCAGTAAGTCTTTTGTCCATGATATATTATTCTTAGTACGCATTTAAATACCGATCTTTCATTTGTCTTGTTTGTCAATATCGCATTTCTTAGTTATGAGTCTGAAGCTTAATCTCTACATATTGAGTAGTTGTTAGTTCACTGGCCTTCAGAGAAGCTAAGCATCATACTCTAAATTGGATCCCATAGAGCCGCATTATATTCAAAATAGACTTTTATTTGAAGATTCAAGCAACCACTGTAATCCATGCTGATATTCATTCCTATAACAGGTTGGTGACCGGCTATATATATATTTGGAGTATGTTTCTGGTGGCTCCATATATAAACTTCTCCAAGACTATGGGCAATTTGGCGAACTAGCAATTCGTAGTTATACTAAGCAAATCTTGTCGGGGCTGGCATATTTACATGCTAAAAACACTGTTCACAGGTGAAATTCATTATCTATTCTTGATCAAGTAATTTGAAGCATAAATTCAACCATTGTAATATACTGATCGTGATGTAATTACTGAATATTAAGCATCTTTCATGTTCAGGGATATTAAAGGAGCAAATATACTTGTAGACCCAAATGGACGTGTCAAGTTGGCAGACTTTGGGATGGCCAAGCATGTAAGCGCAGACATCCTTAATCTTGATGTGATTAAAGGAGTTTGACATGATAATGAAAACCATAACCCACTATTGCAAAAACAATTCTGTTTCCCTTCTCTCCTAATCTAAATGCCTGTAAAGCACAATCATACTTAACTTGTGTGCTTTGCAGATCACTGGGCAGTCATGTCCGTTATCATTTAAGGGAAGCCCTTACTGGATGGCACCTGAGGTTAGATTGGTTCTAGTTTTTTTATTTTTCTCATCAATGACATGCTTTTTGATGGGTGATGGGTTTACTTAAGTCTTCATTTCGGTTGCTTGCCCAGGTTATAAAGAACTCAAGTGGTGCCAACCTTGCTGTGGATATATGGAGTCTTGGGTGCACTGTTTTGGAAATGGCTACGACAAAACCACCTTGGAGCCAGTATGAAGGGGTAAGAATTTAGATCTACAAACAAATACTTTTGTACATTTATTTATTTATTGGATGTAGGGCTGGGGATTATAAGAATTTGAATTTGAGATTGAGATCATAGCGGCTAATTCAAGTATTCTTTACATTGTGTAATATTTTCCTTTTTGTGGTTAAAAGGTTGCTGCCATGTTTAAGATTGGGAATAGCAAGGAACTTCCAGCAATTCCAGATAGCCTCTTGGATGATGGAAAGGATTTCATAAGGCAATGCTTACAGAGAAATCCACTCCATCGTCCTACAGCTGCCCAGCTTTTGGAGCATCCTTTTGTGAAATATGCTGCGCCTTTGGAAAGATCTATGTTGGGCCTTGAGCCTTCTGATCCACCGTCTGGGATTACAAATGGAGTGAAAGCACTGGTATGAATTCCATTTCTACCACAAATGTAAAATTGGCGTCTTATGGTGTTGGTAGTCTTGTGATCATTTTCTTATGGTATGAATTCCATTAGCATGCTATCAGGTTCTATATCTGTTATTTCCTAAATGTGTGCAAAGAACCATGATAATCAGTACGCGAAATAGTAAGGTTGTCAGTATCATTAGTTCACGTTACAATCTGACCCAGTCCCTATATCTAGAGAGAATACAGATGTTGAAATCTTTCTGTTTTAGTGTATCTGTTGTGTATATGTTGATGGATTGAAAATCTTTCCTTGTGTTGTGTGTCATCAAGTATAAAAACATTTGTGATATCCTTTATTGGACTTTGACGAAGCAGCTGTTATTTGCATGGGTCCTCTCTTCTCGCCTCTTATTTTAATCTATTGTGTTTTATTGATCATTGTCAGGGTATTGGGCAAGGAAGGAATTTCTCCAACTTGGATTCAGATAGGCTTGCAATTCATTCATCAAGAGTTTCAAAAACGAATAACCATACCAGGTCTCTCTCTCTCTCTCACACACACACACGCACGCACACATTTATTTATATATCCATCCATCTCTGTTTCTCTCTGATGATGCGTTCGACAACATTTTGACAATAAGATTTTGGTTTGATCTTATTTGCCTAAACTTCAGCGAGATCCATATTCCAAGGAACATATCATGCCCTGTCTCACCCATTGGAAGCCCTCTATTGCACTCAAGGTCACCACCACACCTAAATGGAAGAATGTCACCTTCCCCTATATCTAGCCCACGGACTACTTCGGGCTCATCCACGCCTCTCACAGGTGGCAGCGGTGCCATTCCATTTATTCACATGAAACAGTCCATCAACTTGCAAGAGGGTTTTGGAGGCATTTCAAAGCCCTCGAATGGTCTCTATGTCAATGGTCCTTCGTCCTATCATGATTCAAGTCCTGACATGTTTCGAGGGAAGCAGCCAGGATCTCATATCTTCTCAGAACTGATGCCCTGCGAAAATGATGTTCTGGGAAAGCAGTTTGTAAGGCATGCCCACGCAGAGCAGTATGATGGACAATCAGTTTTAGCTGATCGGGTGTCTCGCCAACTCCTTAAGGATCATGTTAAGATGAACCTGAAACTGGATTTAAGTCCCAACTCTCCTTTGCCGAACCGCACAAATGGTGTCTAACTGATTTTGATGGACCCACCAATCAGTTCAAGCTCTCAAGTTAATCAGACCATTTTGGATATTCTGGATCAACCATCCATCATGTTGAAAGTATATTTTGTACAATAAGAACTCAAAAGTTGAAGAAGTGCGGAATAAGGTTGAAGCTCCGGAAAGTTAGTGGCTGGAAGCAGACAACATCCGGTAAGCAAAGCCATGAGATGGGAACTGATTCAGGAATTATGCATATCAAGCTCACATCCTGACAAATAACATACTCTTGTAGTACATAGAACGTGATGCGGTTTTGACTTGTAGAAAGTTGAGTGCTTGACTGATTGGAGCTATGAAATATGCTTGATTTTGGCCGACGAGGATGGCTTCTGATGATCCGATCCATTGCAGTTCCTCTGGTAAGCAAGAAACTCAAGGCAGCAAGAAATGTATATTTTTTGAGATGTTCATATAGAGAAAAAAAGGCTAAGAGGCAAATACTATTTAGCTTTGGAACAATTTTTTGGGTCCGAAACTGCTGTACAGAAGACGGGAGACTAAGCCGGTGACCGGACTTGTTAACGAAATAGTCAGTCGGAGATTTTTGAATCCTGCACGTGTTCTGTTTTCTGCACTGATTTAATGTGGGCTCATGTGTAACATTGTATAATGCTGTCTTGTACTACCTGCTTTGTTGTATCATCATCGTCATCGTGTATGTACTGTACATCATCACTCAAGTGAAACGAAGAAATCTAACTGCATGGTTCTCTCTTATCCCTCTTCAACTTCTCCGGTCTTTTCGTAACGAATGTCATGTCGATTTGTCATCCGTCCCCCGATAAACACCCGAACACGAAGTTTTTGTTTCAAAGATGAATTTTCTGAACTTACCGACTTTGATGCATAAAAAAAAAAATGTTTAACTTTGGTTCATTTGAGTTTGAAACCGAAACCAAAACTGTTTGAAACCAAAGTCACCGAATGGTTTGGTTCCATTTTGGTTTCACTGTTTGGGTTTGAAATCGAAACCAAAACCGTTTGAAACCAAACCAACCTAACTAAAATCACCGAATGGTTCGGTTCCATTTCGGTTTCACTGACAAACTGCACACCGAACCGAAATCACAATAAATTTCGGTTTTACCCCAAAACTGCACCGAACCAAACTGTGCTCACCCCTACTTACTACGAGATATCAAACGAAAAGCAATCTCAAATCAAAACGACAAGATTTCGAGTAGAAAAGGAGTTTAATTCACCTTGAAGGGGCATTGTTCAACTTCTGATTTGCAACATTATTCACTTTGTAAAATTTTCAGCTTTTCAGCCCTGGAAGGGGCACTCTCACTTAAGTCTTTATATAGCAATTACAGCAGTGTGCTGAGTTTCCAGAAAATCATTTAGTCAAATCCATGCTGAAATCCCATAGTTTCTTCGCCAACTCCACGTCTTGACCTTGTGGCCTCGGCTTGGATAGGTTACTGTCCGAAAAATACTCGCCGGTCACCCCCTTGACTTGTGGATGCAGTGCCACGTAGCACGTCGTTGCTGCTCCCTGTAATCGACAAAGTTATTGAACAACTGAATTCTACGTTTAAACGAGTATTGAAATTCATCAACTAGATGTAACTTACCTGCTGAACATTTTTAAGCACAGCTCTACCAAGCACATTAACAAGCCCTGCATCAAGCCAGAAGACCAAACGTATGATTATCCGAAACCAAACCTCCTCGACAAGTTTGGTTCGGTTTAAACATATACTGAATACAAAGCCTCCTCGACAAGCGAAAGTATGCAGTTATATATCGGAATTCTACATTTAAATGAGACTTGCATTAGTTGGTTTAGTGAAGTGATTTACCGTTAATAGTGCTGTTATAACGAAACAGATTGGTAACAATTGCACCAGGGTGAAGTGAGTTTGCAGTTATATCTGCCCCTTCTTCCTGTTGAAGAAACAATCACAAACAACAGAGTTCACTCAACACACCGTGACTGCCATAAACGAAAAACAAAGGAGTACAGACGTATGGACTGATGCATGAGAGCTGGTATTTTCAGAATCACGATTCTGCTGATTTAACGTTGCTGATTACCTTTAAGCGTCTTGCGAGCTCATTAGCATGTAAAATGTTAGCAAGTTTTGATTGACCATATGCACGAAAGCTGCTGTACCTGAAGATAGGCAGTCACAAACTCGGATTAGACTTATATCAAACTCTCCATTCAGCATATGCTATAAAGAAAAAGGAAACACCGAAAACAAATATACTATGCGACCAAATTATGCAGAAGTACTGATATGCCATCGAAAATCAAAATCCAATGCGCGACTCAAGCGCTAACAAATAAAATTTTATCTAAAAAATAAGGATATTATCTCAACGTTACCCTGCTTGGTCGTTAATTTTATCAAAGCGAATTCCTTCAGGATATGGGTAGCGGTGGGCTTCTGAGGACACATTTACGATTCTCCCTTCTTTGCTGCTTTTGCGTGCTGTTTTCTTCATAGTATCCAACAAAAGATTTGTCAAAAGAAAATGACCTGCAAACTCAGGAAAACATATAGAAAGCTACAAATCATACCTCCCGAATCAAAGAATTATGAACAATTAGCAAAAAGGTCTAAAGCTAGATTAGCTAAAGAATAAATTGGAAGAAACATTTAGCCAATTACGACAGCTTAAAACTAACAGCACTTTAACATGTCAGTTTTATGGGGTAACAAATGCAACATACCTACGTGGTTTGTCGCAAACTGGAGTTCGATTTTGTCCTTAGAAAGCAAGAAAGGGGTTGCCATAACTCCTGCATTGTTACTTATGATAAAAGAAGTAAAATTACCACTGGTGAATTTTATGAACTAAGGTTGCTCAAGAACTTGTACCATTTCTACCGATTTCTTACATTAGGATGTTAAGAGGAAGACCGGAGGAATTGAAATCCGATGCGAATTTCCTCACAGATGATAACGAACTGAGATCCAATTCCATGGCATCAACTTTGGCAGTGGGGATTTCCTTCACTATTGCTTCTCTTGCATCTTTACCGGCTGCCATATTCCTCACTGCCATAACCACATGGGCGCCACGCAGTGCAAGAACACGTGCAGTTTCGGTGCCAATACCACTAGATGCTCCTGCAACATCAGTATGCAGAACCAAATAAAAATTTTCCCATAAGAACATGGAATAACTTTCTCAATACACACACACACACACACACACACACACACATCAATTCTCCTCTCCTAAAGGCAAAACAAACCCAGAAGTCGTAGTATAATATTGGATTTTTTTAATGAAAACTGCAGGTTAATCAGATTTTGGTACATAAAATCAGATTGTTGATACCAGTTGAATAATACGGAGCAAGAAATGGACCCCACAGTACTAAACTACATATTGAATTACCATTTACCACTCTGCAAAATTCTTTTTTTTTTTTTAAAGATTGAATCTTGATATAATATTACACCTTCATTCATTTGAGTTATCCAATCCCATCTAATCCTACACACGGAACTTTTCAATGAAAATAGTTGAAGAAAGTATACCATCTGCATATCAAACTTAGAGAAAGAAGAAACAAATGGAAATTCCCTCACCTGTAACAATGGCGGTGAGACCAGTGGCATCAATCCCTTGAGTAACTTCTTCTGCTGTGGAAGATGACGAGAACCCAGATGGCCCTTTTCTTCTGAAGAACCACATCTTCTTCTTCTTCTTCTCTCTCTCGCTCTCAGCACGCAAAGATATGGGAAAGTGTGGTGTTTAGTGACAGTTTTGGTCAAGTGTTCTCTTTTCTTTGCTTTGGTGGTGGGTGGCTGGGTGGACCTCTTTGGCCTATTATGTCTTTCATGCTTAATTTTGGAAATTTTTTTGGATGGTACGTAACAATAGTCCGGCCATTGAATGGTTTCAGATTAATTTGCGGTTGACTTTAAATGAATCTTAAATCATTCAATTGATCCCTTAATTTTGGATAATCACAAAGTTTGGAAAGGTGCTCGTTTAGGAATTGCTTTTAAAAAACTGAAAAAGTTTTTAGAAAAATGATTTAGGGCTCTTTAAAATGGTTAAAAACACTTTTGGTGAAAATATTTTTGGATCCAATCTTTAGTAAAAATGCAAGTGAATTCTGAAAAAACACTTGAAGTGCTTCTTGCAAGAAGTACATAAGCACGAGTTATGTGCTTTTAGAACCCAAAAACATTTTCTCTAAAAGTGTTTTCAGTAATTTCAAAAGAACTTGAGGTGCTTCTTGCAAGAACATTTTTACTAAAATTGTTTTCAACCATTTAAAGGCACTTCCCAAACGATATAACCTTATTCACCAACTTGGTAAAGAATAATTTTATAGGATATTACCGTTTCTTCAAATTAAACCATGCATTTAAGCACCTTACACCAAAGTGATAGGATTGAAATGATTGTTGACGATTAGTCTTATTTGGGTTTATCTTGTAATTTGGATTTATACTTTTTTGAGCAAACTTCAGTGCATTGCACATGGTTGCTAGTTTTTGACATAGCTTGTCGAGATTGTTTGACACCGTGACATTTTCAGTAGGCTGGACACGGTTCGGTTCGTCCCAGTTCATCCTTAAAACTGAAAACCAAACCAGTAAGATTTATTTGGTTTGGTTCGTTCCAGTTATTGTCAAAAAATTTTAGGACAAACAAACCAAACCGAAGAATTGGACTAGTCCAGTTTCGATTCTGCACTGATATAATGCTGTCTTGTACTACCTGCTTTGTTGTATCATCATCGTCATCGTGTATGTACTGTACATCATCACTCAAGTGAAACGAAGAAATCTAACTGCATGGTTCTCTCTTATCCCTCTTCAACTTCTCCGGTCTTTTCGTAACGAATGTCATGTCGATTGTCGTCCGTCCCTCGATAAGCTCCCGAACAACGGAATTTTTGTTTCAGAGACTGAAATTCTAAACTTGATACAAGATATCAAACGAAAAGCAATCACGAAACGAATCAAAACGACGAGGTTTCGAGCCGAAAAGGAGTTTATTCACCTTGAAGGGATATTGTTCAACTTCTGAGTTACAACATTATTGGAGTCTATTTTTCACTATGTGTCTCTCAAGTCTTTATATCATTTAGTCAAATCCATGCTGAAATCCCACAGTTTCTTCGCCATCTCCACGTCTTGCCCTTGTGGCCTTGTCTTGGATAGGTTACTGTCGGAAAAATATTCGCCGGTCACCCCCTTGACTTGCGGATGCAGTGCCAGGTAGCACGTCGTTGCTGCTCCCTGCAATCGACAAAGTTAATAAACAACGGAATTCTACATGTAAAAGAGAGTATTTGAATTTCGTCATATTTCGAATTAGTTTCACTGCCATTTGTTTGCTCTGCAAGTTCTACCGGAGGTAACGTACCTGCTGAACATTTTTAAGCAAAGCTCTACCAAGCACGTTAACAAGCCCTGCACCAAACCAGAAGACCAAACGTATGATTATCCGAAACTAAGCACATACATAATGAATATGTAAATTTGAGCTCTGTCGATTGACGACAAGGGGAATTACACTTGATACCAATAGTTAATACACTGATTTGCACCTACTTCCCTTCTACAGCGTAAAATGTATCCGAACATCAGCTTTAAACTCACATAGTTGGTTTAGTGAAGTGATTACCGTTAACAGCGCTGTTATAACGGAAAAGATTGGTAACAATTACACCAGGGTGAAGTGAGTTTGCAGTTATATCTGCCCCTTCTTCCTGTGTTGAAGAAACATCACAAATAACAGCGTTCACTTGTTAGAGAAAGAACTATGATATTAATCGTAAAGAGTTACTTGAAAGTTTGCAACGCGATTTAAAGAGGCCACTCATCAACTCCGACGCCATTGATTTGTTGTCGAATTCATTTTATTTGGGTCCTGCCCTGGGGGAAGACAGCAGTATACCTTTAAACGTCTTGCAAGCTCATTAGCATGCAAAATGTTAGCAAGCTTTGATTGGCCATATGCAAGATAACTGCTGTACCTGCAGATAGGCAGTCACAAACTCAGATTAAACTTATATCGAACTCTCCATTCAGCGTATGCTATAAAGAAAAAAAGAAACGCTGTACACAAATATACTACGCGAACTAAGTTGTACACGTATAAAATACTATCTCGAAGATAAGGATTTTATCTCATGTTACCCTGCTTGGTCGTTAATTTTATCAAAACGAATTCCTTCAGGATATGGGTAGCGGTGAGCTTCTGAGGATACATTTACGATTCTCCCTTCTTTGCTGCTTTTGCGTGATGTTTTCTTCATAGTATCCAACAAAAGATTTGTCAAAAGAAAATGACCTACAAAATCCGGAAACATTCAGCCAATTAGGACAGCTTAAAACTAACAATACTTTAATATGTCAGATTTATAGTCTAACAAATGCAACATACCTATGTGATTTGTCGCAAACTGAAGTTCGATTTTGTCCTTAGAAAGCAAGAAAGGGGTTGCCATAACTCCTGCATTGTTACTTATGAAAAAAGAAGTAAAATTAGCACTAGAGATTTTTATGAACTAAGGCTGCTCAAGAACTTGTACCATTTCTATCCATTTCTTACATTAGGATGTTTAGAGGACGGCCGGAGGAATTGAAATCCGATGCGAATTTCCTCACGGATGATAACGAACTGAGATCCAATTCCATGGCATCAACTTTGGCAGTGGGGATTTCCTTCACTATTGCTTCTCTTGCATCTTTACCGGCTGCCGTATTCCTCACCGCCATAACCACATGGGCACCGCGCAGTGCAAGAACGCGTGCAGTTTCAGTGCCAATACCACTAGATGCTCCTGCAACAAAAATACGCAGAGCCAAAGCAAATTTTCCTTTAAGAACATATGACTTTAACATGTGTGCATGATGCATCCTTAGCATGATATATATCAAGGTTTGAAATCGCGTCGCGTGGGAAGTTTCGCTATGCAATGTCGTGCTATGTAGCGGTTTCGCGTAAGCTAGCTAAGACTTGCATAGCGTAAAATAGTAATGAACATTGAATAAACATATATATATATATGCTTGCACCAAAACACATATAATTTCACAGTAATGCATAATAAACTATCAAAATACATATTGTTCAAGTTCAACAACACAAAACACTTGAATAAAAATCCAAATATGCCAAACATAATGAAGATCTTATGTTAAAGATCATTCAAAAAGTTACAAAATATTCATAAACCCATTACAAAGAGAAAAACTAAACTTTACTCATTTAAATCATCATCCTCATCAAGATTATCATCACCAAGCAAACTATCATCATTGTCACTACCAAAACTAGGGATTTGTCCTTTTGGGCAAAATTTTTTTTTTAAAAAAAAAGTTACAAATAGCGTTTTCATCGCGTAAATCGCGTAAATTACGTAATTATCTCGTAAATCGTGTATGTTTTTTGAGACTTCCGTGAAAATTTTACGCGATATCGCGAAATTGGTTCCGTTACGCGACAAAACGCGCGATATTGCGCGATGTTGCACGATATTTCAAACTATGATATATATCCCCTAAACGCAAAACAATCCCAGTAAACATAGTATAATATTGGAATTATTTAATGAAAACTGCTGATTAATCCTAATTGTCTAAAACCAAAGAAAATTGATTGAAAAGTTCAAATTTGGTGCAAAAAATCAGATTGTTGATATCAGTTGAATAATATGGAGCAAGAAATGGACCCCACAATAGTACTAAACTACATCCATTTACCACTGTGCAAAATTCTATTGTTTCTTTTAATGAAGAATTGATTTAATATTACCCCGTTATCCATATAATTCTATCCTCGACACCAAAACAACAGTTCAGAAAAATCTACATATTACCAAAACGAAGAAGAAAATGGAAATTCCCTCACCTGTAACAATGGCGGTGAGACCAGTGGCATCAATCCCTTGAGTAACTTCTTCTGCTGTGGAAGATGACGAGAACCCAGATGGCCCTTTTTTTCTGAAGAACCACATCTTCTTCTTCTCTCTCTCCCTCTCCCTCTCTGCACGCAAAGATATGGGAAAGTGTGGTTTTTAGTGACAGTTTGGTGAAGTGTTTTCTTTTCTTTGCTTTGGTGGTGGGTGCCTGGGTGGAGCCTCTCTTTAGTCTGTTAATGTCTTTCGTGCCTAATTTTTTGATACACACAAAGTTTGGAAAGGTCAATTTAATTACCACAGATATCATCACCGTATTCACCAATTTTAACCATGCATTTAATTTAAGCACATGTCACCAAAGTGATAGGATTGAAATGATTTTTTGTTTTTGACGACCTGGCTTATTTGGGTTTATCTTGTAATATGAATATTTTTTTTTTTAAAGCAAACTCCACCACAGTTGCTAGTTTTTTTTTTCACAAAAAACGATAGCGATTTTCCATTACTAAACCATAATAGTTATAAGGGTTGCCACATGAGTACATTCTCCAGTGACCAAAACTTTGATCCGGAGATAATTCACACAAACAAACATTAATAATAATCCCCTAATTGGCTACCACAAGCTCATACACACTAGCACAAGCACTGCCGGTACAAATATGCCACAAAGACGGCAGATGCAACAGACCTATACCGGAGCACACATAATGTCACTGCCACACAAGTGAGACCACATCAAAACCAAAAACTAAATTAATAAGATTTATTCGGTTTTGCTTCGATTGGATCTTGTAAAAAAATTTGGACAAACAAACCAATTACCAAACTGAAGAAGCATATTGGTTGAGTTTCAAATCGAGCCCAAATGATCGGCTCGCACATATACCATGCCAATATCTGAAGGAGACATGTTAACAGTTTAATACTAACCACACCAATGCCATCCCACAATTTGCATCTTACTATATGCGCAACACGACATATTTCGACTATTCAATTTTTTGGTTGCGAGACTTTACATTGTTCAGCAAAAAGTACAACTTTGGCTCCAAAAGCACGAGGCCGAGGTACTCGCTGAGAAAATAAAGATTCTATCTTTTCTTTTACCTCCATGAAAATAAAACAAAACAAAAAAAAAAATAGAAACGAGGGCAAATGACTGAATGAGGAGAAATATCACGTTGGACGTTGGAGTGGCTCACATCTGCTGCTTGTCATGGCCCATTTCACCAAAACCTCACCCAACCCACGTGGTTCTGGGCATCTCACAACCCGACCCGCCCAAATGCTAAGCGGGCCGATCCCCTCCTCCACCCAAAAGTCCGAAACCCTAACTACCAGCACGTGCGAAGGCGCCTCTTTCTTTGATAGAGTCACGTGCCGGACACAACCGCACACAGACACCAAATCGTGATAGCTAGAAGAGAAAAGATACAGGAGGAAAGGGAACACAGAAAGAACAGAACAGAGATAGAAAGCCTTTCAGAAACCCTAGCTCCCTCCCCAGTTTTCCCACCCCCAAATTTCCCACCTCTCCAAGTTTTCCATGCATTTCAGCTCGTATTTGAGGTACGCTCACCGCTTTTTCTCCAATTGAAAATTTTCATATACTATTGACTTATGCATGCAACTTTTGCTAATTGTAATTGTATTTTCCCCAATTCAGGATTATTTAATAGATTGACTGTTTTTTGATGGGATTGTGATTTGATTTTTTTTCATATAAATAAACCCTAAATTTAATTTATATAGAAATACTACTGTTGATAAGGATTTTCTTAGTATTGAGGTGGAATCTGCAACAATGGTAGTTAAAGATTTTTCCTTGGTGGGAAATGGACACTGGGTTGGATTCTGAAAACCATTTGGTTTATGATCTTAATTGTCGTTTGTATGTGTCCTGTAATTCGGATTTTCGGTTTCCTGGCAACCATTTGAAGTGGTTTGTAATCTCACATCTTATTGGGTCCAGCTAACCCAACTGTTTTTTACCTTTTTCTTTTTCTGCTGAATTACTCAACCAATTGGTTGCATTACACTTGTCTCTTTTCTTCCTTATTTCTTATCGGGTCATGGAGATCGAAAAACTGAATAGATTGGCTTCCAAGTTGTCTCCTTTGCACATACTGCCCCTTTATTTCTTTTGGCATACCGAATACTACATTGAGTTCTGAATGTTGGTTTATGCATATTAAATGCTGTTTTTGTATTGAATTTATCATTCAATCTTTAATATGTTCGTCTGGTATTGAGTATTGAGCTTTGTGCTGCTAGTGTGAAACTTGTTTTTTCTCAACTTTCCCGACCTCTCTAGATGGTTCTCGAGGGCTATTCATAAATTGTCTGTTGTATGAGAATTTACTGGTATAAAGTGAATAAGAACAAGTGAAAACCAATACAATTGGAATATACTTTCATGGCCATGCCGATCTCCTCCCTTAGGTAACAACCAGTCTATGTGCTCATGTATTGTAATATTTTCTCTTCTTTCTTTCCCATTTATGCACACAGAGATATTGAGAAACTCCAGTGAAGTCCTCCACAAATATACTTCCCCCTTTCCTTGTTACAAATTGCAATTACCACTGTAACTGTTAACTGTGATAGTTATATTAAAATATTAAAGTTAATGATAACGCTCGTCTTGGAATTTGAGGCATATCATCTCTCGTTTGTTCCCCACATCTTATTGTGTTTTACTTTGAATACAGGAAAAATATTTGAGAAAGCTCTCCAGATAAGAATGCTAATACAAATTTTGTTGGGATTCAAGATCGTATCATTTTGGGAAGCACTGATAACTATTTTGTACTTAGTTAATCAAGTCAAGCTTTTGAATAAGGAAAAAGTTCCATTTTCCTTGTAACTCCTTGTTTTGGGAAGTGGAGGTAAAAGGTGGTTTTTGGTTCACCTCTTCTGAAAGTTAGTTGCGGTGTCACTGTCAAATGTCAGAAGGTGCCATGGCTGTAGTCAAACCGGAGGTATGCTACTTCATTGTCTGATGAATTACAAATGGTAGTTTAGATAAGTTAGATTTTTTAGTTTCATTCCATTTTGTTTTCACATTTTATGATTTCAGCAGTATATGGGTCCTCTGTCACTTGAGTATGATGAGAAATGAATAGGTATAGGCCTATAGTAAAAGAATTAGTTTGTTCTAGACGAACTGTTGGTGGAATCTAAATGGAGAATTGTAATTTCTTTGGTAGCAAGGGCTGGTACATAGTGGTCGGAATAAGTTTTGTCTTGATGTGGTATTTCATGCTAGGGAATCTGTATATTAATTATAAAGGGTTCAGCAGTGTAGAAATTAAATAGAAGATAGTGGCTAGGACTGCTACACCTGGGGTTATTGGTTATGTGGGTTGCATATGTGGTAGTTCAAGCTAAGATGATATAGGAGTTTTAGTTGTGTTTCTCTTTTGACTCCCTCCTGAATTTCCTTATGTTTTGTGCAATTAGATGAAATCTTACATCTGGCTTCAAACTGCTGACGGCTCAATCCAACAAGTAGAAGAAGAGGTTGCCATGTTTTGTCCCATGATATGCCGCGAAATATTGCAAACAGGAATGGGATCTTCCAAAAACTATGCTATATCACTTCCTCAACGAGTTAATCCTGCCATTTTGGGCTTAATACTCGACTACTGTCGGTTTCATCAAGTACCCGGTCGCTCTAATAAGGTCTGACATATGATTCTAACACTTGTAGTTTCTTTTTCTGTTCTTACATGATATTATTTTCCAATTGGCAATCAACGGTGAAAAGCTTATGTAGAAAACTTGGAGAAAATATTGCTATCCTTTATGTGGCCGAAAAAGGGTGGTTTTGATAGTCTTTTATCCATCATCATCATGTACATGGTGAAGTCAGAAGTAATTTATGTGTTTGATAGTATTGTATCATGTGTAGGAGCGCAAAACTTTTGATGAGAAATTTATTCGAATGGATACAAAAAAGTTATGCGAGTTGACATCTGCTGCTGACAGCCTCCAATTGAAGCCTTTGGTTGATCTCACCAGCCGGGCACTTGCTCGAATTATTGAAGGAAAAACACCCGAGGAGATACGCGAGACATTTCATTTACCTGATGACCTCACAGAGGTTTGTTACTATCAAAAGTTATTGGTTTTTTTTTCTTCCATCCATGGTTTTCATGTATATATGGTTCAATCCAGGAGGAGAAGTTGGAACCTCTGAGAAACATAACTGATGATCCACGTATCCGGCTCCTTAATCGGTTATATGCTAGAAAGAGGAAAGAATTAAAAGAGAGAGAGAAACTGAAGGTGCTTACTTTTACTTGAAGAGTTTGAAGCCTTTACCATATGTTAAATGCGATATATGTGGTAATTTTATATTTCACAATGTTTATTATTTGAGTTGTGAGCAAAGTGCACACAAATGTAATTATGTAGTTGGAGGCTTGCAGCATTAAGACCTGTGCATATATGATCGCATTAATAGAAAGTTATTTATTTGTTTCAGAATGTTGAGGCTGAGGAGGAGCGTGTCGATGAGCGTTCAGTCGATGATCTCTTGACATTTATAAATGGTGGAAATAGAGGTATGATCCAGAAATTATTTTTCTTCATCCTGGTTTTATGCCTTTGTTACATTGATTTTATATATTTATTTATTGTTTGACTTTTTGCAACTTTTTTTTGCTGTTTGAAGTTATAGTATGTTTGGCTCTCAAATTCATAGTAGATAAAAATTTTGTGTGGTCTTGTTAGTTAAGTGAGTTTGCTTCCAAAGGACCACTCTGTTGAAGGTTATTGGCATCCCTATTTTAGCTCCATGGACAAGGAGCAGAATATTTTTTGGGGTTTACATAGTTTTTGATAGGTCCTTCAGTCAGTAGATTCACATAACATGGATACTTAATGAAGTATTCAAGACTTTTTTCTCTTTGTACTGTACTATCGCTTGTCATATGAAAGTTGTATTTGATGGACCTATCTTGTTGATCGTTATCCATTCTCCAAATTTACCATAACATGGATACTTAATGAAGTATTCAAGACTTTTTCCTTTGTACTGTACTATCGCTTGTCATATGAAAGTTGTATTTGAATGGACCTATCTTGTTGATCGTTATCCATTCTCCAAATTTACCATAATCGGATACACTCTGCAGAAGCAAAGGGGGTTAAGACCAATAAGAATAAAAAGAAAAATCGAAGAAGAAAAGATCATCCAAAAGATTCTTCAACCACTGTAAATGGACATAATAAGGTTGGTACTTCTTTCTCTCGCTCAACACAGCCACCTACCCAAGTGTTTATGTTTGTGTATATAGTATGCTTGTTAATTTTTCCTGCATGTGTCAGAACTTGTTTGTGATTTCTCTTTGTCGTTGTCTACATTTCTAGGACTTGGATGCGCTTTCTTCTGCTTCCCACGATGGTGACACTATCAATGTCGAGTCGCCGTCTCCCAGTTCTTCAAAGTTGCGAGATTCTACGTCTGTTACCTTTTCACCAAAGCTCGATTTTGATGATGGTGATATGGATGACGATTTAGATCCTGCCATGAAGGAAGAGCTTGACAGGTAACAACAATGTCCAGATAGAGTTTGTGATGATGAGTCAAACTTCTGTTTTTAGAAAGTACTGTTTATATGAATTATGCTGACCCTTGTTTCAATGTCCACGGAAATTATTCTTTGCCCCTGTTAATATCTCCTTCCGTGGTTACTCGGTAGAATCTATATATATTTTTGATTGTTGCAATACTGTTTGTATGTCTTATATTCCTTTATGTTCTATGCTTTATGTAGGGAAGTGGAGGATTTTGCACGAAGATTAAATTCAGATTGGCCAGAAAGGATGCAGGAAATTTTATCCTTGGGCCAAGATAGGAGACTTGCACCAATAAATATAAACGGCAATGGCTCTGCGCGTAGATATACAAGTATGCCCCAGTACATCGTCTGATATCGAGAGCGATTGAGTGAGTGAGTGGGAGACTAGGTTGAGTGCAGATTTGGTTAGACTGACAGAGCTACCGGGTGATTTGCAGGTTTGGACAGGAGATGATGATCTACGAGAGAGCACTATAAAATCAGAAAGTCCAGCAGCTTGAGTGATTGGAACAGATGCTACCGATGGGGTTTGCTGCTGTACAAGCTTAGAAGAGAGAGCAGTGTTTTTGGTGTTGACGGCATGTGAGTATATTTGTTTGTTTTTTCCATCACCAAATGCAATTTTCGTTCTGTGGGCATCTTCTATGTCGAAGAAAGGAAGCGAACAGATGTTGGAAAAAAAGAAAAGAAAGAGGAACTCAGAGGCTACAATAGGGAGCGTAGTTTTCCTCATTGCCTTGAGCTTATGTTCTCTTTTGTGGTTATTTATGAGGAGCATACTTTCCTCTGTTTTTTCCTTGAGCCGCCATTGTTGGCGGCTGCCTCCCTCCTGTACTTTCTTGAAACGATGCCGAATTTTACAGTTGTACCTTTTCTTTTTCATTTCATATATAGGCCCCATTTGGCTTTTAGAGAGTCTTGCAAGAAGTTGTAAGTGCTTTCACTTGATGTAATGAAATTGAAATGAAAAATAAAGGTTATTCAAAAAGGTTTGTACAATATGGTCGTTTTGAATATGTTGGAAGGCCATATTTAATCTTTGGTTGCACGGAGCGGATTCGAGGACAGAGAAAAACTTTTATGCACCCGTTTCACGGAACCACTTCATGAAATGAGTTTCTCATCATGAATGCAGAATGCCTCTGAAATAGGTACATGCAAGTTTTTCTGCTTTTTTGGTGGCGGTAGAAACGAACATTTATATTGACTCGTCACCAATGCCTTTTCCAATTCCAAGTCATTCACAAGTAGTATTCATAAAATTCACATTCTTCTAATCAAAACTCACACTCTATGAAGATCTTTTATTCATTTATTTTTCTCTGACATTAATAAACGAAAAGGAAAAATGGAAGAAGAAATTAGTACATTGAATTTCAGTATTCTTTCACTTTATGGGCAGAGTAGTACTTCTTGAAAGCCCTAGGAAGATAGACAGGCAACAAGAAGCCAAATAAATTGAAGCACCAAAACCCCAAATTAGCAATAGCAAGCCCTCTCCCAACATACAATCTTTTTGCCGATCCACCATACTCCTCATACTCTTTGGAAAACTCACTCTTCAGCCACTCCACAATGGTGAAAATCCTCCTGGAATTATAGAAAACCGGCACGAAAACGCGTATGGGTGTCGAAAACCGGTCCCTGAAAGCCATCCCTTCCATGAACACCTGACTGGCAAGGAGAAAAACATGCGGGGAAGCGGCGCTGATGCCTTCTTTATCGCCTTCGAAAATGCCCTCGAAAATGTAGGCAATGGGGAGCAGAAGGCCGATGATGGCGCCGGTTAGGACGTAGAGGCGGAGAATTTTGTTTTGGGGGTTGAAAACTGTGGGGTCTTTAGAGGAACTGAGGGTGGGGAAAGCAACTTTGGAGATGAAGTGCATGTAGATCATGGAGAAGACAACGAAGGCAAAGTCTTGGGGGCTTACCATGCCGCTGGCGGAGAGGACGACGACGACGGCGAGGGCGTTGAGCTGCCGGAAGGAGAACAGACCGCCACCGGCTTTGCGCGGAGAGGCGGTGGCGGTGGAGTGTAAAGTTGGGGGCTTTTGGTGGGAGCTGAGTTTTGAGGAGGTTTGGTCGTTGTGTTCTTTGAATTCATGTTCTTGTTCTTTGGGGAGGCTAATGTCACTGCCGGTTGGACCAACCCCACCTGACATTTTTTGTGATTAAACAGCAGAGTAGGGTTAGGGTTTGCTTGCAGAGAAAGCAGAGTTGAAGAGAGAGAATTGTGACCGAGTGAAAAAGGTTAGAGAGAGAATTAAAAGGAAGAGATGGGGAAAAGGATGATAGGATTAAGCATAAGGTGGGGAGGGTGGACAGGTGGCAGTGTAATAGGGATTTCAGGAAACAGGTTTTGCTGAGAGGAGAGGGAGTGGACATCATTTTATATCTTAAATACTTTTGTCCAAGTCAAAGTGGCTGTTCTTAAGCTGAGCTCACAATATTTTTATTGGCCGGTGTTGTTTAGGGTTATCGAACAAGAAAATTTTCAGTAGGGTCGTGCTATTTCATTTTATCTTGCTCTCTTACACATAAAAAAAAAAATATTGTTAAGTGGTAACTAATTAAACCACGTGTACTGTCTGAAGCCTCTCACAAAACATTACTCGTTTAGATTTTTCAATGTATTCAAAAGTCGGACACTGAAAAATACATTTAACTCCACTTATCATAATACTAAATCTTTCGTTTAACGATCCCATTGGATATCACTAATCCCGCCCTATTGATAGATTTTCCTCCCAACACCAACCCATAACTCTCTTGTAATTTAGTTCACAGGCTTCACATTAGTCTCACTTATATATCGCAACGTGTCAGCTTGTTATTAGTTGATCGCACGGGTCCAACGTGATGTTCTTACCTAATATTTTTTCCAGAATTATACAGCAAAAAAAATGTGAGTAGGCGGTTGAATTCAGTGGCAAAATGCTAAAGATTTTGTGCATGGCAGAGTTTGGTACTTGTGCATGGCATGCCGCAACGTGGCTGTTGTAGAAAACTAAAAGCCAAACTACCCTTCAATATAACATTGCGATAAGGATGGGCTAGTGTCCCATGATCGGCTCCCTAGCAAGAAACGATGGATGACTCCGAATGTTAACTTATGACACTTAAAAATCGACAATGATCGAAATCATCTTGCTAAATAAAAGAACTAATTAAGCAAATATAATGAGTTATTTTTATGTTATTGGAACTCTAAAATAACTAAGATGAACAAGTACTGATACCAGCTACTAGAGAGTTTAGTTCAGGAGAACAAAACGCACTAAAAAAAAACATCTTACACAACTTCATATGATATCTTCGTACAAAGCACTTGAAACATCTTCAATCTTTAACTTCACTGTAAGTAGAGTAATATATCTTGAAAGCCGTAGGTAGATAAACAGGAAGCAAGAACCCGAAAAGATTAAACGACCAAAACGCCAAGTTAACAACTGCAAGCACTCTCCCAACGTACAGCCTCCTCGCAGAACCACCGTACACTGCTTCTTGTTTGGAGAACTCACTTCTAAGCCAATCCACTAGGGTAAAAACCCTCTTGGAATTAAAAAAAAGGGGCACGAAAACGCGTATCGGAGTGGAAAATCTGTCACTAAAAACCCCGTCCATGAAAACTTGACATGCAAGGAGAAAAACATGTGGTGTAGCTGCTTTTATCCCTTGCTGGTCGTTCTCGAGAACGCCCTCGAAGATGTAGGCTATGGGGAGGAGAAGGCCAATGAGAACGCCGAGGGGGGCGTAGAGGCGGAGGAGCTTGTTGTGGGGGTTGAAGACTTGGGGCTCTTGAGAAGGAGGAGAGATGGGGAAAACAAACTTTGAGAGGAAGAAGGTGTAGAGGAAGGAGAAGAGAACGAAAGCCATGTCGCTGGGGCTGACCATGCCGCTGGCGGAGAGGACGAGGATGACGGCGAGGGCGTTGATCTGCCAGAAGGAGAGGACATCGGATCTTTTGAGTTTTGAGGAAGTTGGATCGTCGGTTTTGTTTTGTTTGATGATCGTTCATGTTGTTGCTGTTCTTGTTCTTGTTCTTTTGGGAGGGTGATGTCGTTGTAAGTTGGACCAACCCCACCTGACATTTTTGTGTGTCTCTGTAAGAAAAGTTGCTCTTGGTTATGGTTTAGGACTTGAGATTTTACTTGCACAAAAAGAGAGAGATAAAGGAGGAAGAAAGTTATGAGCGTTTTCTAAGAGATGAAGTTTGTGTAATTCAGTGTATAAATTGCACATTAAAAAAAAATTAGTGACCCACTTATCTCTTAGTATTTCTCGTTTTTCTTTTGTAAGAAAAGAGTGCATAATTATCTGGATCATTTGAGAAGGAAAAAAAAAGTGTTACTAAAGTTACCCACCTCTTATATATATTCATCAGTTATATTTCCTTATAAATAGCTGAGAAAAAATGACAGATGAGTCAAAAATTAACACAAGAATAATGGATAGGGTGAGTTAAAGTGTGGACAAGTGGCGTTGTAGTCAGAATTTGGCCGGTGTACTCGTAACTTGTAGGGTTTTCTCTATTTTTCTGAGCCATTGTTCTTATCTATTAAGCTTTAAGCTTAATATGGGAGATTGAAGAGTGTGTCACTTGGAGTCTACAATATTAGCACATGTGTGTACACACGTGTGCTGGCAGCTTTTAAATTTTTATTTTTCTAATATAAGTGATATTTTATTTAAGTTAATCCAAACTGCGAGAGTAATTCGAACTCATGTGTGTTGAGAAGCAGATTCACTCTAACCAATATTGTTACGTCATCTTTTTCTTTTTTGTTAATAAGCCGATATCCAAACTGTGAGAGTAGGGAGCGGATTTGATCTAAACTTGACAATGACCAAGCTAGGTATTGAGTTGAACACATACTAAAGCTGCTAGTTGCCCAAGATTGGTATACTAACAACTTCCCCTTTAACTCACATATATGTTTAACCCAACAAACATCTTTAGCCTAAGTTCGAAACTTGCCTAAGTACTTTTTAGTACATACTCATGTCTCTCAACTACCAAACTTAGAGCACTTCCACCCGTTTATGGAGGGCGAGGGCAAGGGCAAGGACGAGGGCAAGAAAAAATATTATTTTTAAATTTTTAAATTTTTTTTTTGCCTTATCCAGGGCTTGTGATTATCCTCAGATATTTTCGATGACATTTTCAACCACTCTCGTCACGACACGTGTCATTATCTTTTAAAAAATAATTGAATAGATTTTTGATGAGATTTTCAACCAATCATGTAGTGACACGTGTCATTATCTATTGAAAATATTAGAGCAGATTTGTAAGTTTGGTTTTCATTTTTTTTTTCTTTAATGTTTTTGGTGTGTTTAATTAATTAATGTTGTAAGTGTGTTATGTGTAAGTTTGTTGAACTTTATTGACGTATGTTTAAGTGTGAATTTGTTGAAGTGTATTATTATGTTTAACTTTGAACTTCGTAAATGTGAACTTTGAGTTGTAGTGTGAGGAATGAAGAAGATGATTGGGGGTATTTATAAAAATTAAAATAATTAAAATAATTAATTTTTAACGGTCGGATTAATCCTGGCTGTCCATTTAAAAAAAAATTGATCCAACGCACCAGATTGTGCCACGTGGCCAATGGTAAGATTTTTTTTTTTTACCGTTGAAAATCCAACGGTCCAGATTAACTAGCCGTTGGAAATCCAACGGCCAGCATTGCGCCACGTCACAGAGCCGTTGGCTCTCGCTGGCGTCACCGACAGGCGTGGGTCCCACCGACAGTTTTCTGTCGGCCACGCTTCCCCACGCGCGCATGCTGTGCACGCGCCTGATTAAAAAAAAATAAAATAGGCTACTGACGTCAGCAAGCCCGAAGGCTGCAGCTCGGGCACAAATTGCTCGGGCTTGAGGTTGGGCATGGTTGGGCCCACCTCTTGCCCTTGCAATTGGGTTACCGGTGGAAGTGCTCTTACACTTCTTCAACTATTAAGTTTAGGCACCTAGTACCATTTTTCCCTCTTGCAAATTACTTATCTTCATTCACTAAAAACCAAATCTATTGGGAAGGTAGGTTAGAATAGTACATTTACATTGACTATATTGAATGTATCACCTACAATAAATTCAATTCAATTTTCCATCTCCTTAATTAGCTTTATGGTTTTAGCATACGGATTGTGTTTGTCGTGTTAGTGTCAAACTCGTTATCTTAACAAATCATATTGTGCCAAATCTGTTAAGATAACTGGTGATCCGATAATGATCCGGACCGTTAACGGGTTGACTCAGAACCTGTTATTTTCGTGAAGAGTTTAACGGGCCATGCAAGAAATTACTAGGTCTAAAGGGAAGTTTATATATGACAATAGTGATTAAATATTAGACATATAATTAGCTAATTGAATGGAGAAAACGTTTTGCATTATAAATGAAAGAAACCACCACACAATGATTTCAATGATATAATTCTATAGGAAGAAACAACTTGAAATTGATATACAAAGGCTTTATTATGCAATAAACCTTTCAATGTAACAACAAAAGAATAACGGCATAGCATTGATCATATTGGACAGATTTGTATTTTGAAATACCCACTCAAAATTCCAAAACTTTATTCCTTTCAACTTTCCAATTTCACCCATACTCAACAAGAATGAAATTTGTACCGTAAATTGTAAATTGGAGTCCAAGTTCATGTACATAAGAGGTAAATTGGTAACAAAAGCAGAAAAGCAAACTAACAGTCTTAAGTTCGTGCAAAGTAAATAACAAAATGTTGAAGTATACAATTGAATCACATACCTGGTTTTTCTTTCCTGCACCATCCATTCCAAAAAATTTATATCTTTAACTTTAACAACATCGCTCCATATATAATCATCGCTTGATTACTTATAGGAAACCTGGTCATAGAGCAACAATTAAACCAAAAAAAAAGTAAAAATAAATATAAAGGACAAACAATCAACAATTTTGTGTAATAAAAATCGAAGAAAAGGCTATTGTCATTAATACACACAATTGCAAGCACTACGACATAACATCTAACGTACTAGAAATTTTTCTCGGGGGTGGGGGGGAGAACTCACCTCAGCACTGGCAGGTGGAGTAGCGCATCCTGAGAATTATGAGACGGTGGACCCGTAAGACCAGAAACGATAGACTCCGTCCGTCAAACTCTGCTTTGTTCTTTGTCGTCTGAAAGTGGTAAAAAGGGGATACTTCATGCACTTCCAATCCAAAAGGAATGAAAAGTGGAATGCCAAGGTAACATTATATGTTGATCATTGGACTCCATGTTATACTGCTTATGATTTCTCTGTGTAATATGATTTGGAAGTTGAATTAGTAATAATAGTTTGAAAGCATATGAATGCAAGAGGTGGACTGAATGATTAGTAGAATTTGGGTAGAGGGATTCACCTCAATAATCTACTACTATTACTGCTGCTGCACACAGATGCGCACTGGATTGATGTAGGAGGATTTGGGTTTGAATTATTAATGAGAGTTTGGAAGCATGGAAGCAAGCAGGTTATATAGCTTATGATTCGGTTGTTTTAATCTTTACATGAGGACTTTTGATCAGGTATTCCCTCTTTATTATGGAACAGACAATCTCGCAAGTGAATCTCATGCGTCGAGGGCCTTGCATTGCAGTCGGGGACTCGGGGAGTCAAGTGGGCATTACTATCCTTGTTGTAACCTTGTTTTGATTAATTCACACTGTTTTGATAAACATATTACTCAATCTGTTTTTGCAGATGAGTAATATTTCTTGAAAGCTCTAGGAAGATAAATAGGCAACATAAACCCGAAAAGATCAAAACTCCAAAACACCAAGTTAGCAATAGCAAGTCCTCTCCCAAGAAGCACTCGTCTTTCGGCAGCTGCGTTACTACCACCACTAACATATCCTTTGGAAAATTCATTTCTAACCCAATTCACAAGCGTGAAAATCCTCTTGGCATTAAAGAACACCGGCACGAAAACCCTAATCGGCGTCGAAAACCTATCGGAAAACGCCACTCCGTCCACAAAAGCTTGACTAGCAAGTAAAAAAACGTGCGGGGCAGCCGCTTTGATGCCTTCTTGGTCTCCTTCCAAAAACCCGTCAAATATATACGCTATCGGCACGGCGAGGCCCAAGACGGCGCCAAAAGCCGGGCCGATTTTGACCATTATGCTCTCGGGGTTGAAGACCGGCGGGTCTTTTGAAGGGTCGTTGGATTGAGGCGGGAAGGCGAATTTGTTGAGGAAGAAGATGTAGACAATAGAGAAGAGCACAAAGGCAAAGTCTAGAGGGCTGATCATGCCGCTGGCGAAGAGGACCACCATGACGATGAGGGCATTGAGCTGCCAAAAGGGGATGCGATTCGCCTTGCGGGCTGTTTCCATGGTTTGGCCCTTTTTCGGGTTGAGGTATTTCAGGGAGCTTGCGGGGACGTCGTCGTTTTGTTCCTTGTATACATGTTCTTGTTCTTCTGGGAGGTTGAGGTCTGTGGGATCAGCCATTTTTTTCTTGGTTATGTGGAATTTACTGGAAACAAAATTAAGAGCTCGATAAATTTAAGTTGAGAAGAAATAAGACGGTGGATTAAGCATAGAAAGCTGTGACGACAGTGGACACGTGGCAGTCAAGTAGGGATTTGAGTTTTATACGTGTAATAATTAAGTAGACAAACCGCTTGCTTGAAAGGTCAGCTGATAGTAACCGAAACGGATTCACCGTTTCGATCTAAGAACACATATTCCAATATATTATTAGATAAAAAAATACCATATGACGATAAATAATGCGTGTGACATAATATCATTATATAGGTGCACACATTATTTGTTCGTAGAATCGTGGTTGGATTGTTATCGAATTTTTTGTTTGGACTTGTTACATATAGCATACTTTTTAGGGTTCTTATTTCTTAAACATAAATTAATTACACGTCTCGGTCCGCAAATAAAGACTATTTATGAATGATGAGGTGTGAATCATATCTTAACTATACATATATATTCTATAAATAGGACACGATGAAGAAAAATAAAATAATATTTATTTAGAATTTATGCAAAACACATTGTATAACACTTGCTAATAACTTTTACGTAATAAGTTCTTAAATTCACTACATTCTGACACACCCCGACCCGGATGTCCAAGTGGACACCCGAAAATCGAGGGTGCTGGCCGACACCCCGTGAGGTGACGAAAGCCATTTGAAATAATAAGTGTAATTAATGGTGATAAAAGGAAAATTTGAATCAAATAATGTAGGCTGAGTGCGCCGGAAGTGTGTAAACCGGAAGAAATAATAATAGAAACAATAAAAACTAACCAGATAGCATAAGGTAATCAGCCATGGTAATACAAAATTACCAAATTGCCCTTGAACCTTAGGTTCCGTAGAACCTTCGTTCGAACTTCGAATTTCGTCCCGTTCGCGTCCACGTGCTTGTATCGACGAGTACGACAAGAAAAAGCTAAGAAATGGGTCGTATATGTCACAACACAAAAGTCAACCAGAAGTCAACTATTGCCCAACCAAGGGCATTTTGGTCAATTCCCATTTTCAGGACGGGCTATATCAATCTACCCCCCTTATGAAAATTTCGTCCTCGAAATTTCCATAAGAAGTACAACGAGGTAGATGAAAATATTAAACTTGTTCACAATACTACGTCTCCCAAGTCACTTCCTCGATTGTGTGATTCCTTGTTGTACGTCAAAACTTTGTTGATCTCCAAAAAGTCACGATGGTGATACGTGCGAAAAAGTAAAGATTGCATCTCCAGGGTAACAATTGCATGAAGTTGGTCAAGTAATCCAGTCTCCCACAATGTACATTCAATTTGTTGACTATCAGTTTGTGATACTCTTTCATCAATTATGTGTCGTGTTAAGATTCCTCTTGATCTGCTGTGATCTGCATTGTTTGGTTCACAAATTCAGAGCCTACAAAAGTTCTCTCGTTGATCTTCGAACACAACAGTGTTCAACACAAAGGTCATACTGCGCCGCGGATGTTGACACGATGATGCCTAAATCGTAGTTGTTGCTGTAGTCGATCACCATCAATGGCCGATATGCATTCCATTCCGTTGCCGAAATGAAGAACTGAAGATAATCGCACAAGCTCAAGTGGAAAGATGATCAATTTGATAACGATAAGTCGTGAAGTAGAAAAACGTCGACTCTAGAACGTACGGAATAGCTTTTCAAACGTTCAAAGAAAACTTGAGTCACGACAAAAACACAATAGTTGTAGGGACTCCACGTAGTCGAATAACTTCTCGGATGTAGAATTCTGCCCAAATTGCCAAAAAGTAACATTCGCGAGTTGGCAGAAAATGTCGACCAAGTAAGTCGGTTCACGATCGTCGAAAAGTCGTCGTAGCCATGACGTGCAGAAAAAGTATCGTACCAGAAATGCATGGTTAGGAAGTCGTTGAGACAACTGAGAGGGTTTCGTCTCAAAGTCTTCGCTTGCTGACAAATCAAGTATTCGCTGATGTACTTAACGATCACCATTTACAGCCTCAAACAGTCGAAAACCACGTTCAGTCAACCAACATGAGTAGTCCATCTGTTTTCCATAGCCTCAAGTCGTCGATCACTGCCTGAAACAATCTCCAACATTCTGGATTTGTTGAACTAAGCCTCTCGAATCATATCCACTAAGACTAGTCGGACAAGAAAATTAGCCATTAGGGCTCCTTCGTCATCTACGCTGAGCCTCGCTCTCAAGAGAAGTACTCAATGAGGATCATCCGCTGCGCTACTCTGACACCAAACTTCAAAAGTACGAAATAAAATAACTGAACCAATATTGCCCAAGTATCGCCCAAGTTCCAAGTCGTCTTGAGTTGAGTACCAAAAATTCTACGCGTACAGAGTGATAACAACCAAAAACAAGTAAAACTCAGGCAAAACTACTCAATTACAGCGCATTCTCCGATGTCGAGGTGGCATGACACTAAGAAGAAACTTAGAACTAATCCAAGGAAGACAATACACCATAGGTGCAGAATTCGAAAATTCCGATAGCTATGATCAAGATCTAAGAAAACACTGCTCAAATACAAAACTGACAGGTATTAGAGTACTAAAGAATAAGCCAAGGTTCACGAAACTTAAATTCTGATATCAACCGATAGGTATCAGAGAACGAAAAAAAAGGTCAAGATTCACTAAACTAGGCTCTGATACCATCTGACACACCCCAACCCAGATGTCCAGATAGACACTTAAAAATCGAGGGTTCTGGCAGACACCCCGTGAGGTGACGAAAGCCATTTGGAATAATAAGTGTAATTAATGGTGATAAAAGGGAAATTTGAATAAAATAATGTAGGCTGAGTGCTCCGGAAGTGTGTGAACCGGAAGAAATAATAATAGAAACAATAATTTATTAGAAACAATAAAAACTAACCAGATAGCATAAGGTAATCAGCCATGGTAATACAAAATTACCAAATTGCCCTTGAACTTTACGTTCTGTAGAACCTTCGTTCGAACTCCGAATTTCGTCCGGTTCGCGTCCACGTGCTTGTATCGACGAGTACGACAAGAAAAAGCTAAGAAATGGGTCGTATATGTCACAACACGAAAGTCAACAGAAGTCAACCATTGCCCCACCAGGGGCATTTTGGTCAATTCTCACTTTCAGAAATAAAATACTATAAACTCCGAGACGGGCTGTATCACATTCTGTACATAAAATTTATCAAATATGCAACGAAATAACATTAGTGCAAACATTAGTTCACAACCGAAAGTACCAACTAAATAATAATTAAAATGGTAGTAATTCTTGCAATTGCACAAGGAATAAATTATGCAATTAAATACATGAATGCACTATGATATAATACATCAATGAGATATGGCATACCATCATTTGCCATATGATATAATACATCAATGTAATACAAAAACGTAATTTTTCTTTTCATATTTTCATCCAAATAAAAAAGTATGAAATAAATAAAATAATTCTTTTAGCCACTTAGTACGGTCTAATGATTCTCGTGACCGTAAATATATATAGTTAGGTAAATAAAACATTCTTGCACAATAAACAGGTAGATAATATTTCGCAAGAAACCCTAGGAGAAGGAAAAGTATATGTCAGAACGGAAAACCAAGTCGTATGGAAGGCATGCATGTTGGGATTGAAACTGAAAGTGAAGAGGTGGTGGTGGATGATACAAATAGGCCTGCCGCTGCGGCGGCTCTATACATCTGTGTCGGCGTAGACAAGAGGTCTACCCCTGTCATCTACTTAATCCGAGCCATCAAATTGAAGGACTTATTGTCATGCTCCTGTAAGTTTGATTCTTCTCATCATCATGCCTCTGCCCCTGGTATTATTGCTTTTCCTTATCAATTAATCACCAAATGCCTCAACTGCGTCGCAAAACCCTTTGATTATTCTGAATTAACAACTGTGGCCTCTACCGGCCTCCGTGACGAAACGGATAGGCTGCCCCTCTTGACGGGTTGCGGTGTCTTGGGCTCCAATATTATCGTCGCCGGAGGCGTGGTGCCGTACGGCCCAGACGACCATTGGGAAATTTGGACACCAATTCCGAACAAACACTTTTATGTGTTTGATACTCGTGATCATCAATACCTCCCACCACAGAAAAGAAATTGTGCGAATTTCTGGAGCGGAAGACTAGTCCCATCCTAGTTGAGCTGAACCGAACGCTCTATGCTGTCTGTGGCGATGGTGAATCCCCCGTGCCACCAAATGCATTACTATTTGAGAAGTTCAAACCCAAGGAGGGGAAACGGTTCCCTTTTATGCAAATGTGGGCACCAAGATCATGATCTCCTCCCCAAGAAGCCCGCTTGGGGTCTACTCCTTTGATGTCGCCTCCGAGGAACATGGCAACCCGTTGGCGATGGTTCACCTTTTCCTTTCCTAGGCAGGGCTTTAGTGCTGCTGGACTTGGAGGAGGCGGAGGATGATTCTAAGCTCTTGTTTGGCTATGAGTCTATGACTGTCGCAGCGGGCTATTTGATTTGGGGTGCTTAGTAGCCTACAGAATGAAGAATGAGTCAGGTCCGGACTATTCAGATTTATATTCGGACGACGGTTCAGACTCCGACCCGGAGAAAGACAGAGAGAGACATATTGGCAGGAAAGCGTCTTCTTTTGATAACATTTGAGTACTCGTTCCGTGCGTTCATGATGGTCAAAGCCTTGTCTTATCGCGACTGGGGAAATGGACGATGATTCTGCACAATCTTAGGACGAGACTGATCGGGCCTACGACCCCATACTCCTCGGACCTTGCATTGCATTGCAGGGGAGTCGGTCACGTATTTGATTAATGAGTCCTTTTTTGCATCTGGTTGATCGTGTGACTTTGTGAGTGCTATGCTACTAGAAGCATTTAACCCTCATAGACTAATGGTTTTGTGAAAGCCATGCTATGGCAAGTTGTGTGGATCATTTATCAAGTTCTTTGAAAACCTACTGTAGCATCCGACTCAATAACACAAAGCCATGCATAGTGAGATTAACACGTGACATTGTGTGGAGGTGCAATCTTCTGGGCCAAGGGGCATGGCCATGGAAATTGGTCATCTGGGCCAAGGGGCATGTGCTAGCCCAAAAATAGAGGAAATACATTCGATTGGGAAGTTTACACAATCGAATTTGATCAAAAACGGAGAAATATATATTCAAATTTGATCAAAATTCTTGTATAATACACCCTTTTCAACTTCAAATGCTGTAACCTGAAATAACATCACAAATGCACCTTCATAAACAAAATGCCTGCCCAGAAACCGACTCCGTTGGTCTGTCGGTCTCATTGACGATGCCATCGAGACGGTACAAAAATAGAAATGGACGGCTCAAACCAAAAAACCAAATTTATTACAGAAGAGAAGAAAAATCTCACTAATCAGTCTGCTATGACACAGAAAAAAAGAACACAACTATAACAAAAAAAAAAAACTTATCTTCCAAAACTTTTTCTTCGATTTTCTGACAGAAGACCGCTGGTAAAACTGGACCCCTCTGCTGCTAAGAATATAATCACTGGCTAAACTGTGCACGTTGTATAACCGCAAAAAAAGAAGAAGAAAAACCATCTCTTTACCCTCTATTACTAGGCAACTGTGCTATGTTTCGGAATGTACTTAATCTTCACACCCTTATCATGCTTCGACCTGCGCCTGACTTTTGCAGCTCCAGCAGTTGGCAAATCAAATGCCTCTCCATTTACAAACCGGTTTTCTGCATTGCCAAGAATGCTGCGTTTAACCTTCAACGAATGAGTCGCTGCTACTTCACCGTCATTTTGATTGTCTGGGCATCTGGGAGGTTCAGAGTCTTGGAATAGAACCAATTCCACATGATCTGCAGCAATAGCCTCCTTCCATCCTGCACAAACCAAGATGCTTACTTATTGTATTCTATTTTAGGGTTAATTAACTTCGACGGGGAGTTTTGTGTGTGCAAAAGATAAATTAGAACAAGAGACATAATGGAGCTGAACTCACTCTGTGCAAGAAAATCTTTTGCCACACGGCTAGAGAAGCCCAACCTTCCAGTTTCATAAGGTTGAGTAGAGCCATTCCCGTTTCCAACATTATGGCCATCCACGACACACAATCTTTTACAATTTTCATTGTAAGTGTTTTGGCTGTTGCCCTTTTCTGCTACCACATTTATGTCAGATTCTTTGCTGCCATTCTGAATTGGCATAGGACCTTTTGTTCCATTCCGACTCACTGGCCTCCAAAGCTTCACTGTTGACCGGTTTGTGCCACTCTGTACCAGATCAGGTTTATTGGTTTTATCCTGAGAATTGTCCTTTGGCATTTGACCCTTCTCCGAAAGACAATCATCGTGAACGCCAACCAGGTTATTACTTTCCTGACAACAATTTCCAAGATTGACTGGTATAGAACCAATCAAAACCTCATGGTTCTTGATTTGACCTGGTTCAGATGCTTCTTTCTGTACTCCAGCTTTCAAACTCCCCCCACCATATTCTGGTTTAGGCTTTCGACTCCATACTCTATTGCCACTGGAAGCAGCCCTTGCATCCCTGTGGTTACCATGATGTTGTATGGATGAATGCTTCGATGTTTGAGAACTATGACCTCCATGAAATCCATTGGGCACACCCCGCTGTGATTTTGGAGACACCTGCCATCGAGCAAATGCACGCCGACTACCATTTCCTTGCACTACCCGCCGTTCAACATTTGGTCCACTCACCGAATCAACATGTCCAAAGCTAACTCCAGTCTCAGATTCGGGATCCGCATTTTCATCCGTGTTTGAGAGTTGGAATGGTTCCAGAGATACGCGGGCATGATCCAGCACATCTGAACTGGCCGTGTCAGAATCAAATGTTGCTGAAGGGCTAGATGTTTCTATGAGTGGCACAGCCTCCAGTGTTTCATCAATGTTCTCCTCAACATCGACCTTCTCCCCATGTCTTTGATCCTTTTCCTTCTGTTCTTTCTGCCTAAGCTTCTTCTGCCTTTTCCTTTCCAAGAGCTCTGCTTGCCTACAGTTATTCAAAAAATAAGACCAAACAGATTATGCAACTGATAAAAAACAACTGGCAACAGATTACCCAATCATGCTGGTCTATACTCTACAGAGTACCGAGTTTAAAGAGGTGCTTTTTTTTAGAGAAAAAAGTAAAAGGCACCGAAAATCTTCCGGCCAACACAATTACCGAAACGTGCTGAAAATAAAATAGAAATGCTTGTTGTGTACCTTCTTTGAGCATCTTCTTCTTCCTCCACTAGCAACTTCTGTAACCTCAAAGCTTCCGCATCCTTGTCAGCATGCCAGGCTTTCAACTGAGCAAAAAATCACCACAAGTTCAAACGCGATAAAGAGAGTAAAATCAACTATATTAAAAAGATGGAAAGGAAACAAGAAAGTTACCAAATTCTGTTCCACCAGGAAGCTTGTACAAGCAACTAAGTTTTTTGATTCAAGGCCAATTTTCCCAGCCTCCCCATCAAAAATATATCTCTGCATTGATATGGCTGTCCCAGACAGAAACGTCTTTTCACTTGCATCATCGAGGATAGAAAACAACTCCTGGGAAGATATGGGAAACCTGGAAGGTCTAGCTTGAACAATATCCTGGATAAAAAGAATAGAATCAAACATATCACATCCATAGAACAGGCAATGTGGCAGTTCATTACAATAAAAACGCATACATAAGAAAACGAATAATGTCTTACCAGAAGGGTGGAACCAGCCTTCAAATAAATGTGGGGCAAAGAAGAAAATCCTGGTTTCCGAATAAGTGTCGTCAATGCCTTTATAATTGAAGACCCTGGAACTTCCTAGAAAATATATTAAATTAGGAACTCTCCTTTAAAAACTGTTCCTTTCAAATGATTGCACTAAAGTAACAATTTAACAAATAAAACAGTAGAAACAAAATATAGATGACGCTAGCACAAATAATATAGTGACTTTGGAAAAAATGAAGCCCACTAGAAATTAACTGGAAGAAGGGGCGAAGAACAAATCATGGTCAATTCAAAACTACGATCTGTGAGAACAAAAAACGCATTTACTGTCCTACCTTGGTTTATGTTTAATGAATCTAAGCATAAGAGGGAAAAAAAATGTCACTTACTACACCACATGCATACCACGGAACATGATTATAACTTATGATGCGTGCCATAAAAAACACAGGCCAGTAACAGAAAATACCTCTAAAGTCACATCCTTGAATGATACAGCTTCTTTTGCCTCTTCTGGCGAGAGCTAGACAAAGTACAAATCATGGAAGGAGTGAGCACATACACTAAGAAGAAGGTAGCCCTAACGTAAAGTATTTAAAGAATAAATTGTACCTTATCCCAAAATTCACATAGAAGCTCCCTATTTTTAGACGAATCCTACATTATGCAAACAAAATAAGCATTATGAACACGATGGACAGCAACAGATGCTCACAGTCGCAACACACAGAAAAACAATATAGACAAATTTATAACAGTTTAAAATAGAAGGGACACCTTATCAAGCTTTTTCAATCGATGGTGCACACGTATGTGTCTTCTGTAGTTGATGGATGAGCAAAACTCTCGGGGGCATTTGTCACACTTTTGCATCTGTACTTTAATAGGAGAGTGCAGGGGCCAACCTGGAAGTTCTGCCAGAAGTAACATGTGCCATCAAACACTTATAACCAAACTACCTTCTTATGACATATAATATGCATATTAAAACCGCCATTGGCCTTAGCAGTGGACCGAGAAGGCAAAACAAACTCAGGATACTCCCCATTAGGTATGGCACAAAGCTCAACCTAATGGTTCCCTACTTCTATAATCTAATAAAGTTGTGTTTCTACGAAATAGTTTCTAGTACCTTGTTGATCTAAGGCATGAAGTAGCTGAATCCACGGGACTGGGCTATCCCCGGCCCTTGAGAAAGAAATAGATGGCTCTTTCGCAACTTGTCTGATGATAGTGTCAAGGGAATCATTTTCCTCCTCTGATTTCATAGCATACAGAGAGTTTGCGGTCGTAGGTTTGGCAATTGACATCTATACACACAGAAACTTCAATTCCACCAGAGCGCCGGATGTCTCTGTACAAAATATAGGACAAATAAAAACAAGGTAAACATCTAATGACTAAATGACATTCAATTGAACTGGATTGAGGCACGAATATGCCACATCTAAAGTGGATGTAGCAATAGAAAGCGAGCTCAGGGCACAAAAGCATCCTATTTCATCTAAATTACAGCTAAATAGATTTATTTCCAAACAAGTTAACGTGTCTAATAAGTCCGACAATCTGCGCTTATCAGGAAACATAAATTACAACATCAATGGGTATCATTGTTTACAGAACAGAGTAATTCTTGACCATATTATTAAAGAAGCCACAATTACATGACACGTGTTGTACCGAACTTAGTAATGCAAAAAGGAATTAGAACTTTCAGCTGACAAACAAAATTACAATAACTTATTTATTTCACCACATAAACAACCACCAAAAGATCCATAGTTTAAACAATGAAAAATCTACCATTACAAGATAGGAAGTAAAAAAAAAAAAAGCGAAAACCTACAAAATTCTATATCCTAAACTCTGAAATACAGATCCACCAGAATGAATGCACAGCGAAAAGTGCCTCCGCCTCCGCATCAAACGAAACATTTATCCATACATCTCGTTATAGAAACATAATCATACAACGAAATCGAAATAAAATCAAGAGTAGGACGAATGAACACATGAGGGGAAATTGAACCAATGTTAAAAAGGAAAGGAAACTTCATTAAATCTCACATAATCGGCATTCCGGAACTTAAAATCATAAACATGCAAAATCAAACTTAACCGGAGACGACGACTGTAAGACTTAGCTAAGTTTAAATTACACCATTTACAATTCGAAATACACCACAAATACATACACACAAATATATACATATATATGCAATTCGAAATCTCTAGTTTTCCTCTTTGAGTTCCTGCCAGCTATCAAACAGAAATATATAATTCAATTGAAAAAAAAAAAATTAAGACTACAAAAAGCATGAATTCGGCGAAGCTTGGTAAGGTTTGGAAACACGTGATCTGTGATCGATATGTGATATTATATGTCTGTCTAAATGTATAGATATATATGTGTGAGAAGGAAGTGAGGGAGTAATCGGTTTACGTACCAGTGGAGGAGGCGCGAGCAGAGATCGGCTCGAGGAGAGGGAGGACGTCGGGCGATCTGCGGGAATCGGAGCAGACGGGAGGGAGATTCGGAGTGTTCGACGGGAAGGAAAATCACCGAGAAAATGCGAGAAAGTGACGAACCGAAAGGAAACGGAGAGAGAGAGTGAGAGAGTTCGTACGGAGAAAATATAAAGGCGAGAGATGGAAGAAGGGAAGGGAACCCCTCTGTGCAGTATAAGGGAAAACTAAATTAAATAAAACGAAAATAAAAATAAATAAATAAGTAAATTCGAGATTACGACATGGGAGGACGGTAGGTTTTGTTTCACGCGCTGAGGGAGAGAGTGAAGGGGTGGCGTTGGGAATTGCGAGATTGACAGCCCTAAGTTGGTCCACTGCACTGAGAGAATTCCAGTTCATTATAATATTGGGCTTCGAGCCCGTCCACTATGATTGGGCTTCAGATTTTTCATTTGTTTTCACCGCTTTGTTAATAGGACTTGAGCTTATTAAGCATAATGATTTTTACACTCTCGTTTGAAAGATAAGACTTGAGATTATTGAGAATATTGATTTTACACTCTAGTTTGAAAGTGGAATTTTAGTACGCCAATGGAGTGTTGGAGTCGAGTAGGACCACCAAAATACAACGGGGTGTTTTTGTGGGTGCAATCAAACAATACACCTAATTCGACGCCTTAAAAATAAAAATAAAAAACTAACAAAACAAGAGTGCGAAAATCACTTTCTTACTAATGCCCATATAATTATTCCATTATTCCGACCAAAAATTGAAAAATATTGTTCCAAATTTTTTTCTTAAAATGATAGGAGGAAGATAAATTATGAGGGCGGCGAATAAATGAGTTATGATTAGGCTAGATCGTGTTCAATCTCTCCAATGCAACCAAAATAAGGATTCTTCTTTCTTATAGTTTTCATGTTGTGTTTGTTTTTGACCAATGGCATATGGGACTGGGAGACTCCAACTTGTAACATGTTCCTCCGTCGAGATAAAAAGAAGTATCATTAGACTACGAGCTTCCGATTTCATGGTTAGCACGCAAACAGGCCATAGAGTTGTTGTGAATAATTATCATTGATTAATTTCGGCCTAAAATCATTTTCTAAAGATGATGATGCAGCAGAGTGGTATAATCGCTGTGTATACAAACAGTAAAAAGTAAAGATTCGTGAAATTTTTACAGCTGTAATTGCCACTGTTGAATTGCAGACTGGAGGGCATAATTGGGGACCAGATTGCAGTGTTCGAGCTCAAGATTTGTCATCGGCGAAGTGTTGTGGCCGGTTTTCAGCCATCCTCGTATTGCTTCTTCTTCGTATGTGAAACCATCCGCTGCTATGTGTGGATCTTGCATGACTTCCTGCATATGCAAATTAACGCATCTCGTGTTCAGGCGGTGATTCTACAGAAATTGGAATTCGAGTTCAATGGACGTAAATTACCTGCAAAATGGGGCAGACGAAATGGGATGGTGTCCGAATAAGCTTCTTGGAAACCATGCATGATGCTGAGGCAGCACATGAAGCTCTCATTGCCTCGTGGACAACCAATAGGTCTAGCCGATCCAAGCGGTTGTTCTCGCAGCACCTCAATGCTATGAAAGCCAACTCCTTTGCTTGCTCTAGTGGCCAATCTCCGGCTGAAACGTCCAGTAACGCTTTGATGTTGTCATTTTCTAATGCGTATTTCACATCCTTCACTATTCCTGAAAGCGGTCTTGCAGTTAAAAGTTGTAACAGTATAATCCCAAATGCGTAAACATCTGATTCCGGTGTGAGTTTTCCAGTTTCATGATACTCTGGATCCATATACACATGAGTTCCATTTGGGTCATTACATATTTTGGTGAAGTTGGCTGGGTATTCGTTCTGTGGGATCAAAGAACTGCTGCCCAAATTTCCAAGTTTGCTCACAAAGTTTGCATCAAAGAGAATGTTACTGGGTTTCAAGTTCCCATGGACAAGACAAGGGATATTTGAGTGAAGGAATATGAGGGCAGAGCATATCTCAGTAGCAATGGACGTTCGAATTTGCCATGGAAGAGGCGGAGTGTTGTCTTTGCAGGCAAGGCGGTCTTCAAGGCAGCCATTCTTCAGGTACTCATATACAAGTGACCTGGATTCCGGACAGGTTCCAATTAGTGTTACCAAGTTTGGATGCCGCACTCTGCTCAAGACCTCTACCTGATGAAATTAAACCGAAATAAAGAATTCACCGCAGTTTCACTGGTTTTCTAATAACATATAAATACTGTAGAAAACATAACATAAGATTTACCTCGTGTTCAAAGTCCAATTGAGTTTTAGAACCATACGAAGGCAACATCTTAATAGCAACATGCATGTGGCGAAGAATCCCTTTATAAACACTTCCGTGCCTTCCTTCTTTAATCTTCCAGGACGGATCAAAATTGTGAGTTGCCTCATTGATCTCCATAAAAGAGAAGATAGGGAATTCTGCCTGATCAAAGCTTGCAGCTTCCCCTTTTATCATTGTCTCTAGCTGTCTGACTTTTCTTATTGCATTTCTGTGCTCTATCTTCATTTTATCCCGTCTTTCCCTGAAACTTATCAAGAGCTCCACAGCTGCGATGATCTTCTCCTCTAACTCCTTTACAACACATTGTGACGCTTCTAGTTGTTTCTCCAGCACTAACTTCTTGTCCTCAACCATCTGGAGTTGTCTGATAAATTCCTCACTTTCATCCTTCACCCCGTCTATTTCTTGCCTTAATCTAGCAAGCATTTCTTCCATCTCTTTTCTTTGGCTCATTTCCTTAGTGCATAAACATTCAAATGCTTTGGCCTGTAAGAAGGTACGGACAACACAAACTTTCTGGTGAAAAATGAGATAGTATCTTCTATTAGTAGGTATGCATAAATCAACAAAATATGCATGCTTGCACAAATGCACACCACATGCAGACAAATCAGTGTCTAAAGAAACCCAGAAGGTCAAAGTCTGACCCATACACTCTCTAGAAAATGGCGGCGCTAATAAATGAGATCAGTTTAACTCATGAGCCATTCGTGCCACCCAACCACCCAACATACAGAGAGCAAATATTTACTTAGGGTATAATTTCTCTGTTTCTGTTTTTCAAATACACAGCAGAGGGAAGAAACAAAAAAATAAGCTTAGTTTTTTGTTTTTCCAAATTAATCATCCAAGTATATCCAAAAAACTTTATATTCTTCGGACAAAAAAATTTAATGAAATTTGATGCTGATATAGAAACCCTACATCCCTGCCAAATCAATAGCAATACAAAAAGAGAGGGAAATTGAATAGTAAAAGACAAATTTTACCTTGCATTTAGCCTCCATCGCATCATCTTCCTCTTTCCACCGCCTTGTTGTCTCTTCAAATTCCTTCTGTTTTAAGTTCTTAGTATCCACAATGGCTTGTTCTACGCTATGACAACTTTCACCATGTGCTTTTCCTTCCTGTAAAGACAAGCAATTAAAGACTAATCAAATGGTTTGAAAAGTATAGCACCCACTGACTTGAAAAAAGTTTTTTCACAACTAAAGGAGCTTGAAAGAAGTTCATTATCTGCTGCAATATGTTCCCCTTAACTCAAAACTCAGGACATAAAAATGAAAATATAAACATGCACACCTAAAGCGGTTTTCTAGGAAGAATATTGTACAATTTCAGCAAAGCAGTAAATGATGTGTAATGAAAATCATCTATGTACTTGCATACAAAGGGTGTCAATGAATGAATTTTCTCACCGCATCTATCATCAATGGGGTCAACATCCTTGATATTTCTTCCAAATCGCCGGTATCTTCCTCAGAATCTGCAGAGCTCTGTAACAAAGTTACTTCTCTAGTACTCCCTCACATTAGAACAAAAAGTCAAACAGATTTTTCTCATTGGAGAAAAAACAGTCTGGGTAGTGAGCCTACCTAGATTTCTCAGCCAATCAGTTGACTCCAATCTTGAGTGCTCTGGTTGCTCTGTTCCAATAGCCGAATTTGTCAGCAGCAACGGAGGGGCAATTTCTATTTCATATTCATCTTCTCTGTCTCCCCTGTTTTCACGTGCTTCATATAAGTGGCAATTACATATGGTACGTATACATATAGCGCAACAAAGTTACAAAAATGACAAGTTGAACTTAAAGGGAAAGCTACTTGGGCGAAAACAACAATTATGAGCTAGTCTGCAAATACATTAAGAAAAATTTAAACACGTTGATGCATGAGTTAGTGTGAAAGGTGCCAACAGTACCTTGTATATATGAGGTGCCCCTTACAAACAAACCAAATATGACAGGAACTAGCTGCCTTTTGGCATACGAAAAATGCTTTCCTGGACTTTATCTCGGCCAATCTCCTGCAATCGCAGCAAGAATGAGTCAGTCAACTCATTACAGATCACACGTTTTACATTAAAAATACTTTAACTTATGGTATTTTCTTCCCCGAAGCTCGTAACTGAATGATGCGATACAGTAGCATGACTAATGAAAAAAATTATTCATTAATAAGTATAATCGTTCAATGCATACTCAGAATAATGTTCATCTGCAGCAGCCCCCATGACAAGCCATCTAATATGGTGTCGAGCAATTATTTCGACAATCCCCTCTTCGACATTTCCCATATCAATCCATAATTCATTTGCCTCCACCTGCATTCATCAGAAATCACCCTAAGACAAAAATATTCGTAGCTTTAAAGGTTCATACTCCAAAAATTACTCGTTTTTTCAATAGAAATTCAATGCTCAACACTCTCCCTAAACTTGAAATTCAGATTTCAAATACTGATGTGCACGCTCCATAGTATATATTATCGAAACAACTACGAAGCGAAAAGGGAGCCGTTACCCCCGCTCGGGTGAGAATCATTCGGTATTGATCCAGAAGCTTTCGTAATTTCGTCCTCTCAACTCCCTGGAACGCCTTAATTGCTCCTTGTTTCAGTTTACTAGCAGAACCGATTCCTTCTGCTGCAAATAGTACCAAAATTCACAATTATAAATCTAAATTGAAAACGGCCCTCGGAATTCAAATTTTCTTTTCAATTTTCTCAGCAACCAAACACAATTTAAGTTCTCAATTTCTCAAAAACACTAAAGACATTGATTCAATTCAACTTTCAGAGTAAAGAACTCACACAGCGAAAGCAGGCGGGAAGGTTTGTGAACATGTAGCAGGCATATCTTCTTCCCCGCGAAGTTCTTAACCGCCCAAAACAGCGTCGTTTCGCTCTGCTTCACTTCCTTCCCCACCGCAACAAATATAGTCTCCTCCACATCCAACAACACTCGCCCTTCGTCCACCTCTCCAACGCTCCCCATCCGTACAGTACCGCCGAGTCTCGGGTTTCGGGGATTTTGAACTCGGTGAGTCAAACTCAGTCATGACCGAGTCACTTTAGTCGGTAAAGACATGGTAGGACTGCAGGATTACTTGCCTGCTTTGTGACAAAAACAGTTTACTTGTCCCGCTTCGACGGCTCGACGAGTCATCTAAAAGGACCCTCCCTGCAGTGCGCCCCTCCAATTATTCGGTCATGCAATACGGGTTTGGGCCGAGATTCCTACACATTTTTTTGAGATTTTTTTATTTTATTTTGGAGGAAAAAGTAAAAAAGGTGTACTTTTATAGAAAGTTTAAAGCATAGTAATTGAATAAAGGAAATTTTTTCCTATTATATTTTCTGGATATATGGTAATAAATTATTAGTCAATAGAGTCAATACTTAAGATTGAAGTAAGTACACATGTGTAGGTTAGGTAAATTGGCTTGGACCATGTGTCCGCTTCTTACGCTAAAATTTACATTTTCTCATTAAATTAAGATAATTAAGAATACCGCGTTGTACGAAAAAAGAATATCATTTTGTTATAGAAGAGGAGTTTCTCTTTAAAATAGTTTGTGACCGATTCACAGAATTTCGTGTTTATAATCGAAACCGTTCATATTAAAAATTACTCTGTAAATATCATCAATGCAAAAAATCAATTAAAAGTAATATCGTGTAGTCAATCAACAGTAGCAAATAGATAGACGATTCATAATTTTTTTACAGGATCCATTTATATGTTTTTATATAGTTCGACGACTAAACGATCTCATAGTTTATTGATTTTTTTAATAAATGATCTTTACAGAGTGATTATGCACATCTCTTTCACATTCTGCACATATCTTTTTTACTTCCGAGTCATTTATTGAATATATCAAAAGAAAATCAAAATCCATAATTGTTATAAAGTAGTTTGAATTCCTGCAAACTTAAGCATTTTTTGCATGCAAGAACAAATAAAAAAAGCCAATCTTTCTCTAGATTAATAATAGAAAAAAAAAAACCATACGAACGAGATAATTTAATAAATTAGACTGCACTTGGCAATTACGTGCAAAGTTAGCACCGATGGATTACAAAAAGGATACAATTGGAAACATCTTTTAATCCTTTTGGACGTTCGTTAATCGTCTTGTCCATAGACTCCATACGAAGGAAGAAAAAGACTTGCGTTTCGTTAGCACGTTAACATAATTCAAACCAACAACATCAAGCACTCAACATCTCATGATTATAATACAAAAACATATGAAAATCACACATTTTCCGGACTCCAACCTGCAACAACACATCAAAGACTTCGGACAGCAAAAGCAATTCAAAGTCTTACCATTTTTCGTATTGAATGGGTTTTTAATTATTTTAAGACTTGCTAGGGGGTCGTTTGGGGTGTTAACCTCCTATTTTACGCCTTTAATTATTTTTAAAAGTGACTAACTATGCACTGTTTTTTAAAAAAGTGTCGTTTCCCTTATAACATATAGGTTTATTACAATTTGCTGTAGTTTGATTCAACATAAGGTGGCTGCCATTTAAACAAAGCCCTAGTTCTAGCAGGTTTTTAGGAAAAATTTTCAGTGGTACATACCATTTAATGGTCTAGATTAACTTGTGTTGGATTCCAAATGAATCTTAAATCATTCAATAGTACATATCATTGAAGTTTGACCCAGATTTTTACTCTACCCAAAAACTTGAGAAGGGGGGCACCTGCCCCCTACGGTCCTTAACTAGCTTCGCCCTTGCTTAGTAGGTTATTCTCTAAAAAAGTCTCAACTATTCAAAAACATTTACAACTTTTTTTTGTTAAACGTGCACATAAACGCTTTTGATTATCAAAAAACTCATCCCGCTAAATCCGAACCAACACATAAGCCTAAAACAACTCATATGAGGATAGAAAGCCCAATTACAACAGCCCAGATTCAGAGAAATGCCCTAAACTTGCTGGCCCATCAGCAACTGTCCCGCGCCAAAACCCAAACCCACACAAACTTGCTTCGCTCCTCCTCCTCCTCCACCTACACTTCTTTGACTGGTAGTTCTGAAACTTTATCCCTCTCATTCACGCACTTCATGACGATCTATAATCATCGTCTGCTCTATGGATCATGGGAAACCCTACAGAAACACTCCCAGAAACCCAAATCAACGGCCCAGATCCGCCGAACAACCCAGAAACCTCCGAATCCGATGATGGTCTTCTCGCCGAGCTCGAGTCCCTCCGCCAGTCGCACCAGAGCCTGCTATCGAAGTCGGCGGCGATGGAGGAAGACTCTAATCTCATCCGGCAGCAGAGAGACGGCGCCCTGGCTCACAACGCCGAGCTAACCAAAGTCGTCGGAGAAATTTCCGGCGAGAGAGACTCTCTTCGCGACGAAATTCAGAAGCTCGAAGGTTTTCTGAGAGAAAAGGAAGATGGGTTTGCCTCGAAATTGGAGGAAGAGCTGAAATTGAAAGAGGTGATTGAAAACGAGGTGCGAGTTTGTCGGGAGACGATGGAAAGATTGGAGCTTGAGAGGAAAGAGAGAGATGGGTTTTTGCTGAAGTGCTTGGATTCGCTCCGAACGACCAAGAAGGGCATAATTGGAATAATCGACGGCGTCGGCGATGAAAAGGTTGGGAATGGAGTTGAAGAAGCTGAGGGGACGGGTGCGGAATCGGAAACGGACCCAGAATGGAGGGCGGTTTGGGAGGAGATTGCGGCGGTCGCGCGGCTGGTGGCTTCGGCGGAAGCGAAGGTGAGTGAGTATAAAGAGCTGAGGAAGAAGGAGAAGAAGGAGTTGGAGAATAGCGTGGTGAGTCTGACGGAGGAGAATAGGGATATCAGCAGCTTGCTTAGGGTTGCTCTGGTGGAGAAGGAGGCGGTGGAGAAGAGGTTGAAAGGAAACAGCGAGCAGAAGCGGGTGGCGATTTTGCAGATTGCGGAGAGGGGTTTGCAGAGAGTTGGGTTTGGGTTTATGATGGGAAGTGGGGGCAATGAGCAGTCGCCGGAGAGTTCCGGGGATAAGCTGGACGGTGCAGGGTCTACCGCCGGAAGTAAATCGGATAGTAGTGACTGTGAAGAGGGGGTTATCAGTCTGGTTAGTTAAATTTTTCGTTGTTTAAGTTGTGGATTGTTTGAGCTAATTTATGATTTTTCTTGCTGTTTGATTTATCGTTGGTATTTTCATGTTTGATTATTCGGATCAGGCATCGACTGTAGAGAAGATAATGAAGAACCTGCGGCTCGAGATCACTCAGTTGAGAAGATCTCTGGAAGAATCTAGGTAATTCGGCTTTGAATTATGATCGTATTTGAATCTGCATTTGTACTTTGATTGTGAGGTAGGCCTGGCTATAGAAGATACTTTGATTGTGATGTAAGTGCTGTAGTTCTTAGTTCGTACTAACGGTTCAGAAAAAAGGAGAACATTGTTTAGTTGAGGGAAACGGTAACTGTTTGAGTATAGTTCTCTAAATTATGTGATGAAAACTTGGTCACAGTTCAAGCTTTTTATGAATATGAATTACTGCAAGCACCACTCTAACCATAATGTACTATATATGTTGAGTATCGTTGATTTAGTTGTCGATTACTTATTATCAATTCCATGCCAGGTCAGACACTGAGCGCTTACAGAGTCTCGCGGAAAAACAAGCTCAACAAATTTTGGAAAATGCGCAGTACATCAAGGAGTTAGAAGATAGAGAGAGGGTGTTAACTCAAAATGTAATGGCTCGTTTTATAACAAAATCCGTTCTTTGCGTTCCTAAAGCGTACTCACCTTCTTGCTGACTTGTTTTCTCATTTAATGGATGTAAGGTTGAAGAACTCATGATTGAAATAAAGGAAAGTGAAGCAGAGGTTGCTAGATGGAGAGAAGCTTGCGAGCTAGAAGTTGAAGCCGGGAAAACTGAGATAGGAGAACGTGAGAAAGTGGTAAATTTCTATTCCTCGTTGTTAATTGCTACTGATTGATCGTTGTTTTCCCAATCGTCTACACTTTATTTCCTTATCTGGTGTTCTTGAATTTAGTCTCTCTCACTTGGCATGCTATTTCATTAGATTGCCATTCTGAAGCAAGAATTGGAGAAGACAAAGGCGGCTTTGGACATATCAAATGGCAAACTGAAGCTGAAAGAAGAACTTGCAGCGACCGCTATGGCTGCACAGGCAGCCGCAGAGAGGTCCCTGCAGCTGGCCGACAGCAGGGCATCAGGACTGCGGGTGCATATAGAACTACTATCAAAACAAGTAGAAGAAGCAGAGAGCAGAGAGCGCAATAACCGAAGGGTGAGACACATATGTTGGCCATGGCGACCCCTCAAAGCTGGTAACAATGCACAAAACAAAGTTGGGCCTGTAAGACGATTGCTACCAGAAATGCAAGCCTTACTTCACTATAGCGGGTGATAAATCAGTTACTTTTCGGATCAATTCAGTTGTATTTGTTTGAATTTGTTTCTTCGTTTATTTTTTAGATGTAAAGAAACAATTGCGCGAGTACGGTTGCAATGTGCAGTGTTAAAGTAAATTTCTTTTTTTCATCGGCCGTCTCGCGGAAATTTAATTGCGCAAAATCAATAAAAAAATAGAGTACAAATTACACGATAAGCAAATTACATGAAGGTTTAAGGCAATATGATATTTTGCCAATGCCAGCCAACAAGACAATATCTGTTCTTGTGATACAGAACTGACCAAACAGAAATAAAATTACAAAAAGGAGAGAAATTCTCCAACATCTCTGAAAATATTCGATTTGCTAACTGAAAAGCCCTCCAAATTCCTTCTTCATCAATCCCTTAATCTGTGTGTAACAAAAACAAATTCCAACGTCAATCCGAACACATCGATACTTGCCGGGAAGTCATATGATTTCCGTACGTTAAGCAAAATATGGAAACAAATATTCTCAAAATCGACGAGATATACCTGCTTGGCCGAAAGTCCGATCTCTTCCAAATCATCAAGCTGAAAAAAGAAGAAGGCAGCATTGGATTAGAAATCAACTTAAAAGCTGTATATAACTACAAAGACATCCCCTACTGGTTTTGTGATTTGCAAGTACTTACATTCTTGAAGGGCTTAGGAGATTCGTCGCGCAGTTCCATGATGTAGGTTGCTCTTTTCTCACCAATCCCCTAAACGTAAAATCTCAAATACGTTGACAACGAAAAAACGCTAGAGAACAACAATAATAATCGAAAAGTGGAACTGATCCTCACCTTCAGTCGTTTCAATTCGTCCCTATAAATGGAAAAATGAACAAAAAGTTAAGCTTGTAGAGTAAGGATGTGAAGCGCACAACTATGGATCGAAAAGCATATATACTTACTTGCTAGCTGTATTTAAGAAGCTGAGATATTCTTGAACAAGAGAATGCTGCAATGGCGGAATAACATTTGAACTTAGAACCAAAGTAAAGACATGAACGGAATGAAGAGAAGTTATAGATCAGACCTTCACTTCATAATTGCGCACACTGAGCGCTTCCCAAGGGCTGTTGACGTTTGGAAACTCACATCTATTGTCTTTCATACCCTGATTAGCTGGAGTTTTCGGTTCTACATTGTTGGATGCAGCATCATTCTCCTCTCCCATCTTTATGCACAAGGGAGTTGCAGAACAGTCAGTTTTTGATTCCTCTGATATCTTTTTGCAGACGGGAGTTTCAGAAAGAAGGTTTTTCAAATTGTTTGATAATTCTTGTAATCTTGAACTTATTGGTGGCGATTTTTCATCATTGATCTCTGAGTCCTTGTTTTCCTTTTCCACATGATGAACTGTCAATTGAAACACCCAATTTTAGGCCAATTTGCATCCAATATCTTGCGGATCAGGTTTGGCGATTCAAATCATAAGAAACCAACCTTCTTCAAGTAAAGAGAAGTCATTTCGGCTATTGACACTCGGAGTAACTTCCTCAGTATGACCATCACAATTAGAAGAAACATCCTGGAAACGAAATGAAAAATCCATTAAGAAGGTACTCCAAAATTCCAACCCATGATGTTTTTGTGGTGAAACTTTCCATCACCTTTTCTGCCATTAGAGTGCTTTCTGCATGGTTTGGAGCATCTGATGATAAATTATCCTGCAAAATGTCAGTTGACATCCATCACACCTTTAACATTTGCATCTTATAAAAACTAAATCCTCCTATTATATTTTTCTGGACTTCTTCGTTACCTTTTCACCCATAGAAGTAAGTTCCGAGGGCTTCAAAGCATCTGATAATGTATTCTCCTGCATAGACCATCAGTTGACGTCAGTCACAGATTCCAAAGGTATTACTCTATAGCAACACAATACAGGAGTACTGTGAAGGATAAGTTGCATACCTCTAGAGGTTTTGCTACTTCCGTAACACTTGAAACTGATATTTCCTGCAAAAATACGATACAATGTCTAAATAAGAATACAAAATTTCTCCCCCACAAGTTTCCTCACTATTTGAAAATGAATATAGACAAAATCAAAAGTACAACATAAAAGACCCTAACCTCTTTATCTACAGAAATTTCTGTGGTCGAGGCGATATCTGAGATTGCACTTACCTGCATTAAAATCTAATAAGGTAAACTCAGGTTGAAAAACCATATTCTGACTCTGATTACATCAGTTTGCAAAATGCTTCCCATAAAAATGTGTAATCTCGCATATAAGGTGGTGCTTTTTCTACCTTTTCACTAAATAACAAATATCCAGGATATATAAGACTACAATATTCAACACAAAGTAAGAGATTACGTACCTTCTTCGATTTGGTCAATTGACTTTTTTCATCAAATATCTTCCTTTAAAAAGAAAAAAACAGCACATATTTCATAAATTACAGTCAGTACTGGAAAGGGAACAAAATGATTCAGCCATAACTTAGTATACAAAAGGGGACCTTCATAACATACCTTCCTTTCAATACGGAAGTCATACTGCCATTGATCTTCTTTTCAGAAAGAGGCACTCTGGAAATGGTTTGTTTCTTTGCTGTAGCCACAATGGTCTTCGGTAAATGGCCCTTACGTGATAGAACCACCGCTGATCTTGTCAAACATTTAGTTTTCTTTGTAGACTCCATGACAGCCCCATTATTACTTTGACAAGAGCGAGACACCAGGCTTACCATGTACATGGAATCTTGACAAAATGATGGTTTCTACATTGGAAAAGAGAGAACTAGTGTGATCAATGACAATCAAAGCTCCCAAACAACAATAACCCAGAAAAAGAGAACTTGCAACCAAACCTAAAAACTCTTACCAAGCAAGTGACCATCAGAACTCGACTTGCCCCACTCAAGGAGTCTTGCAATAAGTGTGTGAGTTTGCTTTCCCGGTAAGGTACATGATTTTCAGAGGCACTCAGAGCGTGAACAACATTCAACATGGCATATATTGACTTGTGAATTTTACTAGTCTCCACAAGATTTAGGCCATCAACACTTTTCCTACGGGTTCCCTCATAACCTATTAAAGGCAGATTGAATAAAGTTATTTCCTATATAACACTGCCAAACAAAAAACAAACGAGAAGAAAAAAGAGGCTGAAACATAATTGGCCTGTGGTTAAAAAATACAACCTGCCAAGTCTACAAAATTCAACTTTCCCACATGAAGGGCATCTGAGCTTTCACTAGGAGATGATACATGCACTATCAAGCCCTTGTGGCCCCGACGAGGAGGTTCAGTTGCTACTTTTTGTGCCGGTTTACAGGAACCACACCCACTAACATATAAATTGTAGAATTCTGAAACCGATTTCACGGGAACCTGGAAAGATATGAACAGATATGTCTAGAAGAATGTACAATAGAAACCCATTCTTGCTATCTAGCCTGAAAACAAACACCAAATAACTTGCCTGAGAAAGTCCTTTAAGACGAATTTTCCCTTGAGCATCACCCTGTACCAAAACTAGTCGGCGTTCTGGATCCAATATATCATACACATGGTCCTGATAGACCTCGTAAGATGATATGGTAACTGAATTTCCATCTTTCTCCGTGGCCAAAAAAATTTCAGCCATTGCTAGAGCTGCCAAACCTGGTTTCTCAGCAGAACCCTTCAAAATCAAGTGGTTCAACTCATCACTATACATGCCATTTCGAAAGAAAATAGAGTTAAAAGATTAATACTTGGGAGAAAAAATTAGGGAGAAATACACCCCACCTGAATTAAGCAAGTCTTTCCACTGCCTCTTGCTCCCAATGCAACAATAGTGGCATTACAACCACCAAGAATTCCAGGTATTAGAGGCTTCACCTCCCGCGAAAAAATTACGCCATCGTCTTCGTGTTGGTCATAGCAGTAATCCAATTCATACGATTCTTTACGGCTACAACACAAAATAGAGGAAAAAACTTGTAACCTTACACTTAATCACATCAGAAAAATTAATAATTTTCATTTCGTAACGAAATCCAAAGGATTAAGAATCTAGAGGAATTCGATACAGAAATCGACATTACCTTGTAGGCTGCTGCTCTTCGAAAGAGAGAGTGACACTCTCCGAATCCTCTCCGTGGGGCTTGTTCACGGAGATCCAAGAGACCCCTTTCGAAAACTCGGCCTCTGAGTCCGTAAATCCCCTGACTTTCGCTACGACTCGGACCTTCTGAGATGGTTTTGAGCGCGTTGGGGTCTTGATGCGGTCAGGGTTGTCGCACAAAGACGATGCCATCGTAGAATTGAAGATTGGCTCTCAGCTTCTGGAACTAGGGTTTCGAAATTGGGGGTCCAAAAGCGTTGAATTTGAGAGGAGAGATTTCTCAGTTGTGAATTTTGAGAGAGAGAGAGAGAGCAGTGCGAATTGCCCCTTGATTTGGTTCTGGTTTTTTTATTTTTGATTTTCGTCATTTTTTTGGTAATTGCCAGCCAAATAGCCGTTAAGGATTTTGGGAGGGAGTTCAAATTTTGATGACGTGGCGCTCTTACACGCTCCCTCCTGAAAGGGATACGAATGGAATCATTGTTTGGGCCAACACAGAACAATCCAGTACCCACCGAAACGTGTTAATTGACAGCCCAAAACCTCAAAAGGCAATCTCACAAGACTGAATTCATATTAATTTTTGTCTTTCGAATCGAATTAGCTACAATACATACATGTATTTAATACATTTATTATCTGACTGTTAGATGATGAATATATTAAAATGCATGTATCCTCTCTATTAAATGGACAATATAGCAACATGTGATTTATTTTCGCTAACATAAAATCCATTTTCACCATTGAAATTAAACTATACAATAATTAGTAATTTTGAGATACGAAGTATTGTTTGAGGAGAAACAAAGAGTTCCTTCATCACTAGTTTTTATTCATATCAATCGAGAAACAGAGGAACTCAACTAAACGATAGTCATACCAACTAACCGTGCATTCACTCACAACAGCCTGTATTGAGGTGTTGTTGAGGAGAGCAATTTAGATAGATTGAGTATATCGACACACTGACATTCCAATTTTATAATACAATATCAAGTTTTAGTTTCACGTTAATTGACATTGTGTTATCAAACCAAGACACAACTGTAGATGTACCTGGTCCACCAAAGACATTCTCTACCAATTTTTGGTTGAGAGAAGGACCCCCTCCCCCAAAACGAGTCATTGCATGCCACGTCATCAATTCCCCTAAGATTAAACCGGACAAATTGTATGGCTTCAAGACCTCATGTTGCAATTTGAAAAGGTATCATGGCCCATTTTGAAAAGATACGGAGAGCTAGGGGGTGTAAAATATAAGGAGACCAAAAGAATGAAAAATATCAAACGCAGCGTTTTAGTGAGTTCGCATTTCTTTTTTCTTTCGCCGATTTCATTTTCTCAGCCCCCAAACAAACAACCGGAAGAAGAAACCAATAAACCACGACTCTGTAATTTCGTTTCACAAATTCTTCAATTTCAACCGATCGGATCGAAGTCGTCAGAAACGATGGAATCGAGGGCGTCGGAAACACAGAACGGCGAGAGGAAGAAGATAACGTCGGCGTGCGACGTCGAGGCCCTGAAGAAATGCTTGGAGGAGAACAAAGGCGACTACGTCAAGTGCCAGTCGCAGATCGAGGCCTTCAAATCTTCATGTTCTTTGAAGAAACCAAATCAATCTCCTGAATCCGTACAGTAGATCATCAATTCTCTACTGCTTTTTCATGTTCTTCACCAATTTTAGGTTCGAATTTTTTTGTAATTTTTGTTGGAATTTTGAGCGTTTCTGATTAATCTGAACATTTACCCATCTGGGTTTTTCGTAATAATTCATTATCTTTAGACTGTTTGAAGCTTTGGTTTAGAATAGAATAGAATTGCTTAGGGCCGGTTGAAAATGTTTCTGTAGAAAACACTTTTGCTCAGTAGTGCTTTTGCTGAAAGCGCTTCTATTAGAACAAACACGTCAAAATTAATCAAAATTCGAGTGCTTCCTAAATTACTTTATAGAAGAAGCACCTACTTCCTAAATTATAAGCATTTTTAACTTTATCCGCCAAACGCCGTTAAAAGCGTTTTTGATTATCTGAAAGCGCTAACTATTTTAAAAACACTTCCAAACGAGCCAATTAGCTCAAGCTTCTTTGAAGGGGAAAAAAATTCCTACCATTCAAACAGTGGATGCAAATAACAAGAGAGATATTCACATTGTAATCTTGATTAACCAATGTGCACTGTGGAAACAATAGTTCTTTGTGGTAAAAGCAAGGTTCTAAAAAACGCTAGGCGCTAGTTGGGCGGCGAACAAGGGCCTAGCGCCTAGGTGGGGCCAGACAGGGCCTAGCGCCTAGGCGGGGCCAGGCAGGGCCTAGGCATACTAGGCGGATTTAAATAAATTTATTAATATCATATAAATAAGTGTCTATTTACACTTTATAAAAATAAAAAACTATACTTATATTAAGAATTTGGAGAGATAAGGTTGCAAGGCTAGGCCTCAATATCTTATTCTCCATTTCCCTCCAAAGACTCCCTCCGTATCAAACTCAAATGGGAAATTGAGAAATTAGGTATTTTGGGTTTTCTTCCCAGAAAACCATTTTGCATTTTTTTTTTTTTTAAAAAGCACTGCCTAGGACTGCCTAGGCCCCCGCCTAACACTAAACCAATTTTTAGAACGATTTGCTAATAATCCCTCGGAAGACCCCCGCCTAGCGCCTAGGCCGAATTTTAGAACACTGGGTAAAAGACACTAAAAATGGACGTTTGCCCATCAGCACACATTACAACTCTTCCTGCAAGTTCCGTAGTAATCGGGCGAACCTACCATGAAAACCGGGTTCCTTTGACACTCCCCGATTGAAGCCCACCTGGGACAGTTATCATCTTCATCGGTGCATTCGCTGCTCTCAGAATCGGATGAGATTGCGGATGAGATCCTCTCGCCAGCAATGGCTTTTGCATGAAGGAATTTTGTGGCACACCACATTTCCCCTTCCAGTACAGGACATCTGGTATGGGGACTGCTCCTGTCCAGCGATGCATTTGGATGAAGACTGAAAAACAGAATCGCATTCCCTTTAACGGGTCTCAGGATGCTGCTGCTCCTTCCACAATCAGACCAGACCTTACTCTTCAGCTGAGAGAAAGTTTCAACCACGGTTAACAACTTAGCATAGGACAATAAATCACAAACCTATATTGAAACACAGAAATACAAGGATAGTTTCTCTCACCTGTGACTCGGGGAATAGAATCTCACCACCACGAGTGACGTTTGAGAGATACAAAACAACTGTTGCTATTAAAGGCTCGGTTTGTTCCAATGTGGACTTGTTACCGAAGTAATTGAAATTATTGTCAGCCTCCTCGTTCTCAAAATGGAAAACCTGTAAAGCTCTGCTATTTTCTGAAGGACAAACACAAGCACTACATGTGTAAGGTAGAAACAAGTCAGCCAGTTCAGGAACTGAAGACCATAACAACAGCGAGGGAAGATACCTTTCGGAAGGAAAGTCCAAGCTGAAATTTTTTTCTCAATCCTCAAAACTACCTCATCCTAGCAAGAAAAAGATAGTTAATTTAGAGAAAGGGTTTTGGAGTACTTGCATCGCCAAATATTAGGTGGCATACAGCCACAAAATGATTAACAGCACACGCTTAAACAAAACATAAAATTCTACCTCCATGTCCAAGGGAATTTCTAAGCTTTTAAGCAGCCTGATGGTGTTGGTGTTTCCTAACTCATCATATTCTGTCACAGATTTATCTTCTCCACCGTGTGCCTAAGCCCATAACACGAATTTTAGAACTACTAAGCAGCCTTAACCGAGTAATATGCTGAAAGTTCGAAAGGAAGACGTGAGGGATATACCAAAGAAACAAGGTGATCACACTCCTCATCTGACAGAAAACCTTTATATAAAAAAACCCTAATGCAAGAAGGATGACCAAGTCAGATTCTCAAAGCAACAAGACATTACACATTCCCGGAACTGGAAACTTTGCGAAAATCGTCATACAAGAAATTCATCAATGTACCTGACCTTGGCTGCCAAGATAGTTGGACAACGCGTGACGGGTCAATTCGGTTAGAATGAACTGAGTGGCCAAAGTGTGTGACAGTTTCTTGGATGGTTTCCTTACTCCTCAGTTCCTTCCTGCCTCTGAAACAAAATAGAGAGAGAAACATTCTTCCCTCAGTTTGTGACAAGCATTATATTCTTATTATTTTACTTAATTTATTTCTATTTCGCAACTCAAATTTTCAAAAATTGGAGCTCAGAATACAATCTTATGCTAGGATTTTCAGGAATTTATCCAAAAATATGGAGCAAAATTAGTAACCCTTAAACAGAATTAGACAGATCATTAACACTGAATTTCAAGCATCTGTGCCCAGAAACCCATCAATTAACTAACGAGAAAACGAGGCTGAAATGCGAGAATTTCAATTAAGAAACTACTAATTGCGAAATATATTTAACAAATCTCTAATTAGCGTTACGGTAAGATTGAATGGCAAATAAAATGGAGCTTGCGAAAAGAAAATTGAGATGAAATTCTTACATATCGGCAGAAGAGCTGGAGAAGGAAGACGTAACGGCCAGAAGAAGGAAGATCGAGGCAAGGGAAGCCATTGAAGCTGAACCTCCTCTCCTGCGTCAAATTTACGACCTAGTTGATCTGAGAGTCTGAGAGGTACTACTTGCCTCAGCTGCGCTAAAGCCTTTCTTTTTTTTATTTTTTTAAATGTACAACACCTTGAAGCAGTCAATTTATATTTAAAATAATAATTTACTAAACAAGACTCCGCCTTCCCTATAACGACATGTCACAGTGGCACTATCTCAAATTAATTACGCACTGTCGCTAGAAAAGTTTCGAGAGAATAGTAACGAGACTGATTTGAATTACCGTCACAATGACTGACACTCCTTTGTAAGTACCAAGTAAGTTTCTCCCTCATTATTCCGTGTAATATTAGATGAATGTGATTTAATTTACATACAACTCAAATCTCGGAATTTAAACTCATTCGAACTAATTCGATATTGCTTTATGTTGTTCACTGATTTTCATCATTGTTTTAACTTTTCATGTAATCTGGCATCGCAGAAAACCACCAACTTTTGGCTCAAGAAAAAAGCACAGAATGAATCAATGAATTTATAGCTTGTCGAAAATTTACTTTTCTCTGTTCGTACCTGAAACAATTACAGTAATGATCGATCACTACTTATCAAACAATAGTAAGAACAACAACAATCACTCCCTTATTGTTCATTCTTTTCTCTCGAAAAACCGCGCTGTGAACGACTTGCTTTTCTTAGTCGAACCAAATGAAGATTCACCACTTGATCCATATGAGTGATCTTCCTCATCCTTGTCATCAAAAGTTCCGTATGGAGAGGGTGAATATGCATGAGGCACGGCCAATGTGACAGCCCTCTGTAATGCAGCCTTGTACTCTTCCGTGTGCTCTTTGGCTAAAGTTTCCTGCCGCTCCATTCTTTGCTTCGATGGAATCTCCATAATTTGATCTTTCTCCAACATTAACTGAAGGGAGGGGAAACAAGTGCAGAGGTTCAGACACCGGGCTAGGATTTTAAGCTTTAAGATCTACTTGAGGTTTGAGCTAAAAACTTACATCTAGAGCCCTTTGGGCTTCTCTCTCTATCCAAATGATGGCGTGGTCGGAAGTGGCATTACAAGAAAGGACGATGTGCTCAAATCTCCCATCCACCGGAACTGCTGTCTTGACAATGGGGGGAAATCTTCCACACCTGCAAACAAAAATATGTAGATGGGAGATCTTTAACAGCATAACATCAACAGTTACTCCCTACACAGCAAAATATCTATTACACTGCTATATCTTTGGTTCAACGTGGATGTGGCAAATCCCGCGGACACCAGGTACCACTGTATAATATCCCTAATAGCAAAGATAATCACAATTAAGTATGCTCATTAATGCCTAGAAATACCTAAAAGGCTTTCTCTCAACAATGTGATAGAGTCGGCCAGGTGCATAGAGCCTCCTTGGGTCTTTGAGCATCTTCTCCTCAGGTATACATGTGTCCCTCATGCATCGTAGGCACAATATGCACGGCAAACTGTTTTAAAAAAAACAAGTCCAACTTTAATCCAGATAAATTAAAGTCCAAAACTTGATGTCATCACTCAAAAATATTAGTTTGCCTTCAGCTGTGAACTTGAAAAAGTGATCAGAGCCATCTATACCAGAAAAGTGACTTGAAAATGTCTTCCAAGGGTGTAGCAGTCCGCGGTAAGAAGTCATCCTGGTTCAGCGTAATGACCACAATCAAAATCAAATCTAAGAACTGTATTGACAGAAATACTGCTTAAAGATTCTAAAAGCAAATTTCATATCGGTGGAATACATCATTTTGCTATTTTGTTTCTGAATGAACAAGCTTCATGCATCGCCACCACAGATAAACATTAGAATAAGTATAAAATCTAAGGCTGCTGAAACATAATAAGATGCATATCCATTTAAACTTATTGTGCAATATTCTTCCTACCAAGACAAAACATGAACGGAAAAAAAGGGATTAAATACTTGCCTGAAGCACAACAGAATTGATGACGTCTGCATATCTGACAGCCAAGTTCAATGACATACACCTTGCCGGTGCAATAGCATATCCCCTAACCCTCTTCCGATCAATGTCTCCCAACCTATCCCTGTTCTGCACCACTACCATTGTTAACAATGCTGCTACACCTGACCCTAGGGAGTGTCCCGTGAAAGTCAAAGTATATTTTGGATACTTCTCCACCAGATCTTTCAACATTTCACATTCTGCATCCAGAACCCATTGAGCAGACTTCAATAGCCCGTTGTGAACATACCCGCCATCAAATTTCCTCTTGCCCAGCTTATTATCCATCAGAACCGCATAGTCACTCTCTCTTGCCAAGTTAAGGCCTCTGAAGGAAAGAACTATATCGGCATGATCATGATCAAGATACAATATATACGGAGGAGCTAGACCTCCAGTATCTTCATAAGTCTTTTTCAAGATTAACCAATCTGGGTTAATTCCATACCCACCGGGGGGTTCCCAAAGAGGGCATCGAAGGTCATCTTCATAAACGGCTAGAATGTAGCGGCAAAGGCGAGGAACAGGCTCAAATTCTTCAGCAGTGGAAATGCCCCAAGTCTCACTGTCATGACCCGCTGTGTGGAGGCATCGCTTCCACGCCCAGCGGGCGCATGCCAGACAATAAACACACTCAAGGATAGGACACCCACATAGGATTGACATTGAGTCCTACAATCTAAACATACTATGACACATTAAAACTCACAATTCACAGCACACCAATCCCTAAGGACATTTCAGCAGCATATAAACATTCGGCTTTTCGCAAACGCAATACAGGTATTCATTGACTAATGTTTACAAGAAATCTCAGTAGAAGCACATCAAACACAATGTTATATAATTTGATCCCAAATTACATAAAATTGGATACTAAAAAATTGGAACCAAAGCTGCTACCTTTACGTACCCAGAAGCTGAAACTGGACAAAGAGCTCAATTGGGTCAACTGGGTCTCAACCATTACTGTATTTTGATGCACTGATAAAATCTCCAGCAGCTGAAACGATCACAATTTCTACATCCAGCAAACACCCAAAAAAAAAGGAAAAAGCAGGGAGAAGAAAGTAATAGATACCCAGAAACCAAGATTTCGGTTTCGATCAAATACTGGAATCTCACGGCAAAGACACGAGAAATTTCACAAGATTTGAGAGCATGGACTTCGTTTTCAGGATGAAAATAAAGCGTGGTTTTTGCGTATATTATACAAATTTGGCACTAAATTAAATTGAATTTTTAAAGAAATAGTGAAAGGGAAGCGTGGAGGGTGGTCGTACCTGCAAGTCAAAGCCCATTTGGGATTTCTTGATTACTTGGAGAAGAGTTGGAAGGGGGTGGAAACATGATGAAGGTGCGCGGTAAAGGCCAATCATAACTGTTGGCTTCGATTGGCAGTGCCAGTTGTGTAAATTCAGTCGATTTACAGTGGCATTTGTTTCGTTTTATTCATTTTTCCTCTACCGTTCTTTTGTGAACATCATGTCTCACGTGCTCGGGGGTCCATCTACTTTTTGTACCGCGGTAAAAGTTTTTTACATATTGTGATGAGAATATAATTATGGCGGTATTCTTTAATTAGTCTTAAATTCTTAATTAGGTAACAATATAAATATTATCACACGTCCTTGTTGTTTATGTGAGTTGAATTTGAAACATTTTACTTATAAATAAAGTAAAAAATACATACAGTGTTTGATTAAATTAATATATATTCATGACATCATTTTCAAATTCACGTTAGAAAACAAACTTGAAATTTTAATTATCCATATTAGTTTGTTGGTCTATTGACACTACAGTTTAATAGTATTCTTTTATACACGAAATTGTAAAACAAACATTTTTGTAGTTAACTATTTTAAAACTATTATTTATTGAGTTTTCCTTAGAACGACTTTGTCTTTTAAAATTGAGTTTTTCTATGTAAATAAGTGGTGGTGTTTAAACACGATGGTGGAGCTAATTATTGCATGTATCATAATCTCTGATTAGAAGTCAAAACTAGGTTACAAAAAGGATAATGCATGCACACTGTCGACTCGCCGACTGCAAGGTCCTTGAGCATAAGAAGTTACATATATACCAACAGCTTAAATCAGAGCAGGAAGCAACCGAGGAGTTCCTCATCGGCGGCGGTGAAAGCGGCAGCAACAAAGCGGGTTGCAGGATATGGCGACAGACGGACAGAATCGAGAGCATAGAGGTTTCCGCCTATCTCAACCAGGATGGGTTTAGTTTTCTTTCGGACCGAAACAGGTTTTGTCGGCCTTGACGATTGATGATCTACTAGTGCTAGTAGTCATCTGAAGAATCACAGCCTCCGGCGAAAACAATCACCACGTGACCAATGCTCCTTCATTCCTGCTGGAGTGATGACCATGGACGATGAACCTCACTGATCCTTTCACGTGCAGGAAGCAATCCGATGCACAACCAGCTCCAAAACGGTGCCGAGGAAATTCCAGATGCTTCCCAATGAAACCAAACCGGTTGTCTCAAAGTGTGTGTAACCGAGAGATCTTCCTGTATGGTTGAGGTTATTCACCATGGCAAGTCCCGATCCCATGCCACACGCCATGCCATGCCGATGAACAAAATCCAGAAGTCTACAGTGCACATGCATGGCTCGGAGTAGATTACAATTTTCTCCCAATTGCAAAGTCTTTTCAGTCACTATCCGACCCTTGATGGCAAATGACGGTATCTATCCATAACGATCATGTGTACATAAAGGCCGGGAACGCTTCGCTGAGGAAGATCAACATATAAATAAGTGTTTACTTATATTTAAGAAAAATACATAATTGTATTGGATATGTAAATTGTAAAATAGAATGATATATAAATTATAAAATACTAGAACATATTGAAAACATGAAGAACAAGCATATATAATGAGTTTTCCTTTTAAGTATCCAACAAGTCTCTTACAAATTATTGAAAAAATAAAATGTAAAATAAAAGTTATATATTTTTTATCTAAATGAGAGTCATGACCTAAGCCATTTTTCTTAAATAAAAACAAATAAATCCAAAAGGTCACAAAACCGCCTAGCTCGCCTAGACCGTCTAGGCGGATGAGTAGGTGCCTAGGCGAGTCTGGAAAAGTCTAGACAAGTGCCTAGGCATGTTGAGCCGCCCTTTTTTATTTTCAAAACGCCTAGAGATTAATTAGGACAGTGGACAGCTGCCTATAGTCTAGGCGGGGCAAAGAACCACTCTTTATTTTTATTTTTTTTCCAAAAAAAAGAACCACTCTTTAGAATATCGCTTATAAAAAATAACATATGGGCCAAACTTGCTTACCTAGGCCGGGCTTACAAAGTTCAAAATTGGGCCTTAATAGAAAATAACCAAACCCATAATCATTCAATTTTCCAAAATCGTTATAAAATTCAAGCTCCAGCAAAAACCCTAGCCCTTCTTCTTCAGAAATCCTCCAGGCTCCGACTGATCCACAGGTAAAACCCTAGCACTCCTCTAGCTCTCTGCTCCTCCTTCATTTCATTTCCTCATACCTTGAAACCACAAACGAGTAATTTACTGTTTGTTTCCCGAGAAACATAGGAACAAAATATCAAACTGTTGAACTTTTTTTCCACTTTTTATTTGTTCTTGTAGTTTGTCGTCGTTAATTTGCAGATTCAAATTTATTATGTTTTGATGTAGCAAATTAAGTAGTGAATTTTGGGAATTAATATCCTGATTTGGCTGTTGTTGAAGCAGGCAATGGCTCCAACGCAGCCAAAAAGTGGGATTTTTGTGGGATTGAATACAGGCCACATTGTAACCAAGAGAGAGTTGCCTCCACGCCCCTCCGATCGCAAAGGAGTAAGTGCATTTCGCTCCGCGGCATTCGTGTTTTACATCTGCAATCTTTTCACATCTTACTTAGTGTTTTGATTGTTAAACTCACAAGGCCAGCCATTTTTATGTACTATACAGCTTAGGAAGTTGAATTTTGTATTTGATACAAGTTTGTCGCTCGAAGGCCGAAGAGATACCTGAATACATTTGTAGTTTTGTCAACCATAGGCTGCTGAGAACGATTTGATTGATGATCTTGTTTACTGTTGCAGAAAACTAGCAAAAGGGTGCACTTTGTTAGGAATTTGATTCGTGAAGTTGCCGGTTTTGCACCATATGAGAAGAGAATCACTGAGCTTTTGAAGGTAGGCAAGGACAAGCGCGCTCTGAAAGTTGCCAAGAGAAAGTTGGGAACCCACAAGAGGGCAAAGAAGAAGCGTGAGGAGATGTCCAATGTCCTCCGCAAGATGAGGTAAACGCGATTCTGTTTCTTGTATCCGAACCTTAAGTGTTTGCTAACCTGGTTTGAGAAGTCATGTCACTTGTTTCTGATTATATTGTGTGGATTTTGGATGCAGGGCTGGTGGTGGAGCCGCCGAAAAGAAGAAATGAGGCATATGAAAGCTGGTTGCGAGTCTCGTAGATCCGATTAGATTTAGGTTCGACGTGTTAGAAATTTACATCGACAATGTGATTCCTCGTGTGGGACTTGAAAATTTTGTTTCAGAAATTTGTTCTGTTTTGAATCAATGCGAGTGATGGAAATTGCGAAATCTGCTTGCCCATCTTTTTTATTTATTCTGTTCTTCTCAAGATTAATTGATTGTTCTTGTGGGAAGTCAGTTTTGCAGATAGATTTGGTTTCTGTTAGCGATTTCTGGTTTATGCTATAATGTGCTTGTAGCTCAAATGATAACTTCGCTTTCATAGTTTACATTAAATTCATCTAAACTACGGGCAATGGGCTTCAAACTTGGGTGCAGAGGAGTGAAGAAAAAACCGAGTAAAACAAACACAAGGCGAACCTAAATCTCTGGATTTAACCATTCCATTCAAAATGTAACGGGGCAATTTTATTTGAGTTCAGATGTATGACTCTACTTATTACAAAAGGCCACCTAGCTAATCATCAATGGTATAAATAGATTCTCTATAAGTGATGGATTGTGCCCTTCATTAACAAATTCTCAAAACTGTTTTACATTTCGGACTACCCCACAGCCCGACGTCCAAAACTTATTGTTAAGAGATCGCGGTCATGTCTTAAACTTCTGAGTGAGTTTCCCCACTCCTTCCCTACAATCTTCTGCGACACGCTTGGCACCTTCTTTGACAGCCAAGCTAAACTCCAAGGTGCTTTGCTGCAACTCTTGGGCCGATCTACTGGCCTTTGAAATGGCGGCGTCTTTTACTTCTGCAGCCCCTTTACCAGCCTTGGGGATCCACTCCCTCAAATTGGATATGAGCAAGGCTATCTTTTGGATGATCTGATCAATTATATCTCGGGATTTTCCTTTTATATTTGTTGCTACTGCCTTCAGCTTGTCCATCAAATTCTCCGCCCTGTTGACAGCTCCTTCAACTGAGAACTGCTTGCCAGCATCGAGCCATGTAACCTCACCCAAGGCATCTTCTCGTAGGTCATTGTCAACAACTACCTTGATGCCCTGCCTCTCCCAGCGATCTCTAGCCTCCTCAAGTACTTTAGCATGTTCTCTTGCTCTTTTTGCCTCATCTTCAGCCCAAGCCCTGGATTACAAAGATTAAAGTCTTACAATGTTAAGTGAAAATAACGAAGTCACTAGATGCCTAACAGATACATAAGACTTGGAAGCTAAATACCTGGCCATGGACAAGGCTTTCCGTTCAACCTCTAGATCATACTGTAGGCGTGCAATCTCCTGGCTTTCGGTTTCTGCTTCAATCCTAAGTTTGCTAATTCTTTCTTTTTCATAAGATATCTCTACTTTGTTACTCATTAGGCTCTGCAATTGTTCCTCCACCTCATGCCTTAACTTGGACAGAACTTCCATTTCTGATTCAACAGCTGCACGTTCTTTCATCAAGGCAATATTATCTTCCTCTCTCTCAGATCTTAACCTTTCCAATTCACGTCTTGCTTCTTCAGCCATTTTCTCCACCGCATCAATTTTTTCCCTCTCCAAGGAAAGATCCTTCTCAAAACTTGCGTTCACATCCTTTTCAACTTCGGCCACTAAAGCATTATGTGCATCCACAGCATTTTCTGCTATCGATTCTGCTTCAATACGTGCAAGCTCCTCACTCACCGAGTCTGAATACTCTCCAGTTGCAAGGGCAATAGCAGCCTGGGCTTTTGTTACTGGCTTATCCGGCTGGAAGAGTCTAGTGTAACCTTTAAACCAAAAAAGAAGGAATGTTAACTATCAAACCCATAAATTTGTGTGAACATTAGAAATATAGTTGTGAGTCATGACTTACCAAATGCAAGAGCAATAATACCCTGTTCTCCAGATAGGTCAGCAACAAGTGCAGGACATGCATCTGGATGTATCTTATCAGCGTCTATAAAACCAGAAATTCGGTAGAGGACCTGTCCAAATGCAAAATAATAAGTAGAGAATTAATAAAACTGAAAACAAGCTTAAATTGTTAACAACCTCCTTGTCAGCTTTTGGGAGATGTCTTTTCTCTAGGGCCATCTTCCAACTTACAAGATCCTGCCGTGATAGAGGGCTGCAGCCAGGAATTGCACAAAAAAAAAAAAAGGCAAATAAGAAAAACCATTACCTATGTAATTTAGCCTCAATTCTGTAACAAAAAGCAAATCGATGAACATTTAAATGCGAGCAGAGAAACATATTAAATAAATAGAGATAAGTTACTGCAAAAAAAAACTGTAAGGCCTCACAACTAGAGCAACTAAGGTACAAAGACCATGCAATGAAACAAGTACTTGTCAAATTTTCAATCATGAACGGCCAGGATAATTGTTTGGCGGAGATACACCCCGCGTATTTGGAACTAGACAAAGAACAAAATAATGCCAAGTGATTTTAAGGAAACAACAAACTAAAGAGAGTACTATATTACAAGGAATCAAATATACTACCTTTCAGGAGAGAAGTAGAATGGACTTTCATCTTTATCCAAGGAAGAAAGCATATCATTTCTTGACAGCTTGCTTGAGATAAGTCCCGCCTCTGCTAAACCTGAATGGATGCAAGGAAATAATAAACAAACAAAGCCTATTCACACTGTCTTTTATGCTATAGCACAAAAATCTAACATGCTCAAACCTTGAATGGATGGGAAATCCGGGTCCTCAGGTGTAATATCATCAAATGCAAGCTCAGTAACATTCTCAATATACATAGCAGGATATACTTTAGAGATTGAGTTCCTACAGTTAACATGAAGAAAATATGTCAATAAGTGTAGACCATAATATGCCCCACAAATTGCAAAACAGATAATATGTTGCCAAGATTTATATCTTATCAGTCACAGAGACGAAGAAGGTGTACCTTGAAAGAGCACTACTAGCAAAAACCAACCAACGGGCATATTCACGCCGTGTGCACAAATCACCTGGTTGAACCTCAGCTTCTATGACCTGAAAACCATTGTCATATTCAAATTACAGATTACAAACTGGCTTAACATCTTACCAAGCAAAACTATGAACTAATGAGAACAACATCAAAATTTGAGTCAAAGATTTCCCTAAAAAATCCTTCCAATAACTTTGGGACAAGGAAATTAAAAGCAAAACATGACAAAGTCAGTACCTTTAACACTTGCAGCGCTGCTAATGCCTGGCCCTGGACCTGATCAACAACTGCAGGAACCAAAACCTTTCCAGGAACCACCTGTAGAGCTGCAGAAACCACAGTTGGAGCAGGTATTCCAGCAGAAGAGAAGGAATTCCCAGCAGTTGGTAATTGTGATTTGCTTCTAGATGGCTCACTTTCAGTTATGGTATTCCCTTCCAGGGATATACTAATTTCGTCAGCTAAGACCTGCAGTGTTTTGGTCAGGTCAAGGTTTTCTTCGGTTGAAGATGGGGCTACAGTCCCTATGTTATCTTCAGATGAAACCTGAGGTTCTAAAATTGTGTTTGATTGTGTCGTAACCAAAGCATCCACCAAAGCATCCAGAGCTATGGGTTCATTGGGTTCCTGTGCAATGGTAATTAAAGTAGAAGACTCAAAAGTAAAAGTTTGATTTTCACTTGTGCCGGGTATTCCATCCTGGGGTTCAATGCTAAGGTTTGACTGATTAGTATCAGAGGCTTGCAAGTTGGTTGGTTCGACACTCACTAGATTCTCTTTAAGTTCAGAAGCCAAATCTCCTATACCTACAGCGAGGCTTCTGTCAAAATCTTCAAGCCCAGAGGCTCCAACTGAATCATTGCCTTCAGGCTCAACTGACTTGTCATCAGAAGTTGATTCATGTGGCGAATCTCCTTTATCGGAAGCACTATTGACCACCTCAGTACCTCTGGATGTGTTTTTATTATCTTGTACTGACAAACCCCCTATATCATCATCATTACCAACTCTAATTTCACTGGGAGACTCATCAATTTCTGGAGATGAAGAAGAATCCTCATTAGTACCTGTCCTTCCTTCCGGACTACTATTAGCATCATGCTTCGCATTGCTTTGATCATCCACATCTTCTGTAATCCTCTCATTTTCATCATCATAAGTCAACGACCGCTCCTGCTGTGTCATTAAAGGCTCCATCTGTTGTTTTGGGCCTGAAAACATCCACATATGTTTTAACATTTAGCCGAAAACTAGAAATGCGTTGATTAGATTACCACTCAAGGCAAACTTGTTCCATAAAACAATGCAAGAATATACAAATTCTCAGCCCACATTCAAAGCTTGACGATTATCGAAAGAAATAAGGCAGCAACTTACTCGAATTGTTTCGCTTTCCCAAAGACAATGCTGCGAAAGTAAGCCCCGCAACAAGAACGACTCCGGCAACTCCAGCTCCCACAGTCCCTGAGAGCAAACTACTCCACAAATATTAGCAGCCAGACAGAGCATAATTGATAAAAAAACGCCAATCCAATAGAGTCGAATAATCATTACCTCCAAACCATTTCTTCCTCTGTGAGTCCGATGACTCTTCCCCATTATCCGAATCGGACCACCCTTTAAACCCGTCAGCGCTCGAGTTCGACCCGACCCACGAACTCCCATTGCGACGGGGCTCCAATCCACTCCCGGACCTCTCACTGCCTTGAGCAACGCACAGCACTCGAGCCCGATGATCGAGCTTCCCCAGTCGCCTCCGTACCAGAACGGATGAGGGTTTACTGCAACTGCCACAATTGAAAGCTAAGCGAAGCTGGAGGGAGCTCGGAGAACATGTTGCAGTCACAGTCGCCATGGAAATTCACTGTTGCTGGTTTCGGATTGGGGGAAATTACAACCAATTGAAACGCATAGAGAGAGAGAGGAAAGCTTCGGTGGGCGGAAAGTTGAAATTAGGGTTTTTACGAGCTTGAATTGCAGAGAATTGGGTGTGATTTCGAGGGTTTTGGATTAGAGGAGGAAGAGACAGACTCTCTGTCTCTGTCTCTTTCTCTTTGATTTTCTTATCCAATATTTTAATTTTATTTATTTTTTGGGTCGTATTTTAATTTTATTATCTATTGGTGAACTTGACGAGGGAGGTATTTTTTTTGTTTAGTTTTGGATCTACTTTTTTTTTCTTTTTGAGAGAGAAAATAATTAAATTTGGATTTTGACCGCTACCCTTTCCATTCAAAAAGTGTAATGACGGATATAATTGTGAAATAGTCTCTTGTTAGGCTAATCAAAATTATAATGGTGTTTCAAAGTGCGGAGTTTAGCGTTTATATTTATAGAAATTATGAAGGCGACAATGGTAACAATAAAGACGATAGCGGTGTTTGGCATCAATAGTGGTTAGAATAGTGGCATCAACGACAATGTAGACAATGAGCACGGTTGTGGCGTGGATTCAGCAACTAGAATGCGAGATGAGTGATGGTGTTTGTTATGGCATTACGTGGTGGTGGTGGTACATGGCTTACTTGCTTTTTGCAGAAATAATATGATGGGACTTTTTTGCATATTCCGAAGTATGAAATACTTCAAGTATTTTAACGGTTAAATTTTTATTTTAAAATACAAAAATAAAAATCAAACGGTACAAAAGAATTTTTGATAATATGATTATCATTTACCACACCCTACCTTTGTAAAACAGTAAAAGCAATTTCCCTGCCACCTAAACTCGATGATTCTCTCATGGCTTCTTGTTTACTCTTCTTTCTGTTTTTCTCATCACCTGTAGAATAATGGAGTTGCACCCAGCTGATCACTGCTAGGTGATCAAAGCAAACAACTAATACCATATCCCCATATTTTGAGGTGAAAGAATTAAGAGAGGGTTATATTTGGAGCGATGTCTTCAACTGCGAAGCTTTTTGGAATGGATGGTGTAGGAAAGAAAATACACTTACCTCATTTCGTTTTGTATCATTTTTTATTTCTCTTTTATCCGTTTGTATTACGTGGTCTTAATTTTTTCGTCTCGTTCTTTTAGCACACGGTGGACATCCTCTACCGCCGTGAGGATGACGAATCTCGACAACTTAACGTTCTTCGGTGGTTCCCTCCCCCGGCGGCTAGCCGGCTGTTAGGAGGCTGATTTTTAACTGAACCAAAAAAAATAGAGAGTGGCTTCGAAACTAATATTCGAAAAAGTTGTAGGCGTATTGGCTGCGGACGGACACAAATGGATAACATTCCTTCGATTGAGTTTGGCAGTGAGACAATGCTAGTTCATTTGAATACGAACGCAATTTTCACAAAGTATTGTTTTTTATTGTGAAATGAAAGGGCAAGAGGCCCAGTGACACGAAGGGCTACAATCCTTAAAGGGATGAACAACTTGAAAAGAAAAAACAGCCTAAAAAGATATCTATCTTGCAAAAGTAGGGTAGATGTCCAGGAGTCGAGGAGAGGACTCCTCCTTTACTGTTGGTGACAGAAACCTTAGCTTATGTTATTTATTTTTATTTATAAATTAGAGGTTTTAGATTTGATATTAAATTATTATAATAAATTTATTGTGTAGCGAAGTCCAATTATCTCGCTCTTAATCTTAAATGTATATTATATTGTTGTATATAAAAAAAAAACTTTGCATTGTTGTTTGTATGGAGATTGAAGTGTATATAGGACTGAAATTTTATTACTTTTAATTGGATGACCAAAATAATTATTCTTTCTTCACCCTTCACTATGCCAGTGGTTGCCTCTCGAATTTATTCTTTTTGGTTGTTGGTGGTAATCGTCCGAATGCCTCTTTTTGTTAATTTTCGGTGGTTACCTACTGAAAGCTCTTATTCGGTCCCAGTTCACCGCCGTTTTAGACTCCATTGCGTAATTTTTTTGAAAAAAAATCTAAAAGCCCACACTCTTGCCTATCTTGAAGAGTACAAAAAAAACTGTATGATCCTCCATTTGTTATTAAAATCGTTTTCTTCATCAAATCTACTTAGAAAGCATTGAACTTGTATTAGTTATAAGATAAAGAGTAGACAAGAGGAGATTTGAGGAGTGACTGGGAAAAAAATATTGCACAAACTAATACAAAGTTATAAAATAAAGTCTTTAATTACACAAGTGAACCCAAAATCCCAAAATTATAGAGCATGCATTGCTGAATTTAGCTATCAACTGGTCCAGAACTCTCACACTTATTTAACTCTTGGGATTAAGTGGGCTTGCAATGGGTTCTTCATCACCATAGTAAACTCCTGCTTCTCTGACAGGTCCACGTCATCTCCCTCCACAGCTTCACTCAAATTTCCAAACCAAATTGCCAAAGTACCCAGGCGAAGCAATCGCCAATCCCGGACTCCAGGACAGATCCTCCTCCCCGCCCCAAACGGTATCATCTTAATCTCCCTGCTCCCTCGTCAAATCGAACCCTCTCTCCGCCCAAGAACCTCTCCGGCTTGAACGCCATGGGGTCCTCCCACACTTGCGGGAATCCACCCTATATCCGCCACCACATGAAATTAACACTCCCGTTCTTGGGCACCACGTGTCCGGCCCAAAAACCACGTCGTGCGTCACCGCGTGCGGCAGCACAGCACCGGCGGGTGCACCGCAGGCCCTCCAAGATCACGGCTTTCAGATACGGCAGCTCGTGCAGGACCTCCCCTCCCCTCACCTCCTCCTCTGTTTCCTTTCTATAACCCCTTTTAATCTCCGCAAAGAGCTTCTCCTGAACTTGCGGGTACTTCACTACGTTGGCCATGATCCACTGCAGCGCGGTGAAGTGGTGTTTGTGCTGCCGTTGAGAAACTCCGAGCAGGCTGACCATTTCGCCCTCCGAAAGCTTCCGCTTCGCCGCCGTCGGGGAGCTGGAGGTCCAGCAGCGTATCAGTATACGACAACACAAATTCGTCGCCTTTGTCGTCGTCGTTGCTGCTGCTAGCCAGCCTGTCGTTCTTTAAATTTGCCGCTCGAATCAGCGGGACGAGCACTTCTCTCTGTTCCCTCAAGGATCTTGAAGAATTCCCGCCACCGATTTTTGAAGAGAATCTTCGTCAATTTCGGCTTGAACGAGGATGTTGGAACCGCCCCAAACTCGTGGTGTTGTTGGCGCTGCACCTGCACGCGCTCGATTCTTTGATTTGCTCTTCGTTTAAATTTGTCGCCGAAGCACATCAGAACCAGGAGGCAGAACATGGCGTATTGGAAAATGGTCGACCACCCTGACACCACCACCGCCGCCTCGGATTGGGATTGGGATTCGGAGGCGGTTGACGAGGATGTCGAGAACTCCATTTGCGGGCGTTGCCGTAGGATTTGACGCGGGAAGGGTGGAGGATTTCGGGAGGTGAGGTTGGTGGCGGAGGATGCGCCGCTGGCGCCGTGTAGACGGCGGAGCTGATGTTGAAGTTGGTTGCTGCTGATGCAATTTGTTGGTGGTCAAGGCCGGCGGGCGGTCGGAGAATACGGCGCCGTTCTGGATGAGGGCCCGGTAGGCGAGGGAGCGGTCGGCGACAGAAGACGGAGGAGCGGGAGCCGATGCGGAGGGAGATGATGGGCCCGAATTGGGCATGGAGTTTGGTGACGATAGGCCTGAGCCCGAGAAGTTGACGCAGGAGGAATAAGAAGCTGCTGATGACGGATGAAGCGGGGCTCCGGGAGGGGGCTTGGGTTTGAGATGGAGGCGGGTAAGAAGCAGGAAAGAAGGGGTTTGAGAGGAAGGAGACGCAGAGGGCGACGAGGATAAGGAACCAGGTTTCCATGGTGAATAATGAGATGAAACAAAGTTCAAATGTTTTTGCTTAATAAATTCCTTAATTTTCCATAAATATATAAAGAGATGAATAAAGCTTTGTGAGCAGAAAATAACACGTTGATTTTTTGAAATTTTGGAATGATGTATTTGTTGGACGAACACTGATATTGAGTAGGAGATGTCGAAAAAAAGACATAACATTGCATAATTTATTTGAGAGATTTGTCGTATTATTCTAACTCCTGCTCCCATATTATGACATGAAAGGTTAAAATGTGCCGACTGTGATTCGCTTGCGATGTTTTGTTTTCGTACGTATGTCTTGGTACTAGATGCTATTTGAAGTCAACACGCTTGAGACTTGGTACAAGAGGACAACATGACAATTGGTCTCTCTCTCTCTCATCAAACATGTTGTTTCCTTCATTCATGATACTTGAACTGCTAGTGCGTATTGATCAAAAAAAATAAAACCAACCGCCAATGTGTTTCGAAAGATTTCCATCATGCATGAACAAAATGACAACTTCAGTGGAAAATATGTTCTACATTTGAATTAAACTCTATTGTGTTTTTTGAAATTATTGAAAATTAATATTTCGATTAAATGACAATTCATTCAAGGCGTTAGATATGTATCTCTACTTAAAGCAATAAAACGCAGCAGATACCCCGAATCTTGTAATAACTCGCATAAGGACCTTCGATCACAATTTGTTAGTGCCTAACCACCACCCTACAAAAGATAAATACGCTGGGCCGACTTTCCATCCGCAAAACCAACTCAGCTATGGAACTCTTAAGGTGGAGTGGGTTGGCCCACCGGGCCCGTAGGTCAAGTTTGGTGAGAGGGGAAGAGGTGGTGGTCCGTGAGGAGGGGGCTGTGGTTGGTGGATGTAGAAGGGGAGGGAATGGGAGAGGTACCCAAGACGTACCGGGCTACGCTCTATATTTAGCTCGTCTGCGATGGCGTGTCAAGATTTGCACGCTACGCAGGCCACACACACAAATAAGTGCAAAAGATTTGAGATGGCAGTAGTTGCTCGACTGGGCGACAAGGGTTGTAATAGCGGGCAAAGCAACGACAACAAGTAGACAAATGAAAGTATGGCTGTAAGCTGGAGGCACTGGGAGTAAGTGCGAGACGAGCGATGGTGATTGTCATGGCATTACTCGTGGGTGGTGATAGATAGTTTTATTTTCACGCTTCTTGGAATTTCATAAATAATGACAATTTTTTAGATGTAATTTAAAGCTGGAATTACTTTTTCCACGTAATTTTATCTTAATTTATATTTTGCGAAACACAAGCCTGGAAAAGTACTCATGTGGGCCCCACCGAACCGATATTTTAGACTGGATTAATCCAACGGAAGTTTCTTTAAAGCTAAATAGAAAAGGGAGTTTTAATGAAAGGACAATTTAAATTTTTTCTAACCAAAAGCACTTTAATAACTTTCTTTAATAAAAAGCGATAAAAAATTTTAATCAAAAGCGACAACTTTACCACAATACGACAAAACAAAAAGGCCATACGTCAAGAAAACCAATACGCAGTTTATAATTTTTTTCCCACTGTCCATTTACAAAATCCAAACTTTTTTGCCTCAAATCAGTCACTTTAATTACGAAATGCCATTGAAACTTTCATTATTTACAAATATGCTATTAAATCATTAAAACTAAAGACTACAAGGGAAAAAAACAGTAATTAATTTTTTTTTTATAATCACCAATACTCCCGATTATAACATATTCTCATTTATTGCCAAAAATTAAAAGTTTAATTCAACAAATACACATATAGAATGGGTATCAAACCCAATTTCCGTCCAATTTTTAAAATTATATAATGGGTATCTCACATGCACCCGTTCAAAGTTTCCACTTATTTTATTCCCTAAGTGGAATGACGTTTTACCCCTCGGCTGACTTTCTGGTTGACTCTGCGGCTCGTAATCGTACGACGCATCCACTTGTATTTTCGCACGTGCTCGCGACACAATTGCACGCGAGCGTACGTCGTTCTGGATTCAATCCAATATTTTTACTTAAGATTTTTCGACATTTCCCGAATTCACTGACTGCTTTGAATTCATTCGGGGCCGGGCCCACCGTCATGGTGCCATGTGACCAATTCCCGGAAACCCGGATTCGTCCGGCTGGGCTCTCGTGGCCGAGCCTCTCCTCCCCTTCTTCTTCCTCTTGTCTCCGCAAATTTCATCACCAAACCGTGGCCAATCTCGCCATTTCGCTTCACAAACCCGCACCAAAACGTACCTAAACCCCGTGTACTCGTGGGTGTCCTAAACTCCGACAAACCCAGAACCCGTAAGGTGGGTGAAACCTCCTGCCACCCGTGGCTTTCTTCTTTGGCCATGCCTGTTTCTCACCTCCATGGTCCCTCTCCGAGATCACCAAAGCACTTCCTAAGCCTTGGAACTCCAACCCAAGGCCTGGAACTCGTTTTGGCACCGTGGTCGGAGAAGCACCATTTTGGCCGAATCTTCCTCCCCACTTCTGTGCCACTGCCAGCTTTTTGGTCCCCAAAATGGTACAATCTTATTCTACTCATCTCTAGCTTCATTTTTTGGTACTAATCGTCCACCTGACTTAAAACGATGGGTTATGAAACTTTGAAGTTTTACCTTAAACCTAAGCAGGGGGCCTCCCGCATTCCGCGACGGGCGACCGGAATCGGCAGGGATGACTTAAGGCCGACGCTATCGGATCAGGTTGACCGGATTTACGCTGACGCTGCTAGATCGGTCAGGGACGTGATGGTTGACAAGACAAACTTTAAACCGGCTGGAAGCCGAGCTGCTGGATGGCCGAAGCCGAAAAGCCCAGAGCCACCACAGCCGAAGCCGAAGTCAAGCACGGCCACCTGCGCTCGCTGACGGGCTCGCGCGTGAGCCGCGTGCTCGTAGGCTCCAACCTTCAAGCTACAAAGCAGGCGCTGCAAGGTCCTTTTCGAATTTGTTTTCACGTCGAATTTCGTGACGAGTGTACTACCTCTGGTAGCGATGTTAATTTTCGAGGTGTTTGACCTCCAATTTGCAAAAGCAAGTGATGGGTTTAATTAATTCGTTAATTCGTTACTCGGAGCTAATCATCAGACCTGATATCTCATATAAAGCAGGCCTATCCGTAGGATTACCGGCTACCTGGTGATCGGGTACTTCGACCTTGGCCACGTACGTGAGCGAAAGGTCTTGTTTGATAAATGTATATATACACATGGTTTCGACGCTTTAAATTGTTAGCGTACTTCGCATATCATTACGTGTGTCGTGAGGTGTAACACTGTGACATAACGCATGCATGTTTTATACCGTCGCTTCATCGCAGATGTATACACCCTGTGCATGGCACTCCGCCTCCTAGGCCAGACTAGCTCGACGCTCGGGAGTAGTCACCACGCACTCATGGCCAGCAAACTCTTCGATCCATCAGAGGTACTAGCCTCGTTCTAGCTGCACCAGGCAAATCCTCGAACTGTGCGACCGCACTTTGCGCACCAAATACAATGCTGGGACTCTGGCCATCGGGTAGCACTCATTGCATTACTTTATACCCATTGCTCGTGGTTTGGCCACTGGGCATGTGTTTACATACTGGTGAGCAAATGCCGCAGTATTATCTGGGGAGAGTACCCGAATGTTTTCACGAGGCGCATTTCAGGTTCATGCCTACCAGTATGACGTATTTTCTCAAATTATACTTGTTTTCAAACGAAAAAGGCCAAACTTTTTTGAAAACAATCTATTTATCAAACTTTGCTTCACCCACTCAACGTTTTATGTTTCTCGCGCCTCCAAAAGTTAGCTGGTCAAGACTTGCGACGCCGATGGCGCTGGTATGACAATGTGGATTTTCACGCTTCGTAGTATCTTTGTATCCCCACTCTACTCGCTTGGTATTCTTTTACCTTGCCCGCCCGCACGTTCCGTGCACTCGAATTTTATTGTTTTAATTCAATATTCAATTCTTTTATTCTCTAATTTTCTTTTTTGCTTTCACGCTAACGCGTGTCTGGCCAGCACTCACATCCCGTCTCGTCCGGACGGATGCGTCGATCAAACCCATTGTCCAATTTTTGCAACATGTAATGGTATCAAACCCACTGCATACAATTTTGTTTTGTTAAAATTGACGGTTTGCTTCAGATAATAACTATTTCTAGAACTTCATACATCAATTATTTAACTCAACAGTATACAAGCACTATTTCTAGAACTTCACATAGCCACTATTTACAATTATACAACCACTATTTTTGAACTTCACACGACTCACGCCACTATTTACAAAACTACACATTGCCACTATTTCTAGAATTTACACTATTTCTAACTTCATACATTAACTATTTCTAGAACTTCATACATCAACTATTTCTAGAACTCACGTGCATACAAGTATTATTTCTAGAACTTCACATAACCACTATTTTTAGAAATTCACACGATGCCACTATTTACAAAAAACCGCACATTGCCACTATTTCTAGAATTTCACACTATTTCTAGAACTTACACACATCAACTATTTCTGTAACTTCATACATCAACTATTTCTAGAACTCACAGTATACAAACTACTATTTCTGTATCCTCGTATAGCCACTATTTACAATTATACAACCACCGTCACTAATTATGAAATCGTGGGATTCTCGGGTCGACGGCTAATCTCCGGGAACCGGTCCTCCACTAATACGTAGTTTCTAGAAATAGTCGGCGTTTTTAGAAATAAGTGACACTATTTCTAGCCGTTGTCACTATTTTGTAATAATCGTGACCTCAAATGTTCCAGACCTGCATTATCGGGTACTATTCTGTGCTATACCATTGCACCAACGAGACCCGAATGACAGAGGGTATTTAGCAGCTTCACTCCATCCTGCAGAGGTCCCATGAAATCCTTAAGCATGAAACATAAAGGCACCCCAACTAATGTCGATGCTACCAAAAAAGAACTCTCTAAAATCCAAATTAAAAACTAACAAAATTACAAATAAATTATCAAATGAGAGAAAGCATGAAACGTACATGGTCTGGATTTTCTAGTCACATAAAAATGGTGGCTTCTCCATTATCGAGTTAGAAATCGTCAAGTGTGCTTTGATAGTTTAAAAATTGATTTCTACATTATAAGCTTCGATCGCAACACTAACTACAAAACTCCATTTCGTTTTCTAATCTTTAACACCCACGAAAACCGAATTAGGGAAACACTTCTAACTTGCTCAAACTAATATGATAAACAACCATTACCAAAACATAAAACCCAACTTCAAGTTTCTTACTTTTTCCTCACTTCACACCCAAGCACCAAACCCACCTGAGACATGAGCGTCTTCCGCCTAATCGAAGAATTACGTGCGTTATAAAATGTATCCGCCGCCACCAACGACATCGCGCGCTGTGCTCCGCCCGCTTCTTCCCATCGACAAAAGCCCCAACTCGTCCCTCTTACCTCCTCGCAAGCAATCCCTTCCATACCTCACATCCGCATCTACATCCTTCAGGCATTGAGTTTTTTACGTTTCATGTTCTCTCTCTATTTGCTTACGGGGTGCCTTTTATGACTCGGTCAGCCAGCTGGGAGGTTCGTTGGGTTGGTTGTTAGTATTGACCGATGGAAGAATCGAGACTGGGGAGGAGGCCTGGTCGCTGGCTCGGGGGTAGAATTGACGCCATGGGGATACAGGATCGATCGGGTCAGCGGTGCTCGATCAGATTTGAGCGAGGCTTATGAAGTAACGTGAACCATAACCTCCATCGAATCCCCGTATCTATATTGTTTTAACACCATGAACTCTTTTTCGTGTTCTATGTCCAAGAACTTGGCTACCTGAGACGACCACCGTTGCTCCTGGGACAGTCATACCTGGTTTAGGGTGTCGTGGTAAAATCGGAAATTTCGTAAATTATTTTGCTTCAAGGCCTCTTATTTGGGCTGATTTAATGTTGGACTTGTCTTAACTATTAAACAAAGTTATTAAGGTAGTTTTGGTTAAGTTTCAAAATTTTTATGTCCTTTTTATTAGTTTTCCCTAAAAATAGGTGTCAGAAGGTGTGAAAATTCATCATTTCTCAGAAGAGTGAAGGGAAAGAAAAGCCCTAGTTCTAGAAAGAGCAGAGCGCCCTTTTGTCAGGTATTTGCCATTTTATGCTAATATTTGTTTCATTTTTTTGGGTTTTTTAACAATGCCTTTTATATATATGATAAGAATGCAGGGTTTTATAGGGGTTGGTTTTAAATTTTAATTAGCTATTTGGGACTTTTTACCTTAATTTTGCTGTTAATCTAGCTGTTAATCTGTTAGTATGCTGTGTTGTAGCTGCATTCTTCAGTTGTTAAAGTTTGTTTTATTTTTCTGGGTTTTTTAGAGCTATTTTTTTTCTGATAATAATGTAGGGGTTTGTCATTTGGATTTATTATTTTTGTTTCTGATGGGGTTTTGCTTTGACATTTCGAAAGAGATGATTCGGTTGTTACTGAAAATCTGGCTCTTTAGGAAGTGCTTGAATTACTTTTGTATTGTAGGTGTGATGATCCTATGTCAATGTCCCCATGGAAATTGCAGCAAGCGAATCGAAATTTGAAGCAATGATACACACCTTCCGAAATCACACACGCACGATACCTGTTCGATTCGATCAGATGTACGTCGGGGCAAGTCATGGAGGGCCATGATAAGAAAACCCAAGCTTTATTCGTGCGCACCTTCAGACGAACCACGTGCGTTCTAATAACCAGCGTGGCACTGGCACTGCCCTAATGTTTCTCCATCGTGTTTCCAGTAGTGTATGAGAGGTTAATTATCCGCCACAAAATTAAAGAGCTCACTCTGTTCTGAGTCTTGGTGATGTTGTTCCGCTGCATTCCAGGCTTTTTGTTCATTGGCCTGCAATCCACTGGAAAAAATCATGCGCTTCTTGCCATTTTATACTGGCATTTGACGTGCCCAATATGAGTTATTCCGTGAGATTCAGATGGGACCAAAAATCTGTTGCTTTGTTTACGTAAAGATGATTTTCTTGAGACATGGATGATGAAAGAGTATTGCCCAAGAATCATGGACCAAATTGATAACTCTCGGCCCACAAGGTCCAGAGAGATGCTTAAAAGAATGAACAGGTAACTTGATTTTAGTGCTGAGAGCATCGTCTTACTTGTAGATTCCTAGTGTGCAGCAATGCCCTTCACGACAAGTTGTTCGTTGGCATAGAACTACCCAAATTATATCTCATCTTCACTAGCCCTTCCACAAAATTTTCACGGTGTTCTCGAGCATGTAGATACCCGAGCTTTGCTTAGCCTTCTTTTTTCGAACTCGTAACCATGGATTGAATTAAATTGAATCGCCACAAAAGTAAATAGAAAGAATCTCCGTATAAAGGTCTGCGGCTTTCTCCCATATAAAGCAATGGTCTACCAAGGCCATGCCCGAGAAAACAGTCCGATGTCAAAACACAAACCATGCAAATAATCACGCATCCGCACAAACAGATGTCAATTCAAACAAAAGTTTTGGGTGCTCCCCTGCTATATTTTAATATTCAGATTTTTAAACAAAAGATTAACGATTAAAAAGACTGAAAGACGCAATTTTAGTGCACCCAAGAAAGTTCCTCTCAAACACAAACATCGAGTGATGACTCCTACCCCTACCAAGCAGGAGATACCCTAGCCTATGTTCCTTGTTTCACTGTATGGAAAGGTTTTAGGTTCGATACCAAATTATTATAATTTCATTGTGTGGCGAAGCCCAAATCTCTCACCCTTAAATGTAAAATGATGTTGAAGTATAAAAAAAGTGAACTTGCATTGTTGTTTGTAAGGAAATTGAAGTGTATATAGGACTGAAATTTTGTTTAACTTTCAATTGGATGACCAAAATAATTCTTATTTTCCTTCACTATGTCGCCTATGGTTGCCCTCGAATTATTCTTTTCGTGATGCTGGTTGCAATCATCCTAACGTGCCTTTCTCAATTTTCTAAGTGGTTACTTACCGAAAGTTCTACCACAAGGTCATAGTTCACCCAACACGTAGTGATTTTAGACTCTTTACATAATTCTTTGAAAAAAATCTAAAAGCCCACACTCTGCCTATCTTGGAAGAGTACCAAAAATTGGGCGATCCTCCATTTGTTATTAAAATCGTTTTCTTCACCCAATCTATTTAAATCATTTGAACTTGTATTAGTACAAGCAGATAAGGAGTAACAAAGAGGAGAGATTTTAGGTGTGACTAGCAAAGTAGCAAATATATCTCACTGAAATCAATTACAAACCAATACAAAATACAAAGTTATAAAAATTCAGCCTTTAATTACACAAGGAACCAAACCCAAAACTTCGAGATTATAGACTATGCATTACAGAATTTAACGACTTAATGCAGTTAAAGTTAATTGTAAAGAAATTAACTGATTCAAAAGAGTCTCCTCATTTAACTCTTGGGATTAAGTATTTGCAATGGATTCTTCATCACCATAGTAAACTCCTGCTTCTCTGATATGTCCACGTCATCTCCTCTACAGCTCACTCAAATTTCCAAACCACCCGCCAAAGTACCCAGTGAAGCACCGCCAATCCCGACCCAGGACAGATCCTCCTCCCCGCCCCAAACGGCATCATCTTAATCTCCCTGCTCCCTGTCAAATCGAACCCTTCTTCTCCGCCCAAGAACCCTCTCCGGCTTGAACGCCATGGGGTCCTCCCACACTGGTGGGTCCCACCCTATATCCGCAACCATGAACACACTCCGTTCTCTTTAAGTAATTGATGCGTCCCCTAAAACCACGTCGTGCGTCACCGCAGCGGCAGCACAAAGTGCCCCGGCGGCAGCGCCGCAGGCCCTCCAAGATCACGGCTTTTGCAGATACGGCAGCTTGTGCAGGACCCTCCTCCCTCACCTCCTCCTCTTGCTTCTTTCATAACCTCCTTTAATATCCGCAAAGAGCTTCTCCCGAACTTGCGGGTACTTCTACTACGCTGGGCTATGATCCACTGCAAAGCGCGGTGGAAGTGGTGTCGGTGCCGGCGTTGGTGAAACCTGAGCAGAGGCTGACCATTTCGCCCTCCGAAAGCCCAGCTTTTCGTTGCCGTCGGGGAGCTGGAGGTCCAGCAGCGTATCAGTATACGACAACATCGAATTCATCGCCTTTGTCGTCGTCGTCGCTGCTGCTAGCCAGCCTGTCGTTCTTGAATTCTGTCGTGCTCGAATCAAGGCAGGACGAGCACTTCTCTCTGTTCCTCAAGGATCTTGAAGAATTTCCGCCACCGATTTTTGAAGAGACCTCGTCAATTTCGGCTTGAAATTGAGGAGCCGTTGAACCGCCCGAACCTCATCATTAGTAGTTGGCGCTGCACGCGCTCGATTTCTTTGATTTGCTCTTTCGTTTAATTTGTCGCTGCCGAAGCACATCAGAACCAGGAGGCAGAACATGGCGTATTGGAAATGGTTTAATCACCCCGACATCACCACCGCCGCCTTCGGATTGGGATTGGAATTCGAGGCGGTTGACGAGGATGTCGAGAACCCATTTTGCGGGCGTTGCTGTAGGGATTTGGACGCGGAAGTGTGGGAGGATTTCGGAGGTGAGGTTGCGGCGGAGGATGCGCCGGGCGGCGCTGTAGACGGCGGAGCTGATGTTGTGCCAAGGTTGATGTACTTGTTGGTGGCCAAGGCCGGCGGGTCGGCGAATACGGCGCCGTTCTGGATGAGGGCCTGGCGGGTGAGGGAGTGGTCGGCGATGAAGACGGCGGAGCGGGGGAGCCGATGCGGAGGGAGATGATGGGGCCCGAATTGGGCCTGGAGTTTGCGGATGATAGGCTCGAGCCTCGAGAAGGATTTGCGGAGGAATAAGAAGCCGATGATGGGGATGAAGCGGGGCCCGGGGAGGGGGCTTGGGTTTGGAGATGGAAGTGGGTAGGAATAGGGAAAGAAGGGGTTTGAGGAGGAAGGAGACGCAGAGGGCGACGAGGATAAGGAACCAGGTTTCCATGGTGAATAGTAAGCAATGAGACAAAGGGCAAATGCTTTTGCTTTAATAAATTTGATTTTCTATAAATATATTTAAAAATGAATAAGGCGTTTAAGCAAGAAAAAATCCGACGTCGCGCGCCCAATATTTCGAGAAAAGTAAGCAAAGGGAAGAGAGAAAGCAGAGAAGCCATTGCGAATTATACCGTATCATGGGCGTATATTTCTCATGCCGTGCCTTATTTATAAATAATAAGACAATTACATTGTGAACTAATCCCATACATAATTCAATATCCTAATCCATATCTACCTGTGATTTACACAATCACATTTCTAATACACGTTATACTTTATCTACAACACTCCCCTCGAGTGCGCAAATACCAAAGTTAGACATCGCATCGATCTTCAACATGTACGATAAATACGGCCGCCTCGTGCGTACGTGCAACACTCGAGTCCTACATAGGAAACTCGTGATATAAAAGAATAAAAACTCTCTACAAAACTGCTATGGTAAAACCCAAGACTCGACAAAAACCCATAGTCTGTGAGAAAAGTGAGTTAATGCAATGTCGATACTTAACATCTTCAAGACGGTAGTGAGTAAGAAAACACACGCGGCACTCAAATTCTTGCAACGACGCTCTCGTTAAAACCTAGTCAGCAACAAAAACCCAATGGGAAAAAAGATCCCGATCATAGGAAAAGAGTACATTGCTGTCGTGTTGAGTATATCTCAGATACCCCCAGCCTCTCGAAGGCTGTAAAACTCCCCGGTAACTACAAAGTCAAAGAAGAAATGAGAAATTCCAGACATACCAAATCTCTCCAACAAGCTTCTTCGCAATGACTTCGTGAATAGTCGACAAGGTTGTCTCTGGACGATATGCTTGACTTCAATCTTCCGATGCTCATGCCGAGCAATGTAGACGCAATATGCTCTGTGTCGACTTCTCGATGTCATGGTTAAGGTCCGGTCGATACATACGACATTGTCTCATGTATCGTTGTTGGAACTCAACGTAAGGATGAAGAATAATGTGCTTCGAATATGCTCACGTACACGTGTGGCTTCATGTATGGCGAATACGAGCTCGCACGTCGCAAATTAAAGTCTATTTGTCGACCTCCAAGATATCGTGTTCCCACCCAGAAAGACATAACTGCTTGGAAACGGCTCAAGGCGGAATGTATGGATGGGCCCAGACGTCGTATCCCACAAGGTAGCATCATTCCGATAAATCCGTGGGCCGTGGGTTAATTCCGAGATGCGCAAGGATAGAATAAGCCCAAACCGTAGTAACGAAAAAACGTCTTTAACACCTATTTCGATATAAAGGTAGTGTGCGCAATGTTGTATCTTACCAAAACATCAACAACGAATGAGATGTCATGCATAATGCAACGTAGCCAAGTACAATAAAGTCGCTAATTGAACTTAGACATGAACTTCAGTTCCACAACCTTTCAAAGGATCTCATTCAGATCTACCGTATGAACGGCCGCCGGGTGTACTCAAAGGCAACACCTTCTCGTGTGGGTCGACGCAGGACCGTGAATAACATCAACTTTGCTCAAACTTCTGTCGAGACATAAACGAAGCCTCAAGATCTTCATCTCAAATCAATTTCAAAGGGTGTTTCTCAAGCTCTCTGCAGTCTAAGTGAGATTTATGTCATCACATAGACGCAACTCGAGAAATTCTAGCCAGCCACGTTATGGGCATGGGCTTATTCACATATCCTCAACTCCGATCAAATATCTACTCTAAAAGTATACCACATCCGCTCTGACATTGTTCCAACCGTAAAGTGAAAGCCTCAATTCAATAGTGGTGTTCTCGTGGTCTAGAACTATTTGATCGCCCCATAAGTCCTTCAGAACTCCATGTATATTTTGTATCAAGATCCCCATGCATACGTTACAACCACGTAAATAAGCCGCATATTCGCCGAAAAACTACCAAACCGATAAGGCAAAGGGAACGTTATAACGTCCATTACTTGGGAAATAAGTCACCCCCGTAATCAATCTCAAGGCGTCAGAAACTCATGCGCCACACAAGGTGTCAGACGCACTATTTCATTCTTTCTTCATTTCATTCTTTACGAAACCCACTCTGTAGCCAACTGCTTCACATGTGGAAAGGTAGAACTATGCTACCAAACACTTTACGCTTCGCAAGTGAATCAAGTTCGACTGGATTGCTGCCTGGCCACCACCGCTCTACGTCGATTCATCAATCTGAATACGCTCGATATCGCGTTTCACCATTTCTCGGTAGCTACCATATACGTGGAATATCATCGATGATAATCTCATTCCAATTCCATAACTCTGCATCCATGCATGCATAACGGGACCAAGACTAGTGCCCTGGGATAATCCGATTAATTTCTGGCGAGGTGGAACTGCCGAGATACGAACGAGGAAGCTGGGATCTGCTTTCAGGCCATACTTCTCCACTTTGGAGGTGAATCCTTCGAACCGAATGACTGTCAGCGCTTCAGCCGAGAATGCATTGATCACAGCTGCTGGCCAGGTGATCGTGCCGTCCAACGGGCGCCAAACCACACCCTTCGTGGCGGTGACACTCCTTCGGATAAGCCGACTCACGTCCGTTGGGGGGTACGTCTATCCTCGCAGTAATGCCTCACTGTATATGTGATCTCGCCACTTTATCTGTGATAAGAGAAAGCGTCTGGAGCAATACCGAAATCTAGAATACGAGACCGAGATGAGACATACGTGGGACGTCTACTTCATAATTCGCGCTGCTCTTTCAGAACGTCACGTTTTATCTCCCTAACGGCAGCACTGCCTCATCGAAGTGACAATCCGCAAAACGGCGTAAAGAGACGCGTGCAAGTGGCTCTAAAGAGCTAATTCGGAAGGAGAATCACAATCGACAAAGATTCACATCCTTCTTCAGGACCCATATCGTACACGCGGCGGCCGCAATAATACAGGCTGCATACCCAAAATGCGTAATAAATAAACATCGTTCACTCCGCAACCACAATTGTAACGCTATAAAGGACGGTAGCAAATGTGGCTCTCAAAGTGACTAACATAGCCGCATACAAGATTGCATAGCCTCAGGCAACCGAAAGTTTCGGGTGCGTTCACCAAGGTCCTGCGATCAATTGATAATGCGCTTATGATCGCTTCGTTGGCATTGCTGGTCAATAATGGAATCTAATGTTCAATTTCAAGCCCAAAACATGCAATACTTATCGAATAATCGGTTCGATATAAACTCTCCCATTATCCAAATTTTCAGACTTTGGCTGGATAACAGTATGGAATTCTGGCAAGAATTGGCTATGAGTTTAAGAAGAATGTACGTACGTACATGCACTGCTAATGTATATATCAACCAAAACCATATTTACATGGTCCCATTTTTAGCTGGAAGAAACACATTATTCTCTGATCCAATCGCAGTGAAAAAGAGTGGTTATGTAGTAACTTTGCTGGGGATGATGTAAAAATCCAAATTTCCCCAACGAAGCAGTGTTTGCAAATTATGCCGTAGCACAAAAATCCTTACTGTAAGAGGGATGCATTGTGTAACATATCGTATCGTGAGCCAATTCTAATGTTCCAAACTGGCCGTACAAAGCAAGTAACCTCGACCACCCGCCTGGGCCCGCCTATGCTGGCATGTCCCAATCGTGGGTGTTTCCATCGCCCTCCAAAACATGCTTTTCTGTGCTTCATATTTTGGAAGGTGATGCAAAGATACGCTCACTCTATTTTCATGTTGGTTTTTGCGATCATTGTTCGCTCGAATATCCTTATAACTCTAATTGACGTTTTCCTGAACTGAGAATATAAGTGCCCTTAATAGTAATTCAAGACTACTAGCCAACGAGGGTGCTACATCAGTCTTAATCGTGTTGGGGTAGAATTCAATTGGCTGCTGTATGGGTGATTTGTGGTAATGGTTAGGGCGTGCATAGTCGCACGTTCATCCGCCGCCTAACTTCCCCACATTTATACCTTATCACATGTTAATTGAATTCTAGCCACATGTATAAGAAACATGATTCAATTAACTCATATTCGAGGACAATATCCATAATAATATCCAAAAATTTAAAGCAAATACCAAAACAATCATCCAAACAAAAGGAAAAATTGTTCAGGAAAACTTAAAAACCAAAAGATGTGCTCTACCACCTGTGCCTTCCATGTCAAAATTTTGCTTTTCCATATGTGTGTTAGGTGAAGCAAAATTAGTCTCACAAATTGATTACGTGAATGGTACCTCAACAACATTGGTGGGGGCACAAATAAAGGTATAAATGAATGATCTGTCTCCATCAAAACGAGGTAGATTTTGCATAAACAGGTTCGGAATACCGCCCCTTATTCTTGAAGTTTTGGGTCTTAGTTTCCAGTGGATCACGTGAGCCTGTCAAAGGATGCCACCCCTGTCAGACCCCCGATTTTGGCCACTATTCGCACTTCCTCTGCACCAAGTTAAGGAAGAGGTAGATTCGCAGCTCCCGTCAGCCAAGGAGCCTTGCCCGTACACCCTCCGCCGGGCTGCAGCAAGACCTTCTGGTGACATCCCGCCCGACCACCTGGGGCGCCGTTTCACCGTCAGGCTTTCAACAGCAGCCGGGTAGTACGCATCCGAGAATTTAAAGGAACCTCCACTCTCTGTGTAGTTTCTTCGTGAAAGATTTGCAGGTGGATTGAAGGACGAGAAAATCTTCTCCACTTCAAGTTCAATCTGACTTATAAACTTCAATTTGTACCTATTCACCTGACGCAGCCAATCATACTCGTGTCGCAAGATGTCTGTTCGGCAAGGTATTACAGTCTTGCATTCGACAAAGTGTGTTCCTCAAGGTCAGCAAGTTATGTCTCGCGTCTAGCAAGATCATCTTCGCATGATTGTAACGATCCGTAGTGAGCAGCCTAAAGAGCCATGGAACTCGCCATTGAGCAGTATCTTCCATTTACAATGCTTCGTGCATGCCTTCTGGATTTAAGATCATGACTGAGGTTTATTTAGTTCTGAATCCACGTCATTGTCGGGCTTCAATGTTTCTCCAACTTCCTCGTAGTCGCGAGCTCACAACTTGTGCCCACACAAAGTAGTTTCTACTAGAAACTTCCATGTTAGGTGCGAAATTGAACTAGAGTTACTTCGCTCTAAATCCAATTCACGGAGAGGGAACAAGATCGTGGGTCAGGAGCACGAAATAAATCTCCATAATCATAAAAGCTTAGAAATATTCTGCTCTAAGACATGGTTTGTTTAAATTCTCATGAAAACGACGGTTTCATACGGGTATTTTCTAATCAGTATGAAACTTGTGTTTCATGGCACTTATTCAATTCCTGTTCAATTTATTTAACTTCAAGTTCATATATACCGCAATCAAACGTAATATATATAGAACAAAAAATAATACAAATAATAAATTTGAAATATATATTTGGATTGGTAAGAAATATAGGTCTACGGACCCTGTTTCAGGCGAATTCTAAATAATTTTTTATGGGTCGGGTTTGAAAGCACAGGGCCCCAACTTTTATTTTCCTGGTCAGCCGTTAAAGAAAATAAATAAAAAAATGTGGATGTATGAGCCTAACAGGGTCAGTCCGTGCCCACACGGCCGTGTGAAGAAAAACATGTGCCAGAGCCGGCCGGGTGCACCGGGCTGGGCGTGCCCCGGATTCTACCGCCTGGCATCGTGCTGCGGAGGCGCGCGGGGCCGAGAAGAAAAACAGCTGCCCACTGGGTCCACTCAAGTGGCTTGGAGCGAGCGAGCCCAATGTTTGGTCAGTAGCTGCAGCCGGTAGGCAATGCTGTGCTGGTTCTGGGCAGCTTCTGTACGAGTCTGGTTTGTTTTACTGGAGCCCGCTGGTTTGGCCATTGGCAGTCGATGTCGACTGGCCTGTGCCGATGTTTGGCCATGGTCCGCCGGCTCCTACGGCCAGTTTCTACGGCAGCCTGGCCATTCCATTAGTGGTTTTTTTTTTTTTTTTCTTTATTTTTCTAAAAACGAAAAAAATTTCTGTGAAAAGTTAATGTCCATTTTTTTCTTAAAAACGAAATTTGATGTTTTTTTGTAGAAAAGCGAAAAAAACAAGAAAAAAACTCCTTAATTTTCCCCTTCGTTCACACGCATCATCAATTCACTTAATATATTTCGTATATATTAAATGCCGATAACACAATATTCGTTAAGATCAATAATTTTTTAAACGCAGTAAAATTAAAGGCGATCATGGCGTAAGGTTCGCTAAATGTCCACAAAAATATCGAATAATCGAAGACCGTGTTTTTGTAAGTGTGAATTTGATTGTCAATGATGATAATATTGAACACTTGTTTGCAGAAACCTTTCGATTCCTGGGGCCAAGAAGGCCGTGAGCCGTGCCGATAACGTGTCAGGGCCAATATTTCAGGGGTGCTATGCAAGCAAAAGTGGACAGAAAGCAGAGAAGGCTTCGAGGAATTATACCAGACAGATGTATATTCCTGCGCGGTGCCTTTATTTATAGTGAAATAAGTACAATTACATTAGAAACTAATCCCATACATAATGGAATATCCTAATCCATATCTACCTAGATTTACACAATCACATTTAACACATGTTATATTTTATCTACAAATGACGCGATTTTTCGAAATTGGGAGTTGATGTATTTGCCGACGAACACCGATATTGACTCGTATATCAACTCATGTTTGAGCAAGATCGCAACCAAACAAAAAAAAATTTAAAGTTCCAAAGTACGGTATTTCGAATTTTTTAATCGTTGAATTTTGATTTTTATATTTTAAAACAAAAATCTAAATCCGTTAAAAAAATTTGGAATATCCCGTATCCCGGGCTGTATGCAAAAATGACTCCACAAACCAATCACATGTTGCAAAATTTAAAACCAAAAATGCATGACATCGCGTGGTATACTTAAAAGGTTTGTCGTATTATTCCAACTCTACCGCATATTGCAACATGAAAAAAGTAAATGTGTTACTATGATTTGCTTGCGATGGTTTGTTTTCGTACGTATGTGCCTGTAGTATTTGAATAGTTAATTGTCACTCTACCACCTGCTCTACAAAAGATAAATACGCTAGTCGATTTTCCATCCGCAAACTAACTCCGGGCTATTGAACTCTTACACTAAATTGGGTACAATACTATTAGCATATCTCGTATGTATATGCCCAACCGTACGGGGTTTCGCATACCCAGCCTTGGAATTGCAGGTAAGATTGAATTCCGTGGAATTTGGGGTTCACTATATATCGTGTAATTATCAATGGAACACGTTAAATGGTTAAGACCCATCTGGGGCCCACCGCAAATTAATCTCAATTCACACAGAACATTAAACGGGTATCGTACCACTCAAGATTTTTCCTGGAATCGGGTGTGATTTCGAGGTTTTTGGATTGAGTATAAAGAGACAAACTCTCACTGCCCTTTGATTTTCTTATCCAATATTTTAATTCTATCATGTTTTTATTTAGAAGTCGATATTTGAATTCTCTATTAGTTATTTGTACTCCTTCAAGCAATTCAATTCTTAAACGGGCGTACAAATAAAAGAGTTTGTTAAAAAATAGTACAAATATTTGGCTTTCTTTTATTTATTTTTTGGGTCGTATTTTTAATTTTATTATCTACAGAACTTGATTTGTATGCTTTTTTGTTTAGTTTTGGACTTATTTACTCTTTTTGTCTTTTTGAGAAAAAAAGGATTTTGTCCACTACCTCACGCTCAAAAAGACATTGATGGATATAACTACTGTGACTCATGATACGATCGTAAGCATTGGGATATGCTCACACCGATCTCACCCTCCTTCCCCCTCTCCTCCCTCCTCCCTCCTTTTAACTAGCGAGATTGGTGTAAAGATCCAAATGCTCATGAGCACCAGAAACTTCTACTCCATAATCAGTGGATGTGCTACCCTTTACGGTTCAAAGTGCGAGTTTAAATGTTTATATTTACAAATTGGCTTTGAGGTGATGACAACGAGTTCAAATCTTCCTCGCTTCAGGGTCTTACTTCAATTAATTTCGCGACACTTGTGCATTCACCAACACAAGTTAAACACTGTTAAGTCTTATCTATTTTAATTCTTTTTTTTTTTTAAACTAAAAACCCAAGCCTCATCTCGTCTCGAACTCAATAATCCTAAACCAAAATTCTTTTCAATTGCAATTTGATAAGTGCTGTGTTGAAATGGTATCGTACTATGTTTTTAGGTTGATTAACAAACAAAGACTAAAATTTTATAGCAAAAAATCTTACGCAGGCGAAGAACACAATAGGAATTGGCACGTTCAAACATTTCTCCGTAACAAAAACAAGTAATACATGCCAATTTCACCTAATCAGCCAAATGCCCATCCTATTTTCGCGGAGCAAGACTATCTCCGTGCATCCGTGCCATCGAGGCTACGATCCTTCCACTGAAGCAGGATCGATAACACAAGACATCCCAAAAATGTATATGATAATGGGCTTATATAGGTTTCTAAAATAAAGAGAAATAAAACTAGCCATATAAGTTTAAAGCTAACGCTATTTCGGAAAAAGCAAGTTCTTCGTCTCGATTTCTTCATTCTTTCAATTCGAATCAGGATCGGCTATCCGCAGTCGATTCAAGCCTAAAAGATAATGTAATTTTAACAGCCTCTCCTAAGTCACGCTTATCGGGCTTAACTCGCTCCCCAATCTCAATTGATTAAATCATTATTTGCAAGGCCTTTGTAAAAATATCCGCAAAGTTGTTCTTCACTTCGCAGAATTTCAAGTCAATCACACTTCTTGCAAAGCTTCCCCTTATGAGCGATACTGGGCTTATATGTCTGGCTTCCATGAGTGCAAGATTCTTAGCCATGATGTAGTCGACATATTATCATGTAATGCGGTGTCGCCCCGCTTGCATTTCAAAATCATCAAGAACAACCCAACCAAACGGATCGGTGGTTGTTGCCTAGATGCCGAGACATACTCCACGCCAAGCAGACTGACAAGGTAATTGTGTTTTGTTTCACGTATGCCCAAGAAAATACTCCACGTCGAAGCGAAACGTACAACCGCAGGTGTTTCGTATCATCTTCACTTCCCAATCGCATCACAAAATCCTATAAGAATTTGTAGACTGGCCCTTCACATACTCAATGCTATAACAGGTCCTCGTACATATCTTAGTACCCTTCGTGGGCAACCCCCATATGCTTTTGGTGATTATTCATGAACTCATTAGCAAACTGGTAAAAAGATACATTAGATCATGTCTAAGCCATGTTAAATACAAGTAGTTTGCCATCACTATTTTTCTCAGAAAGTCCTTCATCGCCCAAGTCACTCTCATCCACTTTCTCGAAGCTTTTCACCAAGCAAATGGAACGGATACCTGTCATAGCCTTCAAGTCCAAATTTCACAAGTGACATTTGGCATACTTGATGGATGAATACCCTCGATCGCCTGTAGTATCCCCATGCCCAAGAAAATGACGTAAGTCCAAGATCTTAACATTTCATATCTCTACATCATTTCTCTTTGAACTTAAAAGATCTTCTCACTGACCTCAGCAGGCATAGTCATCAACATATATTGAGACAATTATCAAACCCCTCCTTCATTATCGGATTCGTATACAATGGGATTCACTTCAGGTTTTGAACTTACACTGTGAGATATGAAGAATCTCACCGTACTCGTGCTCTATGTCTATTTAAGTCCATATGTAGCCTTCCTTAACTTGAACCTTATGACTCAGCATTTTTACCTCAAACCTTCATGTGTCATTTAACATACTTTTCATTAAGTACACCATTTAGGAATGTCAGACTTAACATCCATCAGAAATACTTTCCAACCCTTTCAGGTTGCAAGAGCACAAGGGTTCTGATTGTTCAACTCAAGCACCGGTGCAAAGGTTTGTCAGAAATAATCCCGTGTTTCTCGTGCATACCCTTTGGCTAAGCAAGTCTAGCCTTGTGTTCAAGTGTTCCATCCATGTTAAGCTTAGTCTTAAAACAATCTACTCACACCTATAACAAAGCCTATCAAATGCCTCTCAACAAGTTCCCAAGTAAAGGTTCTTCTTTCAATCATCTTCAACTCTCGCCAGAAGCTTTTTGCCAAGCTATATCACTCGCGCTCTTGATAGTCCGGCTCTATAATGCACATGTGACACCTTGCATATATATCTTCTGTGAAGTTCTTAACTTCACCGAGCAGCTAGGTGTGATCCTCGACTGCACTTTCACTATTATCCTCAATCCGACTCATCAACAATAATATTTAAACGAGAACCTTCAAAAGCATTATCAAACTGGGCCGCATCACTTTATTATTCTCTAACTTCATCTTCTGCTCCATTTCCTTCAAAATTGAAAGGTATTAAGATGTACTCCGCTTGGTTATTTCTTTTCCCAATTCCATGAAATTTGTTTTCATTGAAAATCACTCCTCGAGAGTACAATTTTCTTAGATTGCATCATACACTCTATATCCCTTTTCATACTTTCTCATATCCCATAAAGACCCTTTTCTAGTTCCGTCATCAAATTTATGCCTTAAAGTGATGGGACATGCAGTATAACACATGCGACCAAATATTTTCGAGATGCTTTATTCTAGGCTTTCCGTGAAAGATTCAAACGTGTTGTTTAACATGTATGTTGTAAAACATCTATTTTCAAGGTACACACTATGCTCGCAGCCTTCGCCCGTAACATCACAGAATTTTTTCGCCATCAGCGGACCTTGCCATCTTACCAATTGTTCTATTTCTTCTCTCGCAACTCCATTTTGCTGTGAAAGTGTACGTTGTCACCTCTCCATTCCCATGCTCTCGTACGTAATCCGTAAACTCATGTGACGTATATTCACCACCTCTATCACTTCTTAGCTTCTTCAAAGATCGAAACCACTTTGCAATTCAACAAAGGCTTTGAATTTCTTAAACACATCAAGGTATCAAACTTATTTACGCAGAAAGATACCCAACACATTCTTGAGAAATCATCAATGAATGTGATGAAATACCTTATTCTCTCCAATGGGACTCATTTTGCATCAAGTTAACACAAACTCGTGTGTGTTTCAATTCAAAGTGATAGCTTGCTCTCCACGATTTTTCTTGTCAAATGGCTCTCTCGTGATGTTTCCGAAACACAACCTTCACACACATCTTCTATCGTCAATCCGCAATCCAAGTACCATTTCCTTCGTCGCATCTCTTCATGCTAGCAAAATTCAAAGGTCTAAGCCTTCGTGCCAAATCCAAGAGTCTTCAATCACCGATGCCTTTCAATATAGTATGCATTCTAAAGGAATGTGGAAAACATCGATTTCATGATCACTCGCTATAACATTGTCGTAGGCTTCTATCATCAAAGATAACTCGCATATTACCCCTAAATAAAACATAGTATCCATGCTCCATCATCCGACCTACACTTAGAAAATTTTCATCCAAAACCTGAAAACTAAAGAACACTTCATTTATATATCTTTCCCACGTTTCGAGTTTTAACCACTGTAGTTGCCTTTCGCCTGTTTCGTACAAGATCTTCAAAGGCCCATTTTAACTTTACAAGTCACAAATCTATCAATGTTTATTAACACGTACTCTCGAGATGTCATGTGATCGTCGCAGCACTATCCACAAAACCATACACTTCTATCTCGCATAATCGAAGAAAGTGACAGGTGCATAAAACATGGTTCCTGCGGGTCATTTCTTCTTCCTTGCATGTTGGCTACTCGTCGTAACTATCGCGGCCCTGCACATGACCAAACCGGGAACACATTTTCACACTTGGTTTTTCCTTTCGTGTCCGCACTCACCAAAATGATATTTATGACAAATCCTGATAATCGTGGTTTCACACCACTTTGACTACTACTCTCCGTTGTTATGTGAATTCAACTTATTGTTCCAATTTCCTCCAAAACTATTATTCCAAATGAGCCATCGTTGTTGTTCAAGTCCATTTCGAGACCAATTAATCCCTTTTGTATCGTCTCCGCCACTTTTGGATTTGGCCTACCCCGTGGAACCTTTGTAAGTACCTGACTTGGTTATTTCCAACTCCGAGGCAACTAAGTTTCGCTCCCGCGTCAATTTATCCCTTTAATCATGCAAGTCTTTCCCTTTATCATGTAATCTTGATGATGCAACGACTCTTCATCTCTAATGGCATCCTGTGTCTCGAGTTTCCTCAATGATAGACACAATGGACTTATACCTTTACTTAGACTCATAAATAGTTTTTGCACACTTTTCGTACACATATTCACCAAGTGATTTCGTGACATTTTACAATTCCAAAAATCTAGCCAAAATAGTCATTTAGATTTTCACCATCCTGTCATTCTCATATACTCAAAATCACTCTTTCAAGTTTAACAACTCTACCTTTTATCTCCTTTGAACTCTCTTCTCAAAATATCCCAAGCCCTCTTTTGCAGTTTTTCCGTTTCTAATGCGAGAACAGTTCACGCTATTGCCCTTGAATGAGACTCGCCGCCTTGGCGTCTTTTATTTTGTCTCTCGTATGGTGGGGTGCTTCCACCTGGAACTTGCTCAGCCATACTTTCTTCATCTCCGTGAGCCTTCTTCCTCCTCGAGAAACGCACCAGCAAGTGGCCGTTGTACCACCCTACTACATCCCATCGATCATTTGCAGGAGGGCCCATTTTGACAGCACCCAAAATCATAGTTTGCACCATCAAATTGTGGAGTTTGTAAATTCCACTTGTTAACCCGATCCCACCATTTTCTTAAACTGGGTATCATGAACCAACCAATAAAGGAACTACCTTATCCCTTATCGGAAATTTTTCAGGAGAACCTCTCACTAAGATCAAATCGACCTAAAGCTCTTATACCATGTTGAAATGGTATCGCCTTGCGTTTTAGTCGATTAACAAACAAAGACTAAAACTTTATAGCATAAAATCTATGCGTAAAAGGAAGAACACGTAGGGAATTTTTTAATGTTCGCATTTTTTCTGCGTGTAACAAAAATAAAAATAGAATACACAGCTCATTTCACCTAATCACCCAAATGCTCACATCCTATTTTTCAGTGGACACTCATCTCCGTGCATCTAGCTATCGGGAGGCTACGATCCTTCCACTTGGAAAGAGGATCGATAACACAAGACATTCCAAACAAATAAGGATAACAAATGTATAGGTTTCTAAAACAGAAATAAAACTAGCCATTACAAGTTTAAAGCTAACGGATATTCTGGAAAGAATGTTTAGTATCCGGCTCTTTAGGTGGCGCTGAGTTTTTTTGTATTGTAGATGTGATATTTCTTGTAATCATATGTCAAATGTCCCTATGGAATTTGGCAAGCGAACTGAAATTTGAAGCAATGATACACAATCTTCCCGGGAAATCACACACGCACGATACCTGTTCGATTCCTTGATCAGATGTGTAAAATGTCGGGGTGCAATCATGGAGTAGCCAGCGATAAGAAACCTAAGCTTTGGCTCAAAGTGCACTCCTCAGACGAACCACGCGTTCTAATAACCAGCGTGGCACTGGCACTGCCCCAATGTTTCTCCATCGTGTTTCCGGTAGTGAGAGGTTAATTATCCGCCACAAGATTGAAATTATTTCACTCTGCTCGGAGTCTTGGTGATGTTACCCGCTGCATTCCAGGCTTTGTTCATTGGCCTGCAATCCCACCGGAAAAATAATGCTTCTTGCTATTTTATACTGGCATTTGACGTGCCCAATATGAGTTATTCCGTGAGATTCAGATGGGACCAAAATCTGTTGCTTTGTTTACGTAAAGATGATTTTCTTGAGATATGGATGATGAAAGAGTATTGCCTAAAAGAATCGTGGACCAAATCGATAACTCTCGGCCACACAGTCCAGAGAGATGCTTAAAAGAATGAACAGGTAACTTGATTTTAGTGCTGAGAGCACGTCTTACTTGTAGATTCCTAGTGCAGCAATGTCTCCTCACGACAAGTTGTTCGTTGGCATAGAACTACCCAAATTATATCTCTCATCTTTCTACTACTCCCTTTCACAAAATTCTATGGCTGCCTGAAAGATAGATTCGGAAATTATAAATTCTCTTTTTTTCGAACCGTAATCCAATTGGACAATTAAATTGAACGCCGCCTAAAAGTAAATAGAAAGAATCTCCGTATAAAGGTTTCAAGGCTTTCCCATATAAAGCAAATGGCTCCGCCACGTCATGCCTGAGTAGAAAACAAACCGATGTCCAAACGCAAAAACCATGCAAATAATCACGACCGCACACCTCCGAGATGTTAATTCAAACAAAAATTTTTGGGTGCTCCCGTTATATTTTAATATTTGTATTTTTAAACAAAGATTTAACAATTAAAACACTGGAAAGACGTTTAATTTAGCGCACCCAAGCAAAGTTCCTCTTCTCAAACACAAACATCGAGTGATGACTCCTACCCCTACTGCTGGTGAGATACCCCAGCCTACGTTTTGTTTTCACTGTAGCTGGCTTTGGTGCTCGATACCAAATTATGGTATCATTGTGTGGCGAAGCCCAAATCTCACCCTTAAATTTAAATGACGTTGTTGACGTTGTATATAAAAAAGGAACTTTACTGTTGTTTGTATGGAAATTGAAGCATATAGGACTGAAATTTTGTTTAACTTTCAATTGATGACCAAAATAATTCTTCTTCTTCCTTCACTACGTCATCGGTGGTTGCCTCTAATTATTCTTTTTGCATGTTAGTTGTAATCGTCAATATGCCTTTCACTTTTCTAGTGGTTACTTATCGAAAGTTCTTTCACCACAAGTCATAAACACCGAACACGAGCGATTTAGACTTTTACATATTTTTTTGAAAAAAAAATCTAAAGCCCACACTCTTGCCTATCTTGAAGAGTACCAAAAATTGTATGATCCTCCATTTGTTATTAAAATCGTTTTCTTCACCAAATCTACTTAAATCATTTGAACTTGTATTAGTAATAAGATAAGGAGTAAAAAAGAGGAGGAGATTTGAGGTGTGACTAGCAAAGTAGCAAATATATCTCACTGGAAATCACTCACAAACTAATACAAAATACAAAGTTATAAAAATTAAGCCTTTAATTACACAAGTGAACCAAAAACCCAAAATTTCTAGATTATAGACTATGCATTACAGAATTTAACGACTTAATGTGCGTTGAAGGATGTAAAAGAAATTAACTGGATTCAAAGAGTCTCCTCATTTTAACTCTTTGGAATGGGGCTTGCAATGGATTCTTCATCACCATAGTAAACTCCCTGCTTCTCTGACATGTCCACGTCATCTCTACAGCTCTCCACCAAATTTCCAAACCAAATTGCCAAAGTACCCAGGTGAAGCACCGCCAATCCCGACCCAGGACAGATCCTCCTCCCCGCCCCAAACGGCATCATCTTAATCTCCCTGCTCCCCGTCAAATCGAACCCTTCTTCTCCGCCCAAGAACCTCTCCGGCTTGAACGCCATGGGGTCCTCCCACACTTGCGGGTCCCATCCTATATCCGCAACCATGAAATTAACACTCCCCAAGGTTCTTGGGCACCACGTGTCCCCCAAAACCACGTCGTGCGTCACCGCGTGCGGCAGCACAAAGTGCCCCGGCGGGCAGCCGCAGGCCCAAGACGCCGGCTTTCAGATACGGCAGCCATAGCAGGACCTCCTCCTCACCTCCTCCTCTGTTTTCTATACCCCTTTGGCCATCCGCAAAGAGCCCCGAACTTGCGGGTACTTCACTACGTTGGCCATGATCCACTGCAGCGCGGTGGAAGCAGGGCTGGTGCTGGCGCTGAGAAACTCCGAGCAGAGGCTGACCATTTCGCCTCCGAAAGCTTCCGCTTTCGTTGCCGTCGGGGAGCTGGAGGTCCAGCAGCGATCAGTATACGACAACACAAATTCATCGCCTTTGTCGTCGTCGTTGCTGCTGCTAGCCAGCCTGTCGTTCTTTGATTTCTGTCGTGCTCGGGAATCAGAGGGACGAGCACTTCTCTCTGTTCCTCAAGGATCTCAGCGAATTCCTGCCACTGGGATTTTTGAAGAGAATCTTCGTCAATTTCTGGCTTGAAACTGAGTGACGTTGGAACCGCCCGAAACTCGTGTTGGCGCTGCACGCGCTCGATTTCTTTGATTTACTTTTCGTTTAATTTGTCGCCGAAGCACATCAGAACCAGAAGGCAGAACATGGCGTATTGAAATGGTCGACCACCCCGACACCCACCACCGCCGCCTTCGGATTGGGATTGGGATTCGAGGCGGTTGACGAGGGATGTCGAGAACCCATCGGCGGGCGTTGCCGTAGGATTTGACGCGGAAGGGTGGAGGATTTCGAGGTGAGGTTGCGGCGGAGGATGCGCTGGCGAGAGGCCGTAGACGGCGGAGCTGATGTTGTGCTGGTTGCCGCTGATGCACTTGTTGCGGCCAAGGCCCGAGGGCGGTCAGCGAATACGGCGCCGTTCTGGATGAGGGCCTGGTGGGCGAGGGAGCGGTCGGCGATGAAGACGGCGGAGCGGGAGCCGATGCGAGGGGGAGATGATGGGCCCGAATTGGGCCTGAGTTTGCGGATGATAGGCCTGGAGCTCCGAGAAGGATTTGCGGAGTGAACAAGAAGCCGTCGATGATGGGGATGAAGTGGGCCCGGGAGGGAGCTTGGGTTTCAGAGATGGAAGTGGGTAGGAATAGAGAAAGAAGGGGTTTGAGGAGGAAGGAGACGCAGAGGGCGATGAGGATAAGGAACCAGGGTTTCCATGGTGAATAGTATGCAACGAGAGAAAGGGCAAATGCTTTTGCTTTAATAAATTTTTGATTTTCTATAAATATATTTTTAAAAAATGAATAAGGCGTTTAAGCAAGAAAAATTCTGACGTTGATTTTTCGAAATTTTGGAGTGATGTATTTGCTGACGTCGCAAACCAATCACACGTTGTAAAATTTAGAAACTAAAATGCATGACACAGCGCGATTAATTTACAAAGTTAAAAAGTGTGACTATGATTCGGTTGCGATGTTTTGTTTTCGTACGTATGTCTTGGTAGTATTTGAAGTTAACACGCTTGAGACTTGGTACAAGAGGACAACATGACAGTCGGGTCTCTCTCATCGAACATGTTTTGTATCCTAATTCATGATATTTGAACTGCCAGTGCGTATTGATCAAAAAAATTAAAAACGAACTGCCAATGTGTTTGGAAAGATTTCCATCATGCATGAACAGAATTACAACTTCAGCGGAAAAAACGTCCTACATTTAAATTAAACTCTACTATGTTTCCTGAAATCACTGAAAATTAACATTGCGGGAAATCACTCAAAATTAACATTGCAGGAAATCACTGAAAATTAACATCGTGATTAAATGACAGTTCATCCAAAGGCGTTAGATATTATGTATCTCTACTTAAAGCAAATAAAATTGCGAGTAGAGATACTCCCGAATCTTGTAATAATCCTCGCATAAGGGGCCTTCGATCACAATTTGTTGGGTGCCGGAACCACCGCCCTACAAAAGATAAATACGCTAGTCAGACTTTCCATCCGCAAACCAGAACTCTAGCTATGGCACTCTTATACTAAATTTGGGTGCTAATACTATTAGCATATCTGTATGTATATGGCCAACCTTATGGCTTGCATCCCCAACTTTGCGTAATGTCACATATTCACCGCATCGCAACGCCCCACCAGCAAATTCAACCTGTCAAGGAAATCAGATCGAGATGGTTGTAAATATAGTAGGTCCCTAGAGCTTAACCGTATCTCTGGGCTTCAAAACATGAAGCTGAGAACTTGAGATTATTTCACATAATGAATTTTGGGGATGAAACATAGTCCAACAAATTAAGCAATGAACGGATATGGTACCTGAACACCTTTGTCGGAAAGAAATTGCTTGAAATTAGCCATTTTTAAGTCACCAACAAGGACAGATTCATGCGGTGGAGGTGGGGTTGAGAGAGGTTGTAAAGATAGCATTTCATTTTCTGTCTTTCCTGCCTCAGAATCAACCCAAGCTATTTCGTAATCTCCGAGCTGTGTTTGCAATTACATCAAGATGGTGAGGAGGATATGATTATGATATAGACAACATAAGGTGAATCTTGATGCTCTCTTGCTTACCTTTTTAAAGAGCACGTTACTCATTAACTTCTCAGACAGTTGCACCTGCATTTCACATAATGCGGAATTAATTAAATTAGGACTTCTGAGTCACGGGTCAACAAATAAATAGATTTTTTTTCTAAGGTTTAACCTTATAAGCACATAAGTCAGAAGTGACATCAATTGTTTCTTCAATTTGAGGAGCATAAACATGCGGACAAATGTGTTTCAAGCAGTGTTGCTTCAAATGTTCCGTGGCCTCAGCTGTTCCATGAACCAAAACCTCCGGGGGAAAAAAAAAAACACATACCATACCATAAGGTCAATTTTATGTTTAAGTGAAAAAACACTTCTGGACAATCAAATATGATTATTCAAAAGACAGTTATAAAATAGTCTTGGGCCAACCTGAAGGACACTGACCATGAGTGCATTTCAAGAGCTGATTATATAGATTCAATTAGTAAACTTACAAGCTTTAGAGGAGCCATATGGGAAAGAATTGATTTAATGGATCTTGCATCGGAACGGCCCTCAAAGTCCATATAAATCAATGAACACTTCACTTGAACCTGAGTAAGAGAATAAACCAGAATAGAACTTAGTTTCAGTTGACGTCAAGATTGATAAAACTATAAACTAATTTAGCAGACTTCTACTTACAGTCAATTCAGTCGATACAACTTTTGAAGGCCTCGTGTCAAGTATCAAACTAGCAGAGCCTTCATCAAGTTTTCCATCCATATCACCACGAACCTGAGGCAGATGAAATGTTAATTTAATGAAGCATAATGGTATGTACAAATCTCTGTTTAAAAAGCTGACAGCAATTTGACATAGTGGACCAGAGACAAGTTCCTTCTCAGAAAAAGAAGAAAAAAATTGATGGCAAGCAAATATAGCTAACATGCCCGGGATAATCATGGAGATCCGACTACTAGTCTTATATACACATCAAGAATCTGACAACGATGGGCAATGCTAAACAATATTCCTCATCCAACTTTTAACTCTTAATAAGAATGGTTTTCAAAGGACTTTATGTCAACCTTCCAACATCACCTTAGATATGAGACCATTCTTATCCATGTTTTATCCCCACAAACCAAGTCAGAATCTAAATAACTCAGACTTAAAAGAACAATAATCAAACTTGGAAGAAACCAAAGAATATGATGATTCACAATAAAAACTTACAATCATAGCTCCATGGTCCATGTCTTCATCCTTTATGACATAATCATCCGGATTTATAACTTCACCAAAGTCATCCCACTCAGAATTATTCTCATAGAAGGGAAACATGGGGGCAACACTGGTAGAAGGAGGAGTAAATCCATCTATTAACATGTCCCGATATCCACCACCATGTGGACCTGCTGCTGCAACAAATAATCACAAAAGCTTCTCAGAAGAAAAGAACTTGCATGGAAAGCTTCAGACTAGAAAGGTCAAAAGAATTAGTAAATGCTTTGACGCTCATTCCAAATAGAACACATCTTAAAGAAAGTTTCTCAGATACTCACAAGCATCGTTCAAAAGATTGCCAGGAAACAGAAATTGTTTTCAAACCTACCATCTGGCAAAGAATGTGTATTGCTAGCATCAATGATCATTGGATCACTTGTGTTGACATCAGCCCCATGAGAAGCTTTTGATTCCTCCTCTTTTATCAGACTAGCCTTTAGAGCTTCTTCCTTTCTTATTCTGTTCTGCTCTTCTTCATAAGCAATTAGCTCATCCCCAACCAAAGGGACCCTTTTGGATATGGTAACCTTAACAGCTTTTGGAGGCGGATCTGCCTGAAGCATGCGAGCTAAACTTCCAAACTACATAAACAGCTTAAGGTGTCAACATAAGGTGCCTATTAATGCAAACAAATGAATATAGAATGCTAATCATAACATTTAACGCCTGAATATGATAGTTATGTCAAGAACCTAGGATACCTGGGCTCGTTCTGTAAAAAGCACAAGATTCTTGGCGTCATTTGCCCATTCGACAAATATATCGTGAGAGAAACCAGCTTCTAAACTGGCCATGGATGCTAAAACAACCTGTATCGGACGAATGTGTCAAAGTCATTCAAACTGGTTGGCAAACTAAAGATAAAACACTCCAAAATGTATATATGGTAAACCTTGGGACCGTCAGGAGCATTGTCAAGTTCACTCTTGTTAACTAAAAGTCTGATTCGCCTGCAAATGTTTGCAAACATACATAGTAAATTGTTCAGAAACAGTAATATTCTACTTGGTGACTCAAAATTTTAAATAGTCATGAGTGAACACATTTAGAAAAGACCACTTACTTCAAATTAAAAACATTCTCACGTGTTTTCTCAAAGGATTTTGCTATAGCATCACTCATCCACTCAAGGAAACTTTTTACGTAATCGATTGTGCTAGGTGCAAAGTATGTTAAAAAGAAGATGGGATAGTTCAAATTTTCCTCTGTCCAACACTGCAATTGATGGGAAGAATGGATATTAATAAATGCAACATACTTGACAAGATTAAATTGTTGTGTTGTTGTAATAAGGATTGAAAAAAGCACTCATCTCCCCTACCGATTCCAATATCTGGACAAGTTCCATAACCCGGCCGGCAGTATCAACAGGTAATAGCACATTTCCATCAGATTGTAGAGTCTTCTTTATAGTATCTGAATAATAACCAGAAAATAAAACATAACCAGAAAATAAAACACAGCCAAAGAATAAAAGAACCTCATTCATTTACATAGTATAGATAGTTCTTTGTTCCATACATGTTCTGCAACAGGAAAAACGGAAATAAGAGAAGCAAACATTTCAATTCCGGGTTCATAAGAGTAGTTAAGATACCTGTAAATTCCTTGTCCTTTTGGCGTCTATAAGGCTGGTTGTTCAAAGCATTATAGGCATCTGTTATCAGAACAGCAGGGCGTACGAAGGCTGATTGATTAATTCCATTTAAATGCCTGATGAAAGTCACATCAGTAAAAAGTTGAAAATCATCATTCTTTATTCTAAAACATCATCTACACATAAAATAACCAAATTTCCACTGGTATGTAAAAAAAGAGTGAAGAATTACTTCTCTTTTCGATGATTGAAGTCCACGGCATATATAACATCTTCCCCATCCTTCGTTATCTTCCATGCGGTACCGCCCAAGAGATGCCCAGACACATGGGGAGAAATTACAATTCCCTCTCCTTTGCCTACAAACTATATACATTAATACATTCACATTCACTCCACAATACTTTTATTAGTTTATATTAATTATGAATAATGCATAATAATAATAATTAGGGTTTATGGGCATACCAGAAAGATGGTGATTTTGAGCATAGGTTAATCTGGTGACATTTTGGAAGGCAGAATCAATGTCATCCCGTGTAAAAAGGTCAAAGTCTGAAACTTGCTGCAAAATTAAACAAAAATTAAAACAAAATTAAAAGTCCAAATACATACCATCTTTGAAAGAGGGCTTGTAGCTCAGCTTATTAGCAGCATTCACCCTTACACCGGAGGTTCCGAGTTCGATTCCCCCCTTCCCCAGTATCGCTTGTATGAATAAAAAATACATACAATCTTTAAATTAGCATAAAATTATGATTTGTGAATTGATTGTGGGGCTACCTTGCGAGAGAGGAACTGATCATACATAGTGAGGAGACCTAATCTGTAAACCGGCTCGGTGGAAAAGACGGGCGCAGATAGGCCGAGCTGCTTCATGGCGTACGGAAGCGCGCCGAGGTGAAGTGTATCCGAATGCGACAGCAAGACTGCATCCACCGTCGAAGCTACCCTGCAAACACCGGAATTCCACTATTTAAGCTCCGAATAGAAGCAGGAATGCGAGTAAGAGATTGAATTGGAGAGAGAGAGAGAGAGAGACCTGGAGAGGGGTTGAAGGAGGGAGGGGTCGAAGTGGTCGTTCCATCCGCAGTCGATGAGGAAGTTGAAGTCGTCGATTGAGACCAAATACGACAGTGGATTCTCGTTGTAGACGCCGGACAGTGGCGTTACCTGAACTGAAGTTCCCATTCGAATTCTTCTTCTTCTTCTTCTTCTTCTTCTTCTTCGAGTCTTTCCCTCTCTTAAATCTCTGCAACTGCGGAGAATGAAATGTTTGTTTTAAAAAGAAGTAAAGGGAGGGGATAGGAAAACAGTTGACGGCGCCGTTTCTAGTTGCCTTCTCTCCAATGAAACACGACGAGTCGTTTCGCAAACCAAGTGAACTTTTATTTATTTTTTGTGTATTGTTTGTTTTTTGTTTTTTGGGCCTTAATTTGAGAGTATATGATATCCATATCCAGCCCATTAATCACAATTGAAGCTTCTTAAAAGTCTGGATAAATGTTAGGCCCGTTGATCAAGACAGTAGTATTGTTGAAAAAATTTAAATATTGAGATTTATATGTCGTATAAAGATTAAATCACAGTCATCCGGCAGTAATTAATGCGGTGATGCTCACCGTCACTTAAGGCGAGTAAAAAAGCACTCTTAATTCTTTGGCGGCGTCTGGTTCTGTTGAAGTGTGTTTTTATCGCTTTGTTGTCTGTTGTTCTGTTTGAGCTGTTTTCTCATTTTTCTCCCATTCAGACATCTGCTTGATCAGTTTTACAAAGAAAATATAAAATCTCTTATTTCAAAGATGTTTCTGTAATAAGGTATGACAAGAATGACAAGTACATTTCGTTCATTAGCCGGTCGAAGAAATTGGATCGGAAATGTTTCAAGTATCAGATTTCGGAAAATAAACATCGATTGCTAATTCCCTGTATCAGTTTTTGTTCAAGTTGGAAAAGGACTCTCAATTCCAAGGAATGTACAACTTTCATTTTGCTCTGCAAGCAAGCACTGAGCTCGCAGGCGGCCGCACAGATAAGTGGCTCATACTTCAATCTGGTGAGCTTTATCGTTCATGTTTGGCAAGGGTCCGTCCCATAGCTCCGCTAGTTCCTTCCTTATCCAAGAAATGAAAACAATTGGTCCCAGCGTCGAAGGCACCTACATTCACCAATAACGCAGGAATATTCAAAGAGGTGGTCGAGACTCAAGCCGTGCAATCAACTCTTCTATGAACTCTGACAACTAAAACTACCCCAAACAAGCTAATGGAAGCTCTCAGTCATATCCAAATGTTAGCCAAAGCAATTTTGATATGATTTTGTCAAATAAACACCCTCTAATTTTGTCGAGCACCATAGCTTAGTGTTAAATGTACCATTTACTGAATAAACCGGACCATGAAGGCGGCAAAATCCCTCGACTCTCATGGGAGAATAGCAGATAACACAAATCAACTTTAAAAACAACAAAAGGACTTACCAGATAAAGAAGCGCAGGTTGAGGTGAGTGCGTCAAGATGCCAGCGGCTAAAGCCGTAACCAGCCCAATGGCATATCCAGGAAGGGCATACCAAATATACTTGTGCCCCTTTGAGGAATGCATATCCAACAGATTTACCGAATCCTTGCTCCTTCGATGATCAAAACATAGAACTAATGCCAGTAGCATGGCAGGAATTGCCTGCAATATAACACGAACAAAAGAAAATTTAAATTTGCTAGGGGCAAGAGTAAGTACTCCGAACAGAATATGCATGATGATCATGTCAAAATAATACACTAAAGAGGAAAGAGAATCTTACGGGCTTGCAAATTTGCAATTATGAGAAAGGTAGTCTGAATTAATTAATTTGTAGACTTACAAAATGAACGGAAAACAACAATGAAGGCCCAGACAAATCAAGTAATTGACCATTACTTTAATGACCCGATAATAAACATAACTGGAACATTCAAAAAGTACTGAGTACTGACTCTAGATTTAGGGACTAACCCACAATGCTTATAGCATAATAAACCTTATTCTTAGTCTGGCAAAGGTAAACTCTAATTAAAACTATGAATGCAGCACGACATTGATTGTTGCAGTCACCGAAAGAGAAATGCCATCATTAGTTATAATAAGTTAAAGTAGTTACATTGTTGAAAAAGGATGTCATACCATGTCACCGAGACCAAGCATCATGAAGTCTCTGGCACCTCCAGGAATCTCTCCACCGAATAAGTTCCTAGGAAAGACAATCTTCACAGGCAATTCCAACTTCTTTGTTACCATTTGCAGCCCAGGAAGACTCAAACTATTTGCAACAGTATGAACTGGGTTTGAGGCTTGTTGTGTTGCCACTGATACCATGACATTCGCCCCAAAAAATCTCTCAGAGAAGAAAACCCAGAATATGTCATATACGAATAGGCAGACAAGGAGCATCGCACAAATTTTGATGTTTGGAAGACGGACATGACTCACAAAGGCAATACATATGGAAATGCCCAACAAATTGTTCAATACCCAATGTCCAGAAACAAGCCAAGCAGCAACTGTACCAATGCATAACAGCAATAACAGCGCTTGGACTCGCGTAAATGACTTGGAACAACACCTTGACACATATGGATCCGCAAGACCAAATTGTGACTTCAAATAGGCTACATAAGGAGATAGGCAGAAAAATAGGGAGGAAACGGAGGCAACGGCCGTGAATACAGTGAGGAGTTGTGAGACGGAAGTGAACAAGTAGAACATCAAAAGCAAGCTTATAGAGCTCATCACCGGGATCATGAGTGCTTGGGACCTATCTAATGTAATTGATGTTTCGGATAAGTCACGGTTTTTCTCCATTTCTTTCCCATAATTTAGAGCACGAAATGCGGATCCAAAAGTCACGCCTACTGCCGTTACAACTAGAGTAATAGGTGCAGGCTCCAGCAAATAAAAAAGCTTCCAAAGAGGCTCCATAACTAATCAACCACACAATTTATTCCAATTCCCGTCTCAAACTTGATTTCAATGCATATAAACTAACACAAAAGGTCAGAGACTTTGGAACCAAAGTTGCAGTGTTTCTCCGTCTGACACTTGAGCAGAGAAACCCATGCAACCTGCAAAACATCAAGTAGAAAAATGTTTATTGCCAACTTTTTTCAAGGAATGGAATCCCTATTCAAAATCATATTGAGTACACCGTATTATATCAACGGGAGAAGAAAAAGATATTTGACAAGGCGATATTCTATACTACTCTAATCTACAATGAGGGGAATCCGAACTTAGGTATCGGAGGCGATATTCTATACTATATCAAAGAAAGAGATGCCTAACCCACTTCTGCAAAAGGTTTAAAAATCTCAAAAAACTTGGTTTTTGCATCTCTTTCTTACAAAATCCCAACTCAGCTATACTTTGCACCCACAATTGGGCAAGTTAAATTGACTATTTTGGAAATTCCGTTGGGACCCTAATTCAATCTCACACAAAAAAATCAATCTTTAACATTTTCTTTTCCTTTTCCCCCAATTTTCTGAGCCACCAAACAAAGGGTAAGACTCAAAATGTCAAATTTTCATTTCCTTTCCTACATTTTCCCATCAACCAAACAGCCCCTTATCAAAACCCAAAGGAAAAAAAACAAGCATTAGTAAATTTACGAAAGCAAGTACCAAATTTTGAGAATTCTTAGCAATTTACATACAATTATAGCTAAAGATCTGAGAAAAAACAGCCAATTGGAATGAGAAATTGGAGTTTATAAAAGTGATTGCTGAGAGGACTAACCTTGGACTTTGAGGGCTTTGAAAAACCTTTGCTTCCTCTCTGGTTAAGCAAAGCAGGTCTTTTTTCTCGGAGCTCTATACAAACAATGGGAAACAACTTTTTCTAGTTTTCATTTTCGCCTCAAAACTTTCACTATTTTCTGAATTAATCCCCAATTATGGGTAGTATTCTTGATTTTATCTTATATATAGGGGTCACAATGTAATTGACTTTATCTCTTAGTATTTTCCCAATTTTCTTTGCATAGTGATCGAATTTTTATATGGGTCATCTTTGGGTTGGGTTTGTTGGGGTACAACGGAGCAGTTGCTGGATCGGCATATTGGGCCTAGTTTGGACTCATAGGTAACGACGTGTTCGGTATAAGTTTTTTAAAAATAGTTGTTTATTAATATTTTTATCGGATTTAAAAATATGTCACATCCTAATTAAAAGTAATTGAACAACATTAAGGAAAATTAATGCAAAGATGGAGCATGTTAGTTGCAAATCACATGTCAAGTCATCATTATTTCTGATAATTGAGGCTCAATGGATGATAGATCCATCCATCATCTTAGAATCTTTTGATCTAACATCCTTGCAAGTAGCAACCCAAACAAGTAGGACGCAATAGATTGTGGAAATTATTCATTTGTTCCAAAATTTACCCATTTAACCTAATTTTTTAACTCACAAGAAAACATGTCATGGTCAACGTGATTTTGCTCATGTAGTATTTATGTGATCATCAATGCTTTGTTTATCTTTACAATAACAACAAAGATGAAGATTTAGATTTCGAACCATCGTTTGTAACAAATAGAAAAAAGAATAATTTTTGTTCATAAAATCTTAGCTCATGACTTCCGTCAATAGAATAGGAATATAATCTCACTAAATCAAATAGTCATTGCAAGCAAACTATGAAGAACGAGACTCGAACTTAAATACAGAAGCGAAACACAATGTCCTAATCAACTTCTTGACCACAAATTTTGGCATGCAAACTGGAAACAACTTCGCGGACAAATTGGCCCCCAAAATTCAAAGTGGTTAATCACCTAACTTACTTCTAACCAATCCGACCCACATTCTCACCATTCTTTTAATTGGGTTTTGCGTTCACCATCCACCGTCAAAATCATAATGCATATAGTCAGTAGGGCCCATCACACAAATAAGTCGGACGCGTGGGCCCCACAAACCCAATCCTCCTTCTCCATCGGCTTATAAAACCCACCACCTCCACGACTCCACCATCCATCTCCTTCGGTCTCCATTTTCTTTTCTTTTTTTTTAGTAACAAATCTGTACGATTTAATTTTCTCATTAAATCAAGCATAATTTGAGATACGGAAGAAAGCTCCAATTTTCATTTCCTTATTTATTTATTGAACGCAAGTTACCAGAGCAGTCATTATATACAGTGAGTTTCACGTATGGCTATGAAGAATCGATGTTAGGGAAGAGAGAGCGTATAACGGCGACAATGATGCATGTGAATGCAGTCCTGGTCGCCATCACGGTGGCTCTGTTGGCGTGCGCTCCTCGAAGCATTTACTCCGAGGAGCGGCGCCTCCTGGTGAACATGACTATTGTCCGGAACGCTTCCGCTCTGGGAGCTTGTAAGTTTCTTCTCATTAACTCAAAGAAAGAAAAATATTAAAGATTTTTATTTATTTGTTTATTTATATAGTTTGCTTGGATGGGAGTTTGCCTGCGTATCATCTGCACAGAGGATTCGGGGCCGGAGCAAGAAACTGGCTTTTGCAGTTCGAGGTAATTCTCTTTTTTTAATTATTTTTAAAAATAAAAGCCTGTCCTCAAGACAAAAGTTCTTTCTTTCTAATATTTGCATCTCGCCACATGTCTCTTAAATTAATTTTCATGCAATAAAAATGTTATTATAGCATATTTTTTCTTAAATATTACGTAAGATTGACTGATATGAAAAGTGAATAATTGAAATTAAAAGTATAAAATTTAATAGTTATAGAAATTAAATTTAACAACTAAAACATCAATAAAATGCTATGTAATATTGAAGCTGAACCCCTACAACATTATCTCAAGACAATAACATATATCGGTAAAAGTATAATGATATTTAAAGTTAATAACATATAATTGAAAATGATCGATTTGAAATTTTACAGTAACATTTTAACGTAAGTACTATCCATTGACCTTTGTTGACAAGACTCACGAGAGCCACCCATGACTTCCACTTGGGTTTGGACTTCCGAGTACAATTGGAAAACCAATACTACATCGTCATTAGTTATTTGTCTTGTGCACGTTACCATACACAACTTGCACTACCCGTGGGCGCTTTCAGCCGCACTACTGCGGGTGGCAGCTGAAAACAACGATAGGTTTTGTCGGTTGCCATTTCAAGAACAAATCGCAATGACTAGTTAGTGCCTCGAGATCAATTAGTTAAGAGTATTCATTTTTATATTCAAAGTTATGAGTTCGATTCTTCTCCCACTATATTGAGTATTCACTTTTACATTCAAAATTATGAGTTCGATTCTTTTTCGCTATATCAATTTAAGAGTTATGGAGTCGAGTGGTTGTTCCAAAAGTGGTTCGTTGGGATCTCTTTGTGACGTTTGTGTTCACTTATGAACTACGCGATGTTGATCAATCAGTTAAATCGGTTAGGTAAGTTGGTGTGTGGGGATCCAATTCCGAAGTTGAAACTTTATGATCAAGCTTTAAGTTTTGCATTCATAATCATAAATCATGATGTTAAATCATAGCCGTTTGATTAATTGAATTAGGGTGGAGGGTGGTGCAATGATGTAAAATCATGCTCGGATAGAGCCAACACGCGAAGAGGATCAACACGTTATATGAGCAAGTGGGAGGTCTTTTCTGGAATTCTCAGCAATAATGCATCTCTTAATCCAGGTAATTAAATCATCTTCAATGCATGCTTAACTAAAAGTCATTGATTCAACTTGACAAAAATTTGGGTATGGATGTCTGATCACATAAGACATATTTCTCGAAAGCATTAGACTTTTATATTTTAGTCTCACTAGACTCCTCGTTAGTCTTATTCGACTCTACGCTGGTCTAACTCAGTGTGAGAACTGTCATAATAAGACAACTCTACTCAAGTTTCTCTTGATTTAACCATATCTTACAATCTCACCTAGACACCTAATATGAAAGATGTCACAGTCAGACAACCCTAATGAAATTTTCTTTTATTTACCATATCTTGTGGTCCATATATGCCCATCACATTTTCACATGCTATGCTAGTATTGCTTTCATAATTTAGGTCTATATGTTTTGACATACAGCTAAGAGAGATTTGTTTCTCTGCATTAATTATTCAATAATTTACCACTAATTCCAAATGCTATTGACTTAATTTGAACTTAAGCATAAGAAAAAAAGATTATCACTTTTGTTAATCATTCGTTTGTGGAATGTGGGTCTTGTAATCTATTGGGAAGTTGTGTATGGCGGACGGTCCATGTTTCCTTTGCATTTTCTGTTCACGTGAAAAAAAAATAGAGATGACAGCTATTTTCTGAGTGGTAGCTTCTGATCTAGCGACCATCCTTCCAGCCTTTCCAGTCTTGTCATTTTTTCTTGTTGTTGGACTGTTTAAGGCTGTGGCAAACATAGTCCAGAGTGCACATTGGACTACATGTCCCAGGACTATGAGTTAACTTGGTCGTCCAGTTGGAAGTTCTGAATCTACTTCGGTAGGCAAAACTACAGTAACTCAAAGATGTTGACCTCTTTGTCCAGTCCTTGATGGCATAGTTTTATCCACTTAATCTGATCTTCCAATACGTTGAATTTGCAATTTGTAGCATTGTATACATTGTTGACTCATTATCTAACAACATAAACTTTTACGGTTACTAGTTGTACGTGCATTATTGAGTTTGATTTTCGTTCTCCACTTCTTTGTTGGTGTGTATGGTGTACGGTGAGGTTACACCTATATGTTTGTCTCTCTTTTCCTATGGGTTTACCTGATCTCGACATGGGGGAAGGTGTAAGTTTGATACATATTATTGACCTATTATTTGACAATTTAAGCTTTTGATGAGACTAGTGGTTGTGAGTCTTCTTTTGAAAATGGTTTTGAGTTCGATTCTTGTTCCCTACTTATTTGTTGGTTTGCACGGTGCATAGTGAGCTAAACCTATATGTTTGTCTATTTTTCTTATTGATCTACATCTACGAGTCAAGCGCGGGAACAAATGTGTAAACTTGATATATATGTAAATTATCTGATAACTTTTATTGGCTAACACAAATTTCTTAATTAATCATGTCCTTAGACATGATATATAACAAAAGGATGAAATCTTGCACTCAATTCATTTGGGAAATTGTTATATTCTTAAACTTAACTATTATGTTCTAATTTTGAACCAGATTTTTACAATTGGAACCGAGTGAAGCTTAGGTATTGTGATGGAGCTTCATTTGCTGGAGATGCAGTAGTTAAAAACGGGGTATTTCTCTCTAAACAAATAATTTGTTCCCGCATTCTTCACCTTAACAATTTTATCAACAATATTTTCATATCAATGTCGTCCCTGTCGAAAAATCCGTCGTCTTTTACTTAATTAACTGATCATTTCTTTGCATGTATGTGTGAATGCGCGTGTGAAATGACAGACATCGTTGCTCTATTTCAGAGGGCAAAAGATTTGGGAAGCAATCATCCTTGATCTTCTGCCGAAAGGTTTAGGACAAGCGCGTAAGGTAACGCGGATCAAAGAAATTGCTTAGACATTTTCGACGCGAACTTAGACATTCAAATTCAGCAAGCAACTCATTGCATTCCATCTATTTTTCTAGGCTTTGCTATCAGGTTGTTCTGCCGGGGGTTTAGCATCATTTTTGCACTGTAACAACTTCACTAACTACTTACCAAGCAATACCAGTGTGAAATGCTTGAGTGACGCCGGATTCTTTCTCGATGAGTAAGTTCGTTATGTTTATTTTCCAACTCCAAAGTAAATTTCAGTTAATTAATGAGTATATCTTGAAATTTCGGTGTCACATTTTGTTGTAGACGAGATATAAGTTTGAACCACACCATGAGGTATTTCGTAAAAGATCTTGTGACTCTACAGGTAACACGTTCTAATGCCGAAACAAACCAAAATTTTGATTGATTCTATATTTTGCATGTTCTTATAAGTATATATATGGATGGCAGGGAGTAGAGAAGAATCTGGATGAGAACTGCACCAAGAATTCCGTTTATCCCGAGTTGGTAAGATTTTCGTAGCATCGATCGTTGAACTGTTAGCCGATTAAACCACATGGTTTTAACATTTGCCTTTGTTTTGATGCAGTGTTTCTTCCCACAGTATGCATTGAAATTCATCACAACACCTTTCTTCATATTGAACTCAGCCTATGATGTTTACCAGGTATAAATTTTGAAATATTTACTACCTGCAACGCGTTTCGTACCTTTTTTTCTCTCTGCATCTCTCGTCACATGATGCACGTAATTAGTCCTTCTCAATCAATAGACCTCGTAATGTTCACAGTTCCATCACATATTGGTGCCGCCTTCAGCCGATCCACATGGACACTGGAACCGTTGCAAATTGAATCCGGCAGCATGCAACCCTGACCAGTTAAATACATTGCAAGGTTCTTCTTCAATTCTTTCCTTTTATGTTCCTTTAAGTTGCATGATTTTCTTTAACCAAAGCGTGATTACGGACGCGCGTTAGCTGAATCATCGTTATTTTTTGCTTTAATCGTCAGAATTCAGGCGGGATATGATCGTCGCGATGGGATTGTTCTACAAATATTCCAGAAGAGGAGGGATTTTCCTCAATTCCTGTTTTGCTCACTGCCAAAGTGAGTCTCAAGACACATGGTTTGGTGACGACTCTCCAAGAGTACACAATAAGGTATTAATGGTAATATTGCTACAATTTAAGGAGAGGCATGTAGTTTCATATGCTAAGAAAGTTAGAAGATTCGGGTAAAGGCTGTGGACTGATAAGGTGTTTTTACAGACAATTGCAGAAGCAGTAGGTGATTGGTACTTCAGCAGAAGGATAACAAAGGAAATTGACTGCCCATATCCTTGTGACACCACCTGCCATAACCTTATACCATCGGCTCAGGTAACTAATGTTGTCATGATTTTCGGGCGTAATTATAGAGAGATTCTAACATACAACCGGAATATATCTCATGTTAGTATCATTCGTCACGTAATCAGAGACATACTGACTGTATTTTGCACCCAAGACTTTCCCGTACTTGTTTTGTTTTATTAATTCCATTGATCTGACCTAAAAAAATATATATTGCAGGCCCTTTAAGAAGATTTACAAGCTATTAGCTAGGTCAAACATTTTCAAGGAGACAAAGGTCTTCAGAAGCTTTTCACAGGGAAGAAGCAGGAATACCAGTATACAAACAAAGTGATACACATAGCATAGCTTATTGGAAAACAGGAAAAAACAAAACAATTATTCTTTTATATCAATTCGATTCAATTCATCAATAAATTATAACTTCATTTATTTTTATTTTTGTTCAAATGGATGCTTGCGGAGTGTTCATCTTTTTTTTTCTCCCTTTTCTCCGATGGAAAAAATTGCCTTCCAAAGAGCTTGAGGCCCATAGCTCAAATCTGAATCCAAGATTCTTATTGGGTTTGAACATTATCTGGCCCAAAATTCTTACTGTTCAGTAAACATGCCGTTAATAATTGAAGCCCAAAGAAAATCACCTTCAATAGAACAATCCAAGTTAACTCTCCCAAGTGGCGAAAGAAAATAGAGTAACGGGTTAGAATTAAATAGGTTTGATGTTCGATTCCCTCCAATCCATCACGAGAATACATACAGTATTCTTCTTTTTAGACCAACTTCAATTGAAGTTCTTCAAATCCAAAATTTAGAATTTAGCAACCAAAATCACTCCAACTCAAGCTCAACTATTGTTAAATTCTCAATATTTCATCTGTATGATTTCAAATTTGAAAACTCCTTTTGCTGTTCATCCAACTCTCTATTATTTTTGGTCGTTGGATCGTTGACTGTTCATTTAAGTTTCCATTCATTTAGTGTGTGTTATACACTAAAACATAGTAAACTTTTCGATCGGTTTATACACTTGACATTTCAAACTCAATAACTTGTCATTTGCTTATAAGGTACAAGTTCTTGATCCCGAAACCTTTGTCTTTAACCGATACCAAAACCAAGTTCTTGATACAAGACAAAAGTTTCTCAAACTCTCAGCCTTGCAAGACAAATAGATTATTAGAAAAAAATGACTCATAACGCATGCACAACAATTCTACCAGATTCCCCTTACGTCAAAATTTTATTTTTTTGAATTGAAAATTAATTTCACCAGATTTCTTGAATATATTTAATTCGAGGGCTTCTTCGGTATTTCAAACAACAAAAACGAAAGCTCCCATCCCATCCCATCATTTGCATTCCATGCAAGGACAAACAAGTAATTTCCTCACAAATGATAACATCGCCACCCATTCGACATCGAACTAAATCTTCCAATCCAAGCTGAGAAGCTAAAAAGCTTCCACCAGCTGTCTCCAAACCGCCGCATTCCACCTCCACATCACCACAGCCTCGTGGTCCAAAATTACCAAACCGCCCTTCTTCATTAAATTTAAGAATTAGAACAAAACGATGCAAAGCCCAGTGGTTTTATTCAAACTGCCGCATTTGCCCTCGTCGCGACTCTCACATCATTCGCCATTTTTCTCACTCATCATTAGACACAAAAAGCTCGGAGCGAGAAGACCGAGAGAGAGAGAGTGGAGTGGCAGTAGCAGCAGCAGAAGTTACAGTTGTGGTAGGGTTAGGGCAATGCCTTGCTCTGCAATCGGCGGTGCTGGCGGAGGCGGTGGCGACGGTAATGGTGCTCTGAGCAATTTCAAGCTGAACGAGTCCACGTTCTTAGCCTCTCTCATGCCGAAGAAAGAGATTGGCGCCGATCGATTCATCGATGCGCATCCAAACTACGACGGCCGCGGCGCCCTCATCGCTATCTTCGGTAACTTTATGTTCAGTTCAATCGCTTAATTTCTGTTTGGGAGAAAAGAAAATGACGAAAGAAAGTTAAAGAAATGAGAATTGTTCTAATTCTTAACTGGTATGCTCTGTTTGATTCCTCTGATATGAAAGAAACGTGTGATTATAGTTGTGATTAGGCGTAATTAAGAAATTAGTTTAGAATTTAGTTTATCAAGTATTGGATTGATTTTGTGAGCTGAGGAACTTAAACTGTTGAACTGAAACTTTGATCAGATTCTGGAGTGGATCCAGCTGCTTCTGGATTACAAGTTACATCTGACGGAAAACCGAAAGTCCTAGATGTTCTTGATTGGTAACTAACTGTAATTAAACTAATTTATTTGAGCATAGGATTGGTATTACTAGAACCTTTGATTTAATCCGATAACTTCTGTTTTTTCAGCACTGGGAGTGGTGATGTTGATACTTCGAAGGTAGTGAAGGCGGATGAAAACGGTTGTATTTGTGGAGCTTCTGGTTAGTTTCTTGATCTATTTGTGTGTGTGCGCTTCTCTTTTCATAGTCGTTTAGAATTACCGCATTTTCCTTGAGCCTTGTAACCTGTGTTTATTTTTTGATTGACCGTCGGAATTTATACAGCCATCTTTAGCTTAAAGAAGCTATCTAATTGTAAGCTAAGCTCTGTTTTAAAAAATGCCGTGCTTGGGTTTTAACGCAAAGTTTTATACAGGAGCATCTCTGTTTGTCAACTCTTCATGGAAAAATCCTTCTGGTGAATGGCACGTGGGCTATAAGTTGGTATATGAGCTATTTACAGATACGTTGACTTCTCGCTTGAAGGTAAGCATTATGATCCATTGATTTGTTTATTCAAATTTTATTTGTAGTCTCTATCATCTGAAGTGATGATAATGGACACATTTTCCCTCTTTTGCTTTTATGTTTTCACTGACAGAAAGAACGAAGGAAGAAATGGGATGAACAAAACCAAGAAGAAATTGCCAAGGCTGTTAAACAGCTTCAAGAATTTGATCAGGTTTTTGAATATGCTTCTTCTTATTTTCTTTATTGGGAGCAAATATTACTTATGTACTCCATCATGTGTTGTTAATTTTATGTAAGCATACCATAAACTCAACTGAAAGTGTTAATTAAGTGAAAATGGTCATTGTTTCAATTTCAAATAAGCTTAATATTCACTTCCTCTGTCTACCTGGGTTGCACGTTATGCACTTTTACTAATCTGAGGATTAGCTTATTTTGGATGTAAAATTGTTTTCTTTTCACTGGGAAATGGCATCTCAGTTTATTAGTTTTTAATACCTTCTTGTTCAAATTAGTTCGTTGTAATACTAGAAAGGGGATGGATTCAACAGCTGTCAGTCTATCATTTGAAATGTATGTCTGTTAACGTTGGAAAGCATCTCTGATAAAATTCATCATAATCTGATCAATTCTATGCAAAGCTTTTCAGTTTCTTATACATGATTAGCAGAAGTAGTCTCCTGCAGTATGCTTGTATTATGTTGCTCCTAAATATGTAAGTTACTATGTTACCAATTCCAGAAACACAGTAGAGTGGATGATGTTAACTTGAAAAGGGCTCGGGAGGACCTGCAAAATAGAGTTGATTACCTACAAAAGCAAGCTGATGTGAGTGCAAAATATTTATTTATTTATTTATTAAAAAATAAATAAATTCCCATGCAACTCTTAAAGGTAGTAATTTTTTGTTTTATAGAGCTATGATGACAAAGGGCCTGTCATAGATGCTGTTGTATGGCATGATGGAGAAGTATGGAGGGTAGCCCTTGACACACAGACTCTTGAGGATAACCCAGATTGTGGAAAACTTGCAAACTTTGTGCCCCTAACTAATTATAGGTATGGTTGGGTTGGTTTATTGGAAGTTCTGTTAGAAAGTTGAGACAAAGAAACTTATTGTAATAAAATATCCTAATTTTCTTGAGACCACATTTTTCATCTTATTCCGAGTTGCAAACTTATTTATCTTTGGTGTTTTAGTTTCCAGTGCAGTGGCCATGATAATGGATTGATTCGATAGAATTTGTTAGTTACTCATATAAACCTTTATACAGGATAGAACGGAAATATGGTGTTTTTAGCAAATTAGATGCCTGTACATTTGTTGCTAATGTGTACGATGAAGGGAATATCCTAAGTATCGTAACAGATAGCTCTCCACATGGCACTCATGTTGCTGGTATCTCTACAGCTTTCCACCCGAAGGTACTATTATGCAGGCTTAAACATTTACTGCACTTTTTGTCAATGCTAGGGTAATATACTTATGATACATGTGGTGTTCTTAGGAACCCCTGTTGAATGGAGTTGCACCTGGAGCACAAATAATATCTTGTAAGATTGGAGACTCACGTTTAGGTTCAATGGAGACTGGAACTGGCTTGACTCGAGCCTTGATTGCTGCTGTGGAGGTGCTTTTAAATTCTATTATTTTCTAATAACTCAAAGAGAATCAACAGTTTTAATATGCCCAAGTCTTGTTTAGGATTCAGCATTGTGATACTAGTAGACTCCAATGCCTTGTATAGATGAGTATATTGATGGCCTTTACAATGTTTTCTGCAGCATAAATGTGATTTGATCAACATGAGTTATGGAGAACCTACACTGCTGCCAGACTATGGGCGTTTTGTTGACCTCGTTAATGAAGTATTATTTCTAAATTTGTGACTTTGTCTTCGATAACTGCTTACTTTTTTTTCCTCTCCTTTAATCTTTCATGCTCTCACACATGTTATATTCTAACCATTGGTGCTAAAACTAGGCTGTGAACAAGCACCGTCTAATATTTGTGAGTAGTGCTGGCAATAGTGGGCCAGCATTGAGCACTGTTGGAGCACCTGGTGGTACCACATCAAGCATTATAGGAGTCGGTGCATATGTCTCTCCTGCAATGGCTGCTGGTGCTCATTGTGTAGTTGAAGCTCCAGGCGAAGGGCTTGAGTACACTTGGTATATTAACTTCCTTCTTATGACTTTCAATTTTAAACAAGAGTTCCCTTTTTCGGCTTCATTTAAGTTGGTCTTCTGGTTCCATGACATTGTATGGTTGATATGCAGGTCTAGCCGTGGGCCAACCAGTGATGGAGCTCTTGGTGTCTGTATAAGTGCTCCTGGTGCGGCTGTTGCTCCAGTTCCTACATGGACTCTTCAGCGACGCATGCTCATGAATGGAACATCAATGTCTTCTCCATCTGCTTGTGGGGGAATTGCTTTGCTTGTTAGTGCAATGAAGGTACTTGTGTTATGCATTAGTAATCTTGTCGTTTGCTCCTTTGACATTGTTGGTACAAATATGTATTTTCTGGTGGAACTTCTTAAATCTATTGTTTTCTGCAGGCGGAGGGTATTCCTGTGAGTCCATACAGTGTAAGGAAGGCTCTTGAAAATACATCTGTTCCTATAGGCAGTTTGCCTGAAGATAAACTATCAACTGGACAAGGGCTTATGCAAGTTGACAAGTTAGACTTTTGATCTAAGCCTGAACTCTCTCCTACTATAGATATATGCATATAATTTTGATAGATATCTTGCTTGTTTACTGATTATCAGGGCACATGAATATCTAAGGCAGAGCCGGGATGTGCCATGTGTTTGGTATCAGATAAAGATAAATCAATCTGGTAAAACGAGTAAGTTCCATGCCCCCACAGCCCTCACTCTTCATTGAAAAGCACAGAATTGTTCGGCTTCATTTTAGCATGAGAATTCTTATTATCTTGCATGATGGGATAATATTCTCCAAAATTCTCTTCTGATATTTAAAAATTGTTAAACATGTCTCCTATAGAAAAGGCTAAATTTGTCAAACTTTTGTTAGATTTGTTGATGCCCTTATGCATGTTAGTATTAAGTCTGATATCATGGATCTTCATTTTTATAGTCAGGTTTCATTTTTTAATTCACTAGTTATTAGGCTTTGGTAATAGTTTCATGTTTGAGAATCGTTCTTTTGATTTTAGGTTATGTTGATGCTCCAAACTTACTTTGTTGTGTGATTTGATGACAGCTCCTACATCACGAGGAATCTACTTAAGGGAGGCTAGTGCGTTCCGACAATCTACCGAGGTGAGATTATTTATTGACATGATGGACTTTCATAATATGACTGCGTACTTCGAAATTTATACTAGTTTGCTGGAACATTCAGGTCAAATTATTTGGTCATTGAGAAATGGTTAATGCTATAGTTCTTAGTTGTAATTGAATTGTTATACTTGAAATGTTCACCTACTATTCTTATGATTACACCTGAGAGGCAAGAAGTTTTCTCTGTGTAGAATGTTATCAATCTGAGGTTATAAGTTAGTTCACTACTATTCTTATGATTACACCTGAGAGGCAAGAAGTTTTCTCTGTGTAGAATGTTATCAATCTGAGGTTATAAGTTCTTTTCGTTATGCAATTGTTGTATAATTAGTTATATCTTGAACTCAAAGTCAAGTTTTATGTATATGTTTATGAACTTTCTTTTGATTTCAACTTGCCTCCCTCCTATTATAAGTTTACTTTCTTTTTAGTTAAACTTGCTAAGAACAACTTTGGAAACATTTCTTCCAGTCCATGTTTCCACTTTCATAGCATCTACCAATTCTATCATAGCTGATGTGGTGTTTCTAACAGTGGACAGTGCAAGTTGAACCAAAATTTCATGAAGGTGCTAGTAATTTGGAAGATTTGGTTCCTTTTGAAGAGTGCATTGAGCTACATTCCAGTGAGAAGGCAGTCTTGAGGGCTCCTGATTTTCTCCTTCTTACTCATAATGGGCGTAGCTTCAAGTTAGTTAGCACTACTTCAATGTGCCTTTTTTCATATTAAGAATTCCCCTGGTTTTCTTCATCTGTAAAATTAACGAACTTGATCTTCTGCTATGCTAATTCGCACATGTGGTTGCTATATCAGTTAAAGAATGCCTGAATCAGTTGTTGCATTGCATGCACATATTTGTGTGTTGTCATACTTTTATATTTGGCTTGGAATATAGCACATAGTTTCTTGTGAGTGCATATGCTTGTGGGAGCTACCTGCTCTCAAATGATGACATAGCCAATTACTTGTGAACTAGTCCCCAGAACAGAGTGAATGGGCAGGGTCTTGAGCTTTATTTTGATATAAGTTTCCATCATTGGAACATATATGCATCAAAACGTGCATGCACATGGAACAAAGCCGCATGTGCATAAACTACTTGTACAATACTTTATAAATGTTTTTTGTGCTGTCTTGAGATTCTGGACAAGTTGAGTGTCAGTTTATTCATCATCATTTACAAGTTCCTCTTTCGTTCTTTTCAGCATAGTAGTGGATCCCACCAACCTTAGTGAAGGTTTGCATTATTTCGAACTATATGGTGTTGATTGTAAAGCACCATGGCGCGGCCCTCTTTTCAGAATCCCTGTTACCATAACAAAGCCTATAGCTGTGTTAAGTCGACCTCCACTGTTGTCATTCTCTAGGATGTCATTTTTGCCAGGTATGAGCAGTGTTACTTGTGTTTTTGATTGGATGGTATGGATCACATGTACTATTCTTTCATGGTGGCAATTCCTCTTCTTGATGTTAGGCCACATAGAAAGGAGATTTATAGAAGTACCTCTTGGTGCTACATGGGTTGAAGCAACTGTGCAAACATCAGGATTTGATACAACCAGAAGATTTTTTATTGACTCTGTTCAGGTACAGCTTGCAGTTAAAACTTATATCAGATGATCTAAATCTGTATTAACATGCTTGCTATGTCCAGCTATGTCCCCTGCAAAGGCCTCTTAAATGGGAGAGTGTTGTAACATTCTCTTCTCCTGCTGCCAAAAGCTTTTCATTTCCTGTTGTGGGTGGTCAAACAATGGAATTAGCTATTGCTCAATTTTGGTCGAGTGGCATAGGAAGCCATGAAACAACTATTGTGGATTTTGAGGTATGCAGTTAATATCTAGACTTGGGACATCTAGTAAAATTGCAATACTTTTATTGTTTAGTAACCAAAATCTTCTAGTTTTTTACATTTACTGATGACGCCATGAATTTGCTTTGTGGTTAACTTTCTAGATTTCTCTATTATTCTGATGTTGTACCTCATTTGATTTCTACGTTAACGCCTTATAGTTTCAGATTTTCAGTTATGTTCTTGATTTTCAAATTATATGAATTGAGAGAAACTGCATTTTCACCCAACCGATAGGCTTTGTTCTAGTTCTTCAACTGAATTTTCATCATTTTTTGAAAATCTTAGATATAAATCTAAAACCTTTATAATCACTTAATTTTAGTTTTATTGTCAGTAATACGGTTTCTTAAGCGACAAAAAGGCAGGAAATATCTTATAATGAACTTCATTAGAAAGCCTTACAAATGGGTTTTGTATAACTTTTTCAGATTGTGTTTCATGGAATTAGCGTTAATAAAGATGAAGTAGTACTTGATGGAAGTGAAGGGCCGACCAGAATTGAATCTGAAGCTCTACTGGCTTCTGAGACACTTGCACCGGTTGCTGTTCTAAACAAGGTGAAGTTGCTCCCCTATAATAGATGATGATAGTCATACATGTTTCTTAACTGCTTGGTACCCTTATGTTATAATATATTATCTTTTCCTCTTGAGATCAATTTGCAGATAAGAGTTCCATACCGGCCGGTTGAGTCTAAACTTTGTTCTCTCTCAACAGATCGTGACAAACTACCCTCAGAAAAACGTATTATGGCACTTACTTTAACGTGAGTTATGGTCTGATGTTTATTAATTAGTAGTCTGCACTTTGTGTTTTACAGTAATAAATCCTTTCTCTTCTGGTTCATGCAGCTACAAGATCAAATTGGAAGATGGAGCCGAAGTAAAGCCTCAAGTTCCATTACTTAACAATCGCGTATATGACACCAAATTTGAGTCTCAATTTTATATGATCTCTGATGCAAACAAGGTACTTTTGAGCGTTGTTTTTTGTCATAGTTGAATATGAAATTTTGAAATTGATTGTTACCACAGGGAAGTTAAGGATGCATTTCCCTCATCCCAATTATCATGTATACATGTTTAATTATTGGAACCCTTTGAGTGTACTCTTTTCATTAGAGTATCTTACTTCCCTTTCTGATCGTAGCGTATATATGCAATGGGTGACACCTATCCAAGTAAATCAAAACTGCCCAAGGGAGAGTACAATTTACGGCTATATCTAAGGTACAGTCCTCTTCTTGAGACAACACATAACCAGCATACCCTTGCATGCTTTTATTTGCCTGCAATTAGGACTTATTTTACTACCACTAATTATCTTTCAGTTTCCCTTTTAAGTTTATTGAAGTTATTTTTTAAATGTGAAATTATCTTAATATGAATATACCTGGCATTGTTTGCCGCCATGGACGCTAACACTGGAAAGCTGCATTAGGCACAAGTCAATTTTCTACTAGATTAACAAAACTTGCTGCTATTCAAACATCATCTAATATGAGGTGTTTCAACCTTAGACATGACAATGTGCAATACTTGGAAAAACTGAAGCAGCTGGTGTTGTTCATCGAGAGAAATTTGGAAGAGAAGGTAGAGTTATTCTATATAGTGATGTGCTTTTCTTAATATAACTCTCTTTTAATCAAAATTGTAGAAGATTATCTGCAATATTTATACCCCTGGATCAATGCGTCTATGTTTCATTACTTATTAAATGTTCTGATTTATTTTCAAACCAGGATGTAATCCGATTGAGCTTCTTCTCCCAACCTGATGGCCCTTTGATGGGAAACGGTAGTTTTAAGTCCTCAGTATTAGTTCCAGGGTATGCGGCTGAATAATTTGTTCTTGTGGTTTAATGATATCATTTTGCAATGTTATTTAACTTCTTGATCTTTGGTAGGAAAAAAGAAGCATTCTATCTGGGTCCACCGTCCAAAGACAAGCTTCTAAAGGTATTTTTCTGTTTTTTTATTTATTTTTAATTTGATGTAAGCGTTAAAGATTTTAATTCTAGTGATATGTTTTGCAGTTTTCTTCACAAGGATCTGTATTACTTGGAGCCATCTCGTACGGGAAGCTATCATATGTTGATAAGGGAGAGGGGAAAAATCCACTAAAGAACCCTGTGTCTTATCAGATTTCCTATATAGTGCCACCAAATAAGGTTTTTATATATAGTCCTCAGTGTCCTAAGACAACATCATATGTGTCCTCATGTGACTGACCAGCTGACTTGAGCTTTGGTTAAATCTACCGTTTTCATTAGTTATTTAGCCAACAAAAACATGCGTATATAAATAGTTTTCATTACAATTACAGCTGGACGAGGACAAAGGAAAAGGTTCTTCTACTTCCACCAAGCCTGTTTCTGAGCGGTTAGAAGAAGAGGTATGTAAGGCACATTAGTTTCTTCATCTGTTCTGGATGCATCAGATCTTTATGCGGGTTACTTTGGGTAAATTTGTTGGTAATTTCTGATTTTTAAATTGGAAAAGTTGAAAGCATGCTACTCATTCCCACCTGTATCCGACACTTGTGTGGAAATTGGTAGTAAAATTCACTGACTTAACTAAGTAATAGATATAGCTACCTAAGGTGCTATCCTTTTTTTTTTCAAGTGGCTCGTACCAAGCTGAGAAACATGATATTTCTGTAGCACTTCTAGAACTGAGCTTATGCATTCAGTTACCCTTAATTACAGCTTTTCAAAGTTGGTAACAGATTTGTCTAGTGAGTCCTCATATTATTCTTTACCTTGGCGCTTTTATTATAAAAGCTCCTTGTCTTCCTGTCAGATTCCGAGGTTCACAAATCTTTCTACCTGAGATACTGTGATGCTCATTGTTTGTACTTTGTGAATCAGGTACGAGATGCAAAGATTAAAGTTCTTGCAAGCCTGAAGCAAGATACTGAGGAAGAATGCTTGGAGTGGAAAAAATTATCTTCCTCTCTTAAGGTTAGATCTCATATTGTAATGGTATAGATAAATGATTTAGGTCTATATGATCAGGAATTGACTATTTTAGGTCATTTGATGACATGTAAAGGAAGATTTATTTGAATTCAGTTTCCGGCATTGTCTATATGGTAGGGTTCTTATATTGAGTTTGCTTAATTCAACATGGTTAGTGGGGCTTTGACTTCTGAGTGCCATGTCATCAACTTTGCATATGTTACACATGGACACGACACTCACATTTGAGCTTCTAGTTTAAATCTGTTCCAGAACTATACGTTTTGACCTGTTAATTTATACTTACAGTCAGTGCATGTAAAAATATATTTGGTTTCAAATTGAGCATCTGCTTATTAAGTCTGTTGAGACTAGCCATCTGGATTATCATATTATGCTTGAGGTTTCTGTAGCATCTAGGACTCACTCGTTGGATGTACCTTATGTTTCTCTTTTCAGTCTGAATACCCTAAATACACCCCATTGTTTGCAAAGATCTTGGAAGCTGTACTTTCTCGGGGCAATGACAAGGACAAAGTCTGCCATGAAAAAGAGGTAGTGTAGTACAACTATGTGGCCAAGAATGATGTAGTTTTGTAAATTTTTAATCCCTTTCAAGTGATGATATATAATTCATGTTCCACTTCTGGAAGTTGTGGGGTTGGTTGCCACGTGATTACCTCACCAAATGTTTTGGGTTTAGGGTAATTGATCATGGGCAATCGGATGCACGAATTACCCGTCTACATCATTTTTCAATACATGATGAACCGATCATGGGCAATCGGATCTCCATGCATGTATATGCTTGCGGGGTTTGTTTATGCAGTGATCTAATAGCAGTCATCACGTGCTTTGCTTTGCAGGTTATTGATGCAGCAAATGAGGTGGTTGACAGTGTTGACAGAGATGAGCTGGCAAATTTTTTTGCACTAAGAAGTGATCCCGATGATGAAGAGGCAGAGGTGTGTTATGTGTTAAATCATACTTTTTGTTTTTATTCCGTCTTTCTTGAAACCGTTGTGAAGATCTGCCAAAATTATTTCAGAGAATCAACAAATCTTACGAGATTTTTTCATTTGGATTTATCTATAGGTTAATAATAACCAGTACTGATTCTTGTTATAGAAAATTAAAAAGAAGATGGAGACAACCCGTGATCAATTAGCAGAGGCATTGTACCAGAAAGGACTGGCACTGGCAGAGATTGAATCTTTGCAGGTTGGAACAGTTATTTCTTTCGAAGAACTTTCGCGGTCATCTAAGGTTAATCTTCTGTTTTTAAAGTTTGGTATAAAGTATGTGAAAGGTACACGGTCAGATTTTATTTGAGTTGGTCAGCCTGAGATGGTTGTATGTTTGATTCTTTCTAGGATGTTGAGCTTTAAACTTGTGTGGAACTTTTTTTTTCCTTCCATTTTCCATAGAAAAGCTTCTACGATTGCCATGCTGGTATGAATATACGTACTTTTTAATCTGAGATCATTTCTCCACACCTATGAATATACGCACTTTTTCCTTTTTAAGTTTGAGTATTACAGTCAATTTGCTTCTTATACCCATTTATTCGGTAGTGGTAACGGTTCATATGCATTTATTTTAAATTTATCTCCTACATATTCATTTATGTATGTGTAACAATTAAATGAAGCACAAGCATCATTACTGATTATTGTTGCAGGTTGATGAGCCCGCAGAGGCTGAAGGTGAGAAAGGGGAAGAGAAGATTGAAGATCTTTCTAAACCAGGCTCAGATTTGTTTGAAAACAACTTCAAAGAACTTCAAAAATGGGTTGAAGTGAAGTCCAAATACGGAACTCTCTCCGTACTACGTGAGAAACGTTCTGGAAGGCTTGGAACAGCACTGAAGGTGTTTTTTCTCTTGCCCCTCTTACCCTTTGGAACTTAAGCACACTGCATCTCACCCAATTCCATATATAATCCCATGGGATCTCAATAATCTCGTTGGATCGGTGTAATTTGCACTCTTTCATACTACCGCAGGTTTTGGTCATTATTTCTCAGTGAACTGGCGTTATCTAAACTGATGATATTTACGAGTGCAGGTTCTGAATGACGTGATTCAAGATGATGGGGAGCTTCCCAAGAAGAAGTTCTACGACTTGAAGATTTCCTTGCTGGATGAGATCGGGTGGCAGCATTTGGCGACACATGAGAGACAATGGATGCACGTCCGCTTTCCACCAAGTTTACCTCTTTTTTAGAGTTGCTCCAGTTCAATTTTCAGAGAGCAAATAAATGTGAACAATAGTATCACAATAAAATGCGATAGACCCTGTTACGGGTTTGCTACTCTTTCGACTGCTTCAAGGGTAGTTCACATGACATTAAAATGATCGTTTCTCGCTCCCTCTTCGATATGCAATGCTTGTGATTGTACTCGTCTTCTGTCTTCATGGTGAAATAAAACTCGCGGTTTTGGTTCGTATCCTTTGCTCGTTGAACTGTAATGGTATTTGTTTCTTTTGCTTTTATTCAGTATATCAATCAGTGCCACTAATTACCATATACTAAACATGGCTTACAATGAGATGCCACTTGAAAAAAATTATTGGCGAATAAAAATTAATTGAATGACCCTAAGGAGAAAGGAGAAACTAAACTCTAAGAAATTACCGGCGGACATGTGGCTGTGCGGTTACACACACAAAACTCGGCCCCCTATATATATTAGGGTAATAACCGGGCCCAAACTGTGACCGCCGTAAGGCCGCATGCGGCCAGTCGTACAGAAAAACTCCTCCTAAGTCGGAGTAAAAAATAAAAAAAGCTAAAGGGTAAAAAATGAGGGACTTTTACATACAAGATACAATAGGAATTAGGAGTGATCAAATCGTGGGGCCCAGGAATCTAGAGGGGCTGGAGTACTAGAGGCAGGCCATCGGAAGGCCTCAGAGAGAGCGCAATAGAAGGGGAGTGGCAATAAGTTGGAGAGATGGTAAAAGAAAACCTAGTTAGAATTAGGGTTAGAACTATCTTGTACTCCAAGAAAGTCAAGTTTCTACCAATGCACATTCTTCCTCCAAACCCAAAAGGCAAGTACCCCATCTTGTGCTTGCACCCGCCGTGGATGTCGTCCTTGAACCTCTCCGGCTTGAACTCGTTGACGTCCTCGCCCCACAGGGCCGGGTCGTGGTGCATGCCGACGATGTCAATCCACATGTTGGTCCCACTCGGAATCGACAGGTCATCGCTCACTTGAATGTCTGCTTTGGCTTGCCTTTGTGCATTTGGTGCTGAAGGGTATAGTCGGAAGACTTCATTCATCACCCATCCCATCTGCATCACAATCAATTAGTTCTCTGGTCACTATTAAGATGCTTAATTAGTAATTGGACGGTGAAGCCACTGGGGTATTGCCAGGTGGCATCCACACACACAAAAAAATGTTGCTCTGTTGTTATATGCTATTCTCTCCCGAATCCCGTTCGAGCAAAAAGGATTCAATGGGAATATCATGAGCACCTTTCTCACGTGCCAAAAAGCGTGGACTGTGGCCAAATGTATCACTCTGTTTGTTTGACCGCTGACCATTTGACCAAATATATATGTCTTTTATTTTAAGGTTTTAGGGTTGCATATTTGGACAAACCGAATCTGGAAGCCGCTTTTTCTTTAGTTGTTTAATTAACAAGTACCCATAGCTTGACGGCCAACTAATTATCTAATCTAGTTGATTAAGCAGCCATTAATTAACTTGATTAGATAGTTAACTACTTACATGGAGACCATGCATGGCCAATTTTATGGACCAAGCTTTTAAATATTTGGTCGACATGTACTTTCATAACCATGCATTGATTCTATATTTATAGAATGATAAGCGTTAGACTTTATCTTTATAGAAATTCTGATGCAACACATATATATAAGTTTATAACAGCGCATGCATGCATGATATAATATGATGAGACAAATGTGTGACATATAGAAAGAGAAAAAGGGGGTAATTTGATGTTTTCTCTGGTTTATGTTTTGATATAGTATTTAGGCATTGTGTTTTTTATTAAAGAAGCATTTTTTGATCCTAAATGTTCACGTTTGAATTATGGGTAGATCTTTCTGTGCTATACTGTATACTATCTTATTGTGTTTGAATAACGCATCAAATAAAAGAAACAGATAGAAAAAAGAATTTACCTTTTTTAGTCCAGAAAGCATGTTCACATCAATTTCTTTATCTCCGACCACTTCCCTAATCTCCTCTCTCAACTTATTTTGCCAATCCTGGTGGGTGGCCAGGAGCAACATTGTCCATGTGATTGCCAATGCAGTTGTCTCATGACCTCCAAAGAAAAATGTCTTGCACTCATCCACAAGTTCTTGTGTGGTTAAGGACTTTGTGAAGCCTCCTTGTTCACTCTGTTTAAGCAACAAGCCAAGCAAGTCGTGCTGCGGAGTCGACCCTCTGATAGATTTTCGCCTTTCGTCAATGAGTGACAAGAACAATTGGTTAATTTCTTGCCCAAGTTTTCTGGCCTCTAGGGTTTTCTTAGGGTGCATCATTTTTCCGAAAGGAACTCCCACGAAGCGGCTCGTTTTGAAGAGTGTCATTTGCAAGGCTCTTAGTTTTTCGAACACTAGGCGGCCACTTTGGTAGCTGATGCCAAAGCTGGTCTTGGCGATGATCTCTCCTGCGGTTGTTGTGATTTCTCTCTCGACGTCGATTTCTTGAGTGCCGGAATCTATGAGGGTCGTCCAATTGTCTAGCATTTTGTTGGCGGTCTCCACCATTAAGCTCGCCATTGCCTGTATAACATTGATTGAACATGGAATATAATTTAGTGGGTTTGATAAAAAAAAAAAAGTTAAAAGTCAAAGCACTATAGAAGAACAAATATATGCTTCACTAATTAAGGTTTTATATTTTTTTTGATGGAATATAATGCTTGCCCATTTCCGGTTTGTTTATGAATTACACATTCTCATTAGAAAATGCACCACACCTTTTTCTAATTAACCTGAGTGAGCAAGAGCTTGATCGTCATTTATAACGAAAACACATATTAAGTACTGTACCTACACTGGTTGATATGTATATATAGAGAGAGAGTGTATACCTTCAGGTTTGTTGGGTTAAAAGCAGGAGTGATAACATGGCGGTGACGGACCCAGTCATCGCCTTCGGACATGACTAGGCCATTACCGAACATCGGGGCTCTATCGCGTCGGAACACCGCAGGCTTCCCCCAGTTCTTTGCTGTCACCTCCTTAGACAGTTTTTTCAGTAGCTCTGGATCTGCTATGTACAAAAATGGCTCCGTCCCCAACCAATAAACGAACATCTTTCCTGCAAATATACACAAACACAAATCACTCATTTTTTACAAACATTTATCATGACAAGAATATTTAAACGAGCATAAGTGTTCTGAGATGGTTATCAAACGGGAACTTAAGCGTGTGAGTTTACTTACCGAAAGAGTTTTGCCAGCGAGTAAAAAAAGGAAAGAGAGTAGAGTGTATGTCATGGGAGATATTTGAAGGGCTTTGGGTATTAATAATCTTCTTTTTCATCTCATTAAGATTTCCGAATGGAAAACTTGGAGACGGACCATCCAATCCATTTTTCTTGAGCTTCCTGTATGCAAGAACTGGAAAAACCCAGAAAGAAAATATTAATCTGCAGAAAATGTACAGAAGCGCCATGACGATGGCGATGACGAAAACGAGAACAATGATCTCCATCTCTCTCTCTCTCTGAAAACGTTGTTGTAGTAATAGCTATTGGCTAGGCTTATCTGCTTGTGAGTACAAGACGAGAGAGAATGGAGGGAGTACTTATAGAGGAGGAGAGGGGACGCTGATCGAGATTAATGTGCCTTCAAGAATGTCGGAAGTTTGACCATGACCTACAAACTTTTATGACGTGGCATTTTTTATTGATGACTTGGCGTCGTCTTACTAAGGGCCGGGCCTTACCTTCCTTTGAATGGATTTGAAGGCTTTCCTAGTCCCTTCATTTCCCTCCATACTATTCGTTTTTGTTATATGAAGGGAAAAATTTTGAGTGGTACGTATTATTTAATAGTACGGTTATTGAATGGTCCAAATTAATTTGTGGTGGGTTCCAAATGAATTTTAAACCATTCAACAGTACGTATCATTGAATGGTACGTACCATTCAAGTTTGACCCGTAAGTAAGTTAGTAACTCAATGTTTTACCTTACAACTTTCCAACTGTGAGTTAAGTCAGTTGATTAAAATATTGTGTCCGCCTTTTGTACTTTAGTTAAATCTTTATTATCTTCGTAAATGTGAATTTAGCTAAGTTTATTGAAACAATGTGTTACTCAAAATTCTAATCCCTTCTCATTAATTTAGATTAATAACTTAAAATAAACTACCACTTGTATAATTTATATTTTTTTAGAAAACAAACCTATTCCCTTACATTAGAGTAGTTCAAATTAATATTGCTTTGTTAAGAAAAAATAAAAATAAAAACACCTGATAATAATAAGTTTTATATAAAACTACTAAAAAACTAAATAGGAAGAGGAAAATTTCTTATTTAATAATTATTTGTCATGATTCTTAGTCGTAATTTCGTTTTACATCCTTTCTCCATTTATAAGTTAGCAAGGTTACGTTCTAAAATATTAGACTTTAAAGTGTTTAATTGTTTCTAAAGCATAAAGTTATCCAGCGTTTATTTCATTTTTGGTCCTTGTGGAAAAGCACCTTTTGTTTTGTAAGGATTTGAATCATTTGATTTGATCATTCAAGTCGTACAAGCACTGGGCTTGCGGCTGAAAAGTGCTCTCCGTCAGGGTGTGGACGCTGGCACACCGTCCCTTCCTCTTGTTCATTCATTTTTGTTTTATAACATCATTTATTATTATCCTGTACCACGTGTACGGCTGTGGTTCCAGTCAACATCTGCTTTGTAGACCAGAAAGAAATTTTGATGAGTTGTTTTTTTTTTTTTCAGAAAATTTTGATCAGTTGCCGCACCCCAAAGCGTGGTATTTCTTCAAAACCTGTGAGCAACTCCAATTTTATGTCATTTTAATTAAAATGAAAATTGTCAACCATCTGTACAAAATGCGGAAAAATAAAGTCACTCATGTGTTTTCATTACTAGGTTTTCAATGCTTTGATTTCCGGTCTTATTACTTTTCTCTCTTTCTTTGTTGAAATGTAGTTGAAAAGAAAATGAGTCGATCTTAAAGAAATGTATTAGTTATGTGTGTTTAATAACATTACCTCCACAAAATATATCTAAGCACACTTTGTGTGTTTAATATGCACCGTATTAGTCATTAATGTTTTACTTTTTTTTATTGAAAAAATGCTTTATTAAATATTAAGATAATGTTCAAATCCAAACGTAAATATCAGGAATTATAATTGCGTATTTATAAAAGACACGCTGCCTGATTACTATCACGGAGCATAAAAGTACACTCGAGATTTACACGCCACGGTTCCATACTTTAAAAACGAAACTCACATGTAATGGATTATAAGATGATTCTCTTATAAATACAGAATATTATACCTCAAATTTAATAACCCATGCATCAAGTACATGTGCTATATATATTACCCTACAATGAAAACACTCAAATTAACTATTTCAGTGGGTATCACTATCAAATACATTATTTCAGTAACTCTATATAACATGCCCGCGGCCGGTCTTAAAGTTCATATGGAAGATGTTGTTATCTGTTTGTGGTCAGCTGTTGAAAAGGAAAATGTAGAAGTTCATTACAGTTAATTAGTTCTAATTCAATTATTGTGAATTTATTGAAGATCGACAATTTATGTGCTCGAGATTTTAGCAGTCTCGGGTCTATCTTTTGACTCTCCGATTGTTGTATGTGTGGTGCTCTTTTTTTCTTATCTTGAAGTTTTCTCCCATGAGGTTTTCTTCAAAAAAGTTTTTTTATCGAGACTCACATCTTTAGGGTATAATGTATGTCTATTTGTTTCGTTGTTTTGGATCGTATTGTATATGCCTTTAGGCTGACGAATTTTATTGTTTTGTTTTGCCATGTGATAGCTTATTCATGCAGCGTATCTATTTAAAACGCAGTTTTTGTTCTTGATAGTCACGTTTAGATTTTGAATTGCTTTTTACACTATCATTTGTACTCTCTATTAATGTTTAAATAAAACATCTTTTCCAACAAAAAAAAACCTTTTATATATCTTCAGTTCTGCATATTAGCAAAACAATGTCCAACTGTTAGAGACCTCCTTGCTAGTGACAGCGTACCTTACTATTATTATGCTTAATACCATTCTATTATACTACTTTAAACTAATGAACGCCCGACAATGTACATGATCGAATAATGTCGCACTACCAGATGTTCTATTTACCATGTATACGTAAAAGGTTAAGTATCCAATTTAAAATCAATTAACAATTGATGGAGATGCTGAAATCGTTTAAGCACTTAATGCAAGACTTCCATTTTTAATGAGAGTTCGGTTGCATGAACTTCCGTGTTTGATCACATGAAAATAATGCATTTGTCCAATAGCATGCCTATCACGTACACAAATGTTAGGATTTCTATATCTTTTTAGTTACGTACAGCTTTTGTTTGACCTTATTTGACCAGAAGCTCCATATGAGAAACTTCCACGGAGGCGGAGGCGGAGGCTGTGAAACAAACATGGATCAGTTTAGAGGGAATTGTCTAAAATTATGTGTTTCATGCATACTTTTACTGATCATGACCTGACAATTAATTTGAATTCAATAGCGGACGATCCAGAACGGACTGGCACTTTTTGTAACGGTCGCCGCCCCAAATCAGTTACCTTTGTTTTTTTTTTTTTTTGTTGAACTCCAAACTGGTTTCCTATCCAACATGACCTATAATGCATGTTATCTGTTGTTCAATTTTTGCATCATGAAATTGATAACAAGTTAAGGATCTATATACACACACGGGGTACTTCTACGTTACAGTTAAAATATCAACGTTATAATGATGATCATATTGACCACGTAATAAGAATAGTATGTTTTAATATCAACGACGTCGACGATACGTATATCGATCACATATATGTATGCATTTTAAAGAATGCGGTTAACCGCGACCTATAAAATCTCTATGTATATGCATATATATATATGTATATGTGTATATAATAAGATAGCTTAGAAAACTTGTGCTCTGCATGAACTTCTACCTAGCTTTGCCTGAGCCTTAGAATGGTTCAAAGGACAAGGCAGGGACGAACATTCTCGCCCATCCTGGTGAGAGTCCCAGTCTTGATTCTTTTCCGGTCAAAATTCCAAGTCACAAATGATCACCAGTTTCATTTCCTTTATTACTTTTCTATATTGAATAGCGAAAACAGCTTAATTTAAACATTAAAAATCATGCATGCGAATAATTAAATTGAGTTTTCTGCCACACGCTCTCAGTCTCATATACTAATTCCAAGGTGATTATTTTAGTACAAGCGCATGCAAACGGTTTTCATATCTTTCTTTCCAAGTATCTCCATATATTTTTTCCTTTACTTATTTCAAATTTAAAGTTGACCTTGACACGTTTTGGAATAGAGAAATATCTAGTTAGAATCTGCATGACATCATACTTAAGTGCTTTTTAAAATGACTAAAAGCATTTTTGATGAAAGTGCTTTGGAAACCAAATCTTAGTAAAAATGCAAGTACTGAAAAAGTACTTAAAGTGTTTTTGAAATCCAAAAATAATATCATCAAAAGCGTTTTCAATTATTTTAAAAGCACTTCCAAACAAGTCTTTAGTTTTATGTTGAAATGCTCCCAAAAGTAAAAAAATAGAAAGATAATTCATGCTCTATTTTAAAATCTAATAAAAAGAGAAGATAAAAGCAGAAAAAAGTACAAAATGACCGTTTGTTTCCGAGAACCAATTAATTAATGATAAATGGAAATAGTTATTGGATTTGGCAAAGAATGAACTAATTATTATGAATTGAGGTTTATTAATTATGGTAAACTTGCACAAATACCATATGAACTTTCAGGATTGTGTCTGTTTACCACCTAAAACAAAAAATTTACTATTATATCTCACCCGAACATTATTTTGTATTATCGATTAAAATAGTGATTTATATTCACATATAACATAAGTTTTTTCTTTTATTTTTGGGTTTACTAGGAAAAATTTTGGGTGGTACGTAATATTTAATGGTACGACTATTGAATGATCCAAATTAATTTGCGGTAGATTTTATATAAATTTTAAACTATTCAACCGTACGTGTTTGACTCGATTTACTATGCCTTATATTATTCTTGACGTGACGTAGTTGTTTATCATCCGATCTAGTAGCTCGACAATGTCAACTGCTAGTTCTGAGTCCTCATTTATGTCCGAAACAAATGGAGCTAAGCATAGGTACGTGATAGGTTGAACTGACCCTTTATTAGTGAGAAAATTTAATCTTGTCAAGTTTTCAAGAATATTATTTTGACTTTACCAATCTCTTACATGTCATCACTCACACACAAGGGACGACAGTCCAAGTTTAGAATTTTTTTTTCGCATTCATATTAACTATAGCTTATTAGAGACACTAAAGTAAAGTATCGTTTTCATTGGGAGGTCGTTGACTATCTTTTCCTAATACATTTGTTGACATACTTTTTAATATACTAACTAATAGATGATATTATTTGGACACACGAAATTAACAGATTTATTGATATATTTTCAAATATAAGTGAAACTTACGTACAATGGTAAAACCCACTTGTATTAAAAAATGTATCAACAAGTGTGTCAGTATTGTATGTCCAAATAACATCGTTCATGTTAATTAGTGTATTAAACAAATAAAACGCAAGTGATGATGTCAAGTTTGTAACAATCAAAATATGTACGCAGGTGCTCTTTTAGACTTATGTAATTCAGCGAGTTTGGAAATAACTATGCAGTTTCTGTGGCTTCTTTTTCCAAAAGGCAATCGAACACAACTCTTACACAAACATTTTAAAGCAACAGCATCTTACAGCTATAGGCAGCCCATTAGTTTCAAATTTGCTGCCCTCGATCGTCAATTTAGAAATTTGGTAGCTGCCTTGAATCTGAAATTCACCAAACGCATTACAAACGAGGAACTTCGGGGTTTTTCTTCAAAAAAAAATTACACCTAACAATGAGAAGCCGTGTTAGAACGTACCTCTAGTTTAAGATTTTGATTGGTCTAGTACAAATGCGCAAGTTCTTCCAGAAAACTAATTAATTACTGTTACGGATCACTACACAAACTTTAAAATGTGGGTAAAACATGTAATATTCAGAAAAAAAAGGTTAATGTGGGAAAGGATTTACCGATTAAGGTGTATGACGTCTCCCTCTATGTCCTAGCTAGGAGCCCACATGCATGTCAATATATTCAAGCTCTTGCGAAATTTTAAAGTATTTGATATGAAGTCACTTAGTATTACAATCTAGTGTTATTTTTGTTCATTTATAAGTTGGAAATCTTAAGTTTGATTTCCGTAGATGGTAAGTTCAATGTCAATTTATTATAATTTGTTTATTGTGTGGTTAACTCAAATTCGTCACCCTCTAATATATTTCGACATAAAAAATTATCTCCTTAACTGTGAATAACAACCTGTACTAGCATTGGCCAGAAATGAACTTGAAATTGCAATAAAAACAAACAAACGTTTGATATAAACTTTGGCTCTAGCCGGTGGAATAGAAAAACGTTTATAGCGATTATTCATCCCTAAATGATTGGACTAAATATTTTGCCCATGTGCAACACATGACGCCCACAATAATATATCAATTACAACTCCAAGCCTTCCAGGATCCAGTCGAACCTACGTGCTCATTAGGGTTCCTTCAATAATATATATAATTTTTATTTTATTTTATTGCTTTATTTCACTGTAACCGCAAACGATTATCCAGCGGATTTAAATGGAAAATTCTTCAGTGGTACGTACCATTCAATGGTACGGCCATTGAATGGTCCAGATTAATTTGCAGTGGGTCCCAAATGAATTTTAAACCATTCAACAGTACGTATCATTCAATAGTACGTACCACTAAAGTTAAATCCGATTTAAATATAAACTGATTTTTATCCAGCGGAGTTGACAACCGATGGGGCTTGACTTGATACACTAATAACTGATATGGAAAAGGCCATAGTTTCATAGTAACAGTACTGCAGATATATAAATAGGAGCGAAACAACAGGGATTGACTCGATATACTATAACTACAAATTCTACAGTGACACAAGGTTAGGAATGCCTATTTAAAAAATACTTAATCCAAAGTATTTTAAGTTTTTCAGTCAAATATAGCGAAAATTTATGTTAGTTGTCAAAAATGTACATTTAGCTCTTCAAAAAGCAACTCCAAATAGATCGCTTCAAAGGATACAATAGTATTTGTAATTATCATTCTCAAATCTCGATTTGGAAGATTATTAACTACATTGAAGAGTTTGAGAAATGAAGAGAAAACGAAGAAGAAAAGAGAAATGAAATATCTCTATATATTAAATAGAATGAATGTCTCAGCTCAAACTTACAAATGAAAGTTATAGAGAAATCAAAGTTAGAGAGCTAACCAACCTATTGAGTTGGACCAATCCAATTCACTTATTAGCTAACCACTCACAAGCTAACACTTATCAATAAAGATACTATAAGGTTAACTTAGAGTGAAGATAACATTCCAAGCAAAGTTAGGGGTTTAACTTCAGTGGTACGTACCATTCAATGGTACGTACTGTTGAATGGTTTAAGATTCATTTGGGACCCGCTGCAAATTAATCTGGACCATTCAATGGCCATACCATTGAATGGTACGTACCATTGAAGAATTTTCCCAAAATTAGGTCAAGACTCATATAAATATGACCCCTTTGGCAAACCCTGGCACACAAAAACCTACAAATCCCACTCTTACTCTCCGCTCTGATACCAATCGATCCACGATAATGGCAGGCCAGGATAATGAAACATTGAAAGCGACCTCAGATTTGACACTGGAATCAAAAGGCACCACAAGCAAAGAGTACGTTTTGAAGAAGCCTTTTGTGAGAAAACCTCACACATAGTAATAAGTGGTTAAGTTGAAAACAATATCGATAATGTTGGTAGTGGGTCATTTCTAATATACACTACAAAATAAAACCCTTTTAACAACATGCAATGAGTGTTGTTAATGTTGTTATAAGTAAATATTGCATTCCACAACACACATTTGCATGTTGTCATTTACTTTGTGACAACAACTTCTGCACGTTGTCATTTTACTTTATGGCAACAATGTTTGCATTGTTATTTGATTTATCAATATTTTTCATATCAATTCCAAATTCACTGTTTTTATTTGGAACGAAATACAGATCATAGATCCCAAATGTGCGGTAGCGAAACACAGCAAAAACTAAAAGACTTTTCTTCCGAGAAAAGTACAATTGTTCTATATATAAATTGAAGCAACATGAATTATTGTTCTTCAACATGGAAACTAAAAGCACATTGAATTCTTTGCAATGTATAACTATACTTTATAATCCTAGTCGAAAGTGGTCGTCCATGCAACCTGATTCGCTGCACTTCCAAAATCCTTGTGAAACATTGGGATTCCTTGTCAAACACGGGCTAGCAAACTGTGATCACCTGAAAAATAAGAGCTAAGCTTATCTGCAATAAAAAACAAAAGTAAAAATGGGGCAAAATTTCAATGCGTAGTTTTCCCCGTCCATCCATATTTCGAGCAATCAATAGACATTAAGAGATATTTTGAAGGTATTTTTGGCAAATTAATTAAAAATAATTTTATACCCCAAAAAATAGTGGGGGGGGGGTGGCCCCTAACCATCTCTTTGAGCTCTACTTGATTTCCCAGACGTGCTGGCAGGAGTATGTGGCGACTAATTTGCAACCCTCCCACTCCCCGATTCATTATCCTGGCTGCCTACGGTGGTCAATGCCTCCCACAGGTAGCCTGAAATTGAATATTGATGGTTCATGGAATTCGGATTGAAAAATTGGGGGAGCGGGGATGAGTATAATTTAGGGTCAAACTCACTTTACTACCCTCAAGTATCGTGAAATTCTCACTTTGCTACCCTTAGTTTTTTTCGTTTCACTTTCATACCTAAAGTTTGATTTTTCTGACACTTTCATACCTCCATTAGTATTTCCGTTAAGTTCTCCGTTAAAACGTGACGTGGCACTGTAGACAATTAAAAAAATTATTAAAAAAAATTTGGGTTCTGGTCTTCTTCCACCCTCTTCCTCCAATTTCCATCGTCTGATCAGAACCTCCTGCTTGAGTCACAGGAGCCCGCATCTACAGCCGTCGTCGTTCTGCACCTGCCATCGAACCACCCACGTGTCTTCTCCGCCTTGAACCACTGACCCGCTGCCTAACCCGTGCGTGTCCAAATCCGACTGAAACCTTGACCCACCACCACTCGCGATCTGCAATAGCGACAAACCCACCACCATCTTGCGCCTGTCTTGAACCACTGCTGCTTGCTGCAGCGTCCTAATGAACCTCTCGCCCAAATCGTCATCGCATAGTGCTTGTTTGAAGCCCTTGTTCAACGGACTGCCCATAACATGCATCGTCGCCTCGCCGTACCGGTGCTCACCTGACCACTGCACAAAGATCATGCATCCACGAACCAAGATCCACTTACCCATTCGAACCATCACAACCCGTTGTTGCTGCCTGATCAACCCCGGACTCTGCAATCTGCCAATCTCCCAGACCTCCGTACCTGATTCACACACTTCCATCTTCCGTTCTCTGATCTGCTTGCTACTGGTGGTATGATAGAGTTTGACTTTTGAACCGTCGTCCAGAATTGATGATCTTCTGTGAAGAAGAAAGGAAAATCAAATCCATGACCCAAGTTTAGGAAAGGGTTGGGGAAGAGGGTGGAAGAAGACCAGAACCCAATTTTTTTTATAATTTTTTTAATTGTCTACAGTGCCACGTTACGTTTTAAGGAGAACTTAACGAAAATACTAACGGAGGTATGAAAGTGTCAGAAAAATCAAACTTTAGGTATGAAAGTGAGACGAAAAAAACTAAGGGTAGCAAAGTGAGAATTTCACGATACTTGAGGGTAGTAAAGTGAGTTTGACCCTATAATTTATAAGAGATGCTGCTGGAAGCTTCGTCGCAGAGGCCCTGAGGAGTTTCAAGGATGTTTTCTTCCCTTTGCAAGCGGAGGCTATGGCGTTTCGTGAAGGCTTAGTTTGGGCGGTAGCTAGGGGTTTTTAAAAACTTTATATCAAGTGTGATTCGCTTCAGATTATTGGAGCCTTGAACGATCCTCTTTCTATTTCGTCTCCAATCAGACAAAATTCCTTCATGCTTGTTTTCTTGTCAAGATCTTGTCAAAACTTTCAGGCAGATTGCACAAGAAACTGGGATTGTGGTGTAAGGTAGTGAGAGGATTTTGTGGTGTAAAGTTACTGGGAAACTGGGATTTTGTCACTAACTGGGATTGTGGTGTAAAGTTAGTGGGAAACTGGGATTCGTGAGAGGATTTTGTTAAGATCCGACCGGTCACCGTTGCAACTTTTTCACCGCCACCGGCCGCTGTCCGTCGTCGGTAACCGCTGGCCAAACTCGCCGGCAAATGGGAAAATTTTCTAAAATTCTTAACTTCTTCAATTCTCAACCATTTTACACGATCCACATGTCGAAATGAAGCTATAGAGAAGGAGAACACATTTTTACCTATTTGGAGTCCAAAAATTGGTCGAAAATGGCCGAAATTTGGCCGGAAAACCTCGGTTCCCAAATGAAGTCCGATCTACCTCAAAACACAACCAAATAAAACGATCTTAGTATGAAAATTTATCTACTCAACACGAGGAAACTAAAGGTGGTGGTTAGGAACCTCACCTAGGTCGGTATTTTCGTGAAACTCGCCGGAAGGGTCCAGTTCTTCCGTGTGCAATTCCTGCCAAACGGTGAAGAATTTGGGCAAACGGCTTGCACCGTTGAACTCAGTGAGTTATAACGAACAAGATGGTGGTAGTGGTTTGGCTCGGTTCGACAAATTTTGGGTGGTCACTGTGCACTGTGCATTTTTCTTACGAGGGGAAGAAAATGGCAGAAAAGAGGAGAGTGGGGAAAAGAAACCAGAGGGAAAAAGAGAAAGAAGGGATTTTTCCCAAAATAGTTGGGTCACTGGATACCCGCACCACCATATTTCCTAACAGAAAATAAAATTTAAACGTACGTAACGTTTCTGTTACTTGTCGGATTTTCGTCTCGTTCGCGCTCACGCACTCGTAGGAAAATGTACTACAAGAATACGACAAATAAGAATTTAAAATTCATAAAGTGCTCAAATGTCCACGTAGGACTTCCACTTAACTAGTTCAAGGGTATTTTGGTAACTTAACACGTTCAGGAAATAAAATACAATAAATTGAGGGACGGGTCGTTACATCTTTCTTTGTTCGTTAATTTGGAATTAATTTTTTTAGGGAGATTCTTTGATAATATATGTATATAAACATTGATGTTAACGCCTGTGATTAAAAAAAATCCTCTCACGCATGAATAAAAAAAGGCTTCTCGCTCGCGCGTCAACACGTGCAGAGAGACTAGTATAGTTTACTACACGTCTAGGTTTGGCCAGTTGATTTTGGCAGTTCAATCGTCTCTTGTATTTGAGTTTTTGCCAATTTTCTTTGTATTTTAGTTCAAATTCATGTAGTTTAGAAGATTGCTCTGTCAAAATATCAACGTAACACCGAATAGTTATTAATATTAGTGAAAAACATAACATGAATCACCTACAAACGTCAAGACAATGCAAAAATGGTCTCGTGCAACAATAATTAAGTCTAAGAATTTTTTGAGCCGGATCAAGGATTTTCATGTTACGGATGTAGTGCAATGTAACGTCTCTTATTAATGATACGATGTCATATGAAAGAATTTTACATTGCACCATTTCCATCAGTTGTTAGTGTCATACCCTTCAGTTCATTGACTCAACCTTCTCCTCAGGCAACATCTTTACGTCTATATACAGTCGTTTTTAGCGAGTGCTTCATACAACAATTGAGCTCTCCTTTTCCAAGACGGATGGAACGAAAGATAATCTCCGGGTGGTAGGTGCAAAGTCTTTAACCTGGATCATATCCAACAAGAGCAATCAACGTAAGCCCAATATGATTCATCCTAATTAAGAGATAATATACTACGATTGGGTGCATCATTATGTAAAGTCATCAGCATTTTCCCCATTAAGATAAACTGTTCAATTTCGAGATTATCATTAATCCACATTAGGATCAACTGTTAACATATTTTCCAAGGCTCGTAAAACATTTCTGGCGGATTGCACAAGTTTAAACAGCTTAATAGGACTAGGCCAAAACTTTCAGGGTAAGTTTGTTTCACCAGATTATACATAAAGGAGAAGAGTTGAGCCGAGCCAATCCTATATGTATCAAACGTGGCCTCAATGAACAAATATGACCCATAAGTAACAGGGGAAGAGCCAGGATTACAGAACGGGCGATTCACCACCAAAACCTCCCAACTCAAACGATCCTCTCTCCTTCCCCGTCTTCCTACTCTTCTCAGTCCTCTTCCGCAACATCCTTCAAGGCCATCAATGTCTCATTTGCCAGCTCCACTCTACCGGACTCATTATCCACGTCAGTCTAGCTCACCCTATGGCTCTGGAAAGCCTCAATTTATCACGATCGACATGCATTCTTTCTTGTTTAGGTAAACAATTTTGGTGGCCGGCCATAGCCACATATTTTGGTGGCAGTGATAGAATAGGACATTACTAATGAGAAAAGATTATGCTTTATTTACGGCAACGCCTCTAGAAATTAGAATTTGGTCTCACTTAATTCCTTGAAATTCGAACTGTGTCACTTAATCCCATGGTGGCGTGGAATTTTATACCACACCAGGAGGTTCAACACCAAAACTTGGACAACTTCTAGGTGGGATGCTACTCATGACGGTATCAAAAACCAATATTTATGTGATACAAAACACATGACAATAAATCAAGTGGTTTGAGATACTAACACAATAAGGGTCACAAAAGTTGACCACCAAAGAGGGTCACAAATTCAAACAAATAACAGTTTAGAGTACTTGTCGGTTCTCAATCAACATAACCGATGCATAGGCATAGCTATACTATGCGTTCGCGGCTTCAGAAACTACGTTTAATACTATTTCGAATAAATTTAGCAAATTCTAACTTTTTAGTACCCGCGTCCTGCTCTTACATCCCGGTATATAGCGAGTGCGTCATCCATGATCTTAGCTTGAGATAGCAATTGAGCTCTCTCTTTCCCAGATGGATAGTATGAATGAAAATCCATGGGTTCAGAGTCCTCAAACTTGCCCATCTTCTCGTACACAGCTGGAACCATTCTCGGATCATATCCAGCAGAAGCAACTAACAAAAGCCCAATGTGATCCGCTTCAATTTCCATCCTAATTAAGAGATAGAGATTAGAGAGCATAAGCACAAGAACATGGAGGACAAATAATACGTTTGCGTTTAGCACTATGTCAAGTCATCAGCTTGTTCAGACTTCAGAAGCAGTATGATGCAATAATAATGATGAGAAAATAAAAAATAAAAAATAGAACTACGATTCCAAGCGTTAATCCAAACAATAGAATTCTCACATGGTAGTCCAAACGCAGTAAATGACTTGTTCCTACGACATAGATAGCTATATATACACATTCGAGTACAAAAAGGTTACCACTACAGTAAGTAAAAATACAAATCTTTGTTCCACAATGGATAAAAGTTAATAAAACTACAAACCAACACAAGATTCCAAACGAATACGCATTACAAATGCAGCTTGGTTCATTTTGCAGGCAAAACATAAAAGGGTATAAACTAGATACACTACAAATGATATACAAAGGATTCTAATGGTATAAATTTGATACTAAATAGTTGTGCAATCGGGAGGGAGTGTCAAGGGTCTTGGTAACCACCATACAATTCTCTCATTTCCATTTGCTGGAAACCCAAGGGTTAATGTCTGGCTCACCTGAGCAAGCGAACAGAGTATTTTACTAACCAAGTAACCCGTCACCACAAATTTATGTGGGAGCAAACATTTCATAATTCATATATACAAACTTTCGAGACTATCATTAATCCATTGTTTAACTAAAAATTGTGCTAGTATAACTAAAAAGGAGTTGAAACTAAATTATAGAGAACTGTAATGTACCTTCGATAGCGAGCGTTCGAGAAACGATTGAACATTGTGTTGACAACATCAGGCTTAACAAATTGAAGTATCTGTTTCGGGATTGTAAACCATGATTCCGTTGCAACAATCTCTGCAAAATGTCGAGCCACGGCATGCCCAACCTAGTTTTTAAGCACAAATTTTAAAACTATTAACCAAACAAATCAAATTACACTTAAATACAAAAACTGCTTTCACAACACTAAAGAAGTAAATAAAACCAAACAATGATCTTCCTACCTCATGACCAATGAACGTAGCTATCTCGAAATCACTTCCAAATAGCTTGAGCAACTCTGTAGATACAACGATCTTCCCGCCGGGCATGGACCATGCTCCAGCACCAGGGTGATCCACCACCAAAACCTCCCAGTTAAAACGATCCAAATGCCAAGTGGCAGCTTTCGAACCTCTCTCCTTCCACGTCTTCCTACTCTTGTCAATAATATCCTTGGCAATCAAACTAACCCGCACGGTATCCGGGTGTGTAGCGGGCAAAATTTTCCCTTTGAAACTTGCTTTCTTTTGCTGGAATAGGGCCTCCCCCAGCCTCTTCTCCAATTCTTTCGACATGAATACCAAATGGGTTCTATTCGTATACGGAATTTTCTCCAAATTCATAAAATACAGTGTGATTAATGAAGGGAAATTTGTGGATTAACCGAGTTCATTAAGCAACATCAATAAGCATGCATTTAACAATTAAAGGCGGAAACATGCTTCTATGCACTTAAAACGAAACTTTACCCAAGAAAATTCAAAGCCTAGTAGATATGGTGAACCAAGACTCAAAACAAAACAAATTTTGAGTTGAGAAATCAAATACCTTGTAGATTCCTCTTTGCCTAAGCAAAGGCTAATCACCCATGGAGAGGGCCTTCATTCCTTGCTTGGATGATGATGGAAGAATCGGATTCTCCAAGTTCCCAAAGTAGGGAACCTCTAAGTCTCCACACCAAGGAGAGTCTTGATGAGAAGATGAGTGCCCTAGAGGAAGAGAGATTGCTAGCTATTTTCCTCTAGGGAGCCGGCCTCTTTGAGAGAAGAGAGAGCTTTCACTCTCTCAATTCTCCAAAAGAAAACCTCTCTAGATGAAAATGTTATAAAGTTTCCTTTATAGCATTTCATAATGTAGTGGCAAACTTGCAATTAAAGCAAGTTTGCTACACATTCTCTCAATGGCCGGCCATATTGGTTCAATGGGCTGTTTGGGCCCTAATGATTCATTAGTCATTAAGTTGTCATACAACTTAAGTCAATGGGCTTGACGTTCGAAGCCCATTGGGCCTTAAGGCCCAAAACTAACCCGAGGTCTTTAACGAACTTATTCGTTTGATTAATTAACATATTAATTAATCCTTGCCATAAATAATTAAATCATTTAATTATTCTCACTCATCTCCATTCTTTGCATCAAACTCTACCTTACACGGTGTACGATCCATTAGGTTCCTTTTAGCGAGGCAGTGGAGGATTAGAACTCTTTCAAATCAATTCCGAATTGAAACATACTTTCAATTCTCCCTAAAGTGATTATACACCTATAGGGCATCCACAAACCATGAGTGACACCTAGCAGTATGTCATGGCTACCCAAGCTAATCAGAAGAGGTGGAGAACCTATTCAGTTAGGATTGCAATGCAATACGGTCCTTCTCTAATACAATACTCTCGACCACATTGTTTGGTTTGATAGTTTATTCATGTCTACTATCCAATGTGATTCATTTACTTATATGATTACCTTGAATATGATTTGGAACGACTTCCTAAATCTTATTCATACTCTGGCCAGAGATTCTTAATCATATCATAGAGTATTCTCCCTCAAACGGTTTGAAGGTTAGAGATCCCTTGTTGCGCATTCACTTGCCTCCATGGCTAAGTAGCTTAACCCCAACTATGCCGTGGACACCCTCGGATGGGGTGACTTTGACTTAATCAAAGATCAAGGACCTCACCACAAGACAACTGTGATGCCTCAGGTCAAAGGACTAATTTGCATTATCCCAACTATGAGTTCTCATGTGACATGATCATGAAAACTCATCTTTGATCGTGTTCAGTGGACTCATTCTATATTGAGCACCTACATGCTTATCTTGGTGTCAGTTACACCAATGACTCGAGACTAGTCACTCTCCCTGAGAGAAGATATAACACGTACTGATCTTAACGGACTGTCAATGCCCAATTGGCAATCCTATGATCAGGAACGTTTAGGATATGTCTCATGAATGAGAATGGTCTCATGAACCTAACTTGTTTAGATTACATTCTACTAAGCACATATTCCTTGGACTTATTGTTTAAGCATATAACATTTATATGAGACTACTTTAAACAATAACCTTTTCCCTTTATCTATTAAACTAAATTAGTTTAACATTTGAAATGTCCGTAAAGTATCATCATATGATTGGTTTTAGGGCACATTTCCAACAATTAAACCCCCACGAGATCCAAAGTCAAAAGACTCAAAACGGGATTATCAAACCAGTTCCCAAAATACCCAGTAATATCAACCCCAGCAACTACCAGACACACACTAGAAACGTTTATGGGAAAAGGTAATTTGTTAGAGCAACTCCAGTGTAAGAGCCTCTTTCCAGATAATTTACTATTTAATCCCCACAATAAACAGTGTATTTCTCTGACAATTACTTTTTGCATCTCTACTCCTGTACTGGAGTTGCCTGGCAATTAACAATAAAATATTAATATTTTTTTATTTATAAAATACTACATAATAATTTTATTTGTAAATTCATATAAGATTTTTAATCGTTCTCGCCACGTGTCATTATCCGAAAAGTCAATAGAAAATTCAATAAAGTATTAAATTCAATAAATTGGAAACAACATAAAGTACTAAATTGGTGATGGATTTTCGATAAAGTACTAAATTCAATAAATTGGAAACAAGATAAATCACTCTATTCATTGGATAAGAAATTGCAACCTAAACTGATTGGAAAATTATGGGCTCCGATTACAAACAAAGTGAATGACTACTCTTCACCTAACCAATTTGTGGTGCTAGGATGATCTTCTCTTGTCGTGCTAGAACCATCTCCTCTTGCTCTCGCTTCTCTTTCACTCCTCCTTCGCACCACGTCCGTTTTCTCTGACTGCCAAAAATATTTAGAGTTTGGAGACTTCCCTTCTAAAGGCTCCTTCATAATGTCATGATCTCGTTGAGCCATTCTTTCTTGACTGCTTTGTTCTCTTTCTTGCCGAAGTAGTTCTCTTTCTCTCTAATTAGCTTCAAATTTTTCCCTACCAATTGTAGCTTTTGCATCCTTTCTAGCCTTATCAGCCTCAAATTTAGCCATTTCCCGGGCCAAAGATAATTCACCTTAGCAGGCAAGGTCTTCCATCATCTTTGCATAATCACTCTTGGAAGCATTACCTTTTCTCTTTGAAGCCTTCTTACCTTGAGGCCTAATTGGAAAACGAGTCGACCCCGACGGTTGTTCAACAGGGGGCGTTTCTGGCACTTCTTATGCATCATCGTCATCATGATTGGGTGTAAAGTGTAGAGGGGTGATGTTCATGAAAACTTCTTGACCGACAAGCACAACTCTGAATTTAGGACAATCTTTGACAATATTCCAACATTAATGCCGGGTGAATGTTTTGTTTTTGCTTTTGGTTTGGGCACCATACCAAGCTTGTGCTTGAAGTTATTATACAATGCGGGAGAATAAATAATTATATTGAAAATAGGTAACAAATAAATAATTATAATGAAATTAGGTAACAATTAATTATAATGAAAGTACCTAACAATTAAATAATACAAAGAAATAAATAATATATTGTTACATGATCCGCTAAATTTTCTCCACTTCGAAGATTAGCACTAGCTTGTGTCAAGGCGTGTCTCCACGTACTAAACGATTGGCTAAGTAATTTCCAACGACTGGACAACGAATCTTTGGTTCTTTGCCCACCCATTTTCTCAAGATAAGAGGTATGAATAAGACTCCACATTTCTCACAACTGCATCTCATTACTCGAAATCGAATCATGAGTGATTTGAACCCAGCTAGCACACAACGCAACACCTTCAAGAAGCGTCCAATTCGTACCTGCACCAGTAGTCATTTTGTTTGAAACAAAATGGATTGAAACTTTGAGAGAAAGATAGGAATGTGGTTGAAAGTTGTTGAGAAAATATGGAGTTGTGGTGTAAGGTAGATGATAATGCCAACGTATTTAGAGAAAAGTAAAAAAAAAAAAAAATTACAAATTTTTTAAAATTTTTTTCCGAATTTTTATATATTTTTTACAATTTTTAAAAAGTTTTTATTCAACTTATTAATCTCTGCCGTTGGATTTTAAAAAAATTGAATTCCAATAGTCCAGATTGTGCCACGTGTCACAACGGTAACATTTCTGAATTTTAATTTTTTTTTAATTTATAAAGGAGAATAATATCAACCGTTGATTTGAGATCCAACGGTTGATATTAAATCTTTTTTTTATTACCGTTGCAAATCCAACGGCCCAAATTAAAGAGTCGTTGAGATCGCACGGTCCATGGGAAGCCAAGTGGCTTCCCAACGATAAGTTTGACCGAAACTGAAACACGGGCCCCACCCGTTGTACAGTTGTTGGCTGTCGCACCCCACGCGCGCCTGACAGAAAAAAATTTAAAAACTTGGCTGACGTCAGCCATGACGTCACACCCCTCTGTGGCTCGGGTTATCAATTCTTTTGCTCTGGCCTCCACCTTCCCTCTAGCTTCCCCCCCCCCCCCCCCCAAAAACTTCACCCGGTGGACTTGCTCTGAATGGTCGGTTCGAGGTTGAGTTGAGCAGTTTGTGAAGTTTGGGATGAGTTTATAACTATAAGGATACCCTATTGTCCTGCTCTGCCGCCACATGCAGCACCTGAATTTCTGCTGACTTGCAGATGGAGAGAGAGATTGTGGGTCCCAATCATGCAAGATTTAAATCGGCTTAGATGGAAATAGGGTAACGTGATAGCGAGTCTGAGTTTTATAGGACAAAGTGAGAAAAAAAAATTCTATAGGGCAAAGTGAGAGTTTGATGGGTACATCCGTAAATAAGCCAAACTAAATTACAATAGCAATTGGTATTTTTGTTTTCTTTTGGGAACGACACCTTGCGGAAAGGGTCACCGCTTTCGTCGATCTCTGAGTGGAAAGAAAAGAAATCCATGGAAGCAGTAAAACGAAAAGCTGTTGAAATCCCAAATCGACACGTAACAGCAAGGCCACATGGCGAGCCACTACCACTGAGCTCCGCCCAACAAAACCCCAAATCGGCCACCACTTCGTCTCTTCCTCCTTGCCCCAAGAAACGACAGCCCACAACCAATTTCAACATGGACCTCCACCGCCATCCCCCACATTTCAAAATTCGCGCTCTCGTTCATCGACTTCGTCCCCGATTTATTGAGGTAACAAAGTTTATGCATTAAAGTTTTGTTTTTTATTTGAAGTTTTGGTATTTGTTTAATGGGTCTCTGTTACATTTTTTAATTTATTTTATATTTTTCTGGGTTTTTGACTTTGTGGGGATGGTGTTTGATGTGTTTTTTGGTATTTGGTATCTGTAAATCATGTGATTTTATTGAATTAGAACATTTATGCATTGATTTGCTTCATGGGTTTTGCTTCTTTTGGAAGTTTAGGCAATAGGTGCAGCTTTTATATTTCTTGCCCACAATTTATTTGCTAAAAGGACAGACAGAGAGAAGGACAATAGTAGAAATGTTTGAGGGTTTTATATATTAATGATTGAACTCCACACCAGATTTTCTGTGTCTATTTTTGAATTACTAATACTGGGGAACATCAACTTTTGATCTATGTGCAGGTTCTTGGTACACCGGATTTTCGGACTTGTAAAGCGGCTGATGAAATTCGAAAGGGTGAGTTTTTGTAAATACATAATTGCATTCCATATATGTACTTGTATAAACATGAAAAATTGGAATCTCACGGCTAATGCTTTATCTAATTCATTGAGTACCTGGCCTCAATCCATATGTGCTTGGATTCACTTTCTGTCGAGGTTTCTCGTATAAGCGGTGTTCCTTTATCTGAAAATAATTAACTAGATAGTTTGAACTTGAAGCATTTAGTAATGTGGATATGCTTGTTTAAGCGCGAAAGCACGATAGGTTGGTCAATTTCATTCATTGTTTCATAGGTTGTGCTAGATGTGCAGCAAGTCAATTTGAATTAAATTCGGCATGTTTAGTTTCGGATGCATGTTTGACAAAACCATGTAAACATGCAACTTGCAGAAATGAAGCTTCTGATGGAGCTACACAAACAGATGGCCACGGATACCGCCGCGCAGAAAAAGTTTGTGCCAGAACATCAGCATCTGTCACGTGACAGCACGCCTGCGAAAGAAAACCAAGATGGGAAAGGATCGCAGCAGCTTCAACCAAGATGCTCAGTTCAAAATTCTGTGCAAGGTAATAGCACTCGATCGGCTCCTGCCAGCTCAGATAAGAAACCAGTTGATTGGAAACTACAAGGAAGCTACATTGTGGGCGGTTCAGCTTTCGGTTGGAACTTCATCACATTTTCTGCAGGCAGCACTAAACCAGTTTATTATGGGGTGACGAAGGAGGCATATCAAAGCAGCAACAATCGATTGAGAGACGCTAATCTGGCTATAACGGGTGAGTTTTCTGATAACAGTACACCGTTTATAGCAGAGTGAGTGTTAGAAGCCGGCAGTAAAACCGACAGCTTTTGAATCTTACAGGGGAAAAGGCTACACATTAGAATGCTGATACTAAAGAGGTTTTGTATTGGCAGTTGGCACAATTCCATGAGGGATCTAGAGTGTTCTTTGACAACTAAAAACGCTTCTGATTATGTTTTCGAGTCATAAAAACGCTAACGCTTTATGGGAACACTGCAAAGGGATTTTTCAAGAAACACTTGAAGTTTTAATAAAAAAAAACAATTTTAGTAAAAGTGCTAATGAACAAATATTACAATTAGTGTAGAATTATCAGAAGTCATGGAAGAGCATGATAGCATCATCAAGCTTCAAAAGGGATGCGTGCATAACATAAACCACATTTCTAAATCGTTGCCATTGTTTCCCTAATGGCCCCGTTCGCTTGTGCGCTGGGAGAAGTTGTACCTGCAATATGAGACAACTTGGGCTGTTCAGAATACGAACCGGAACCGTTTCAAAACTGAACAAACTAGAACCAAAACATTCCGAATTTTTACGAACCTCCTTAATTTGTTCGTCCTCGTATGCCAGTCGAAGAGTCAGATTCAGCGCGGCGTGGAACATCTCATCTAAAACGTGTTTCCAAACAATGGGCTTGTCTACCTTCCACACCAAGAATTGTGCCTGTCTGGCTCCCGTCACAGCTAATCTCTGCAAGGAAATGAAACATTGTCATAGAGAGCCAAAGTAAATACACTAGCATGGCTGCGTGTGCGCGCGCGTGTGTGCATGTGCGCGTGGTACGTAAAACAGAGAAGTGCTTTACCTCCATAAGCAAGTACTCATCCTTCCACAGCTTATATAGAATTGTGGGAGTTTCCTTCTTTTCAACAAGTGTCATATCTGAAATCTATAAAGGACTGGAGTAAGTAATCGAAATATCAAATGCGCTATTCGAACAACAACAAAAAACTTGACTCGCTTCAAACACGTTAAATTCCGTGGTCATTCCACCAACGCTCATGGTACAATTGAATAATTCATCATACAAAGTTGAGAAAAGAGAAATATATCAAAAATTGTACTCATAGGTAGGAAATTTTCTGAGTTGCCAGGAGTGGAACTCATAACAATGTTCTTACCTTATCCGTCTCAAGTGCACGACTAGAAGTCGACAGTAGCCTAAACATTTTATAAGCATCTCTCCCATATCTTTTCAAAACAATTGACTCCACCTGCAGAAAAGAAAAGGTACTTAGACATCGGTCCAGGTGAATAAAAATGGAACTTTCGTATATCTTAAAAGAACAAAAATCAGAAAAAACCTCATCATTCTGAGCCAGCTCAAGAATTTTCTTCAAGTCTGTACGAGAAATAAATGTGTCAATGAAAACTCAGTACAAATCTATTACTATGTTATCCATAAGGAAGAAGCGAATTGTACCAACACTATACGACTCATCCTCATCTACATCTCTTTCATCGCACAACAGGCTGAGGGAAGCTTTGACGCGATCACATGTCAAATTACGACCAGCTTCACTGTTTATCACCTCCTCATAAATAGTACTAAATGATACAGGAACTGCAAAATCAATCAGCAAAACAATCAACGAAACTATTCCTTGGTTTCATTTATTAAGGTTTCATGTTATTTCTAAACTCATTACCACTGCCAACTGCCACACTAATTCTGAATCAACATTTTCTTGGCCGATAGAAATGGAACTGAAAATAACCAATTCACCATGCAATAATCCAAACTTCCAGTTTACCTGAATTTTCTGTCTTTACTTTCTTCTCTGCAGTTCTAGTTGACTTAAGCATTGCTCTTAAGACAAGTGCAGCTCCATCATCCAGCCGTGCTCTCACATTCTCAATGCAAGCCTAGACCACAATACGAAAATTTACTTCCACTTCAGGCAGACTATGCAGTACCATATCAAAAAATAAAAAGGAATGCATCTCATAAAAAAATAAAGGTCGAGCATGGGAACCCAATTAATAATGCAGAGAAAGAACTCAGGTAGTATTTGGACATTCCACGGGGGATTGCCCTTCCCTTTACATAATTAATTCGTTTTTGTCAACCAAGCAATGCCCATTTGGATGTTCAGACTACTCCAAGGTTCATTTCTCTGCTAGTCAACGAAAAGCATGGCAACATTTAACTCACTCTTGACCTGCTAGTCAACGAAAACCTAACTATCTCTACCAGTTAGTATCAATAGAGCATACAGAGCATCCGCATAATCGAAATTCAGATTATGCCAAAACATTCTCAACATATATTGATCCAACTGCTCTCATTAGTATGAATGGATAATTATAATTCAGACAGAAAGCAGACAGAAAACCAACCTTGTGCCTGAGACAGCGAATGAATTCCTCAAAATTAACACGCCAAAGAACCACTTCATTATTAGCAATTTCTTCATCCAACTCCAAAGCATCATGCTTGCGCTATAAATTCAGAAAATAGCCCATTAGGATAGAGTAGCCTTCAAGAACTTGCATATTAGAACAAATTATCCCTGGTGTCTACAAATGACCATACTTATACCAACCTTGTCCCCGGTACTCATACTAGAAGAACTACCCCCACGAGCATCGGTTTCAGAATCTGTCAGGATTGAAAATCTCATAGCTTCTGAAGGAGTTGCTGCTGCTACAACACGTTGTTCTATGGTCTCTGGTACTTCAACAATCTGTTAAAATTCCGAAAATGATTTATAAAGATACACATTTTAAAAAAAAACAAACTAAAAAATGTGCAACTAAAGAAGGTGCATAACTAAAGATCTATTTTCTTAATTTTCTAGCATCTGAGAGTAGAGTATCTTTACCTTGGAAGACTTAGGACCTCGCTTCTTTGGAGCGTCTTTACTTGCTTCTTCAAGAACTGCTTCAGAAGCCGGGCAGCGTTCCACAAAACGAGCTGTTATGAGTTTAAGAAAGCTTTCTTCAACAGTATCCTTAACTGCATATTCTCCTATTTTGAAAAATAAAACAAAAAACCTTTAATTTACAAAACAAAAAGCATAGCAACTTATGGGAACGGAGCATACTAGTCGTACACTCAATCGCAATGCACCCAGTTAGTTGTAAATTCAAGCATAAACATTCAACAAAAAATGAATCAAACAGTGAGAAAAGGGTGACCTTCAGTAATTTGTTTTAGTGTAAGCCTACCATTCTCAAGCAAATCCTTAATAATCAGTTCACACTGCAAAACAAATGAGAAAAAGGCAGTGATCTGAGAACTGATCCCTTAAAAACAACAAACCAAAGTCAAAACCAAAAGAGGCAAAAAAACTAACCTCTTTATCGAACTCCTGCGAAACAACCGTCATGAATTTGGCAAACCTCCATCGATGGAGTATGTTATCGAACAGCGCTACATACTGAGTGAATTTCGGACCCTCTGAATCACACTCGCAACAAACATTCACAAACCAAGTCACTCACTTTATCATGCACATTGATCAAATCAATCAAATCCCAAAAGGGGACACAAAAATTTCAAAGAACATTAAGCTGGCTAGGGTTAGGGTTTGAGAGAAGCACCTGCTTGGTCGACGGAGAAGGGCTGAACGCAATTGTGCTGGATTAGGATGAGGAGGGAGTTCTTGACCTGCTGAGGAGTGAGCTCCGTGAACCCAATTAGGATTTTTAGGGTTAGGGGTCCTCTTTTCAGAAGATTTTCACACACTTTCTGCATCCGTAAACACATTAATTAGTAATAATTACAGAAAAATTAGGAAAAAAAGGGGGAAAAAAGGTGAAAGCTTTGGAGGGAATGAGAGAGCTTACGGCGACGAGATTGCCGAAGTGGGAGGTGATGATATGTACGGCGTACTTGATGCCGAAGTGGGTCGCAGGCATCTTCTTCTTCTTCAGTTGAAGAGCGGCAAAGATAGGCGGGAAATAATCAGAAATCTACACGGGCGAGAGTTGCAGGGTCTCAGTTTTTTTCTTTTTTTTTTTTCTGGTTCTTTAATTTAAACACAGCCGATCGAACCCTATTAAGCTAATACGGGTTGGTAAACAAGGCCCAAAGTTTAGCCGTTACTAGGCCTGGTCCGTAATTTGGGCCGAATGGCAACCTTTAAACTGGATTTGTGAAGAAAAACTTCACCCTTTTTTTTTGGACGGGAGAAACATCACCTCGATTCGTTAAATTTATAAGAGCACCTCCACCGGTGCTACAATTGCAAGGGCAAGGGCTGCCCAATTGCCCTCCAGTCCAAAATTGACCCTCCATCAGTCCAAATACCAAAGGGCAAGAGGTAGGCCCGAGAAAGCCTAACTTCAAACCCGAGCAATAACCGTCTGAGCTCACGCCAGCGGGCAAGCTGACGTCAAATGCAATTAAATGAGGAAGTAAAGTGTCATTATCTATAGAGGGAATAATGCTGAGCTTTTTGGTAGCAAGAATAGCTGTTTGATTACAACTCTTACCTGCTTTATATAACCATGCAAATGCAATTATGCAATGGCTTTCCCCCCATATTATCTTGTCGGTTCACCCTTACCACTAACAATCTAACATACCCCGTTTTGGGATTGATTACATTTGAACCGATTCAATGCCTGTAGGCCACATATGTACATATATGATGTGGTATTCATTCGTTATTACATATATAATACCCCCGTTGATTAACTAATTGCCCAAATAATCCATACACTCAACTTACTTATAGTATAGAAAGAAATATTTGAAAAGGAAACATTAGCGAGACCCAGTGGCAGATCTCGGAATTATTGGGGGGGGGGGGGGGGGGTCAATAAGAATAGCGCACGCAGTGTGCAAAATTTTTTGGACGGAATAGCATGAAAATTGGCATTTCATCAAGCCTTGGTAGAACTTAGGTTCTTTAAAAACAAAAAAGGGGGGAAATGTTGATGCACGCAAAGTATGACTGAGTCATGCCTTGCTGCCAAACTCTTTCGGACAACTACAACCTTCAAAGGGGCAGCACCCAAGTGATCCTTGGAGTTTCATCGGAATTTGGAGGGTCAACTAACCCCCTTGCCCCTTAGTGCATCCGCCCCTGACGAGACCACATTTTTGTATTACATGGCATCGCAACATGCAATATTATTTAAGAGATTTTATCTCGTTACATATTAGTTGTATACCTCAATAATCACGTGCATACATAATGTAATATTAAAATGTGGTACAAAATGTGTGATTTCTAGCATTGTTGAGAAAAGCAGGTAGCTAACATTTGGTAACTAGATAGATAGGAAAAGAAGCATCTCATGACTCGTACGCAAATGAACTTTCCCGTCACACGAAATGCATGAACAGGACAAAAAGGGCTTAGCTTGTGCATATAAAAGACAGCTAACCTTTTCCTTTCGTATATAACTCCAGTTCCTGAGACTTGGATCACCATTTATGCCATATGCATGTTTCTTTTGAGAGCTTGGGTTTTGAAGAATATATGTAGTGCAGGTGGAGGCTTCCAAAGGGATCGCATTGATCTAATTGATCATATATGATATATGTCAAACATCGTCCGTACAGACATGGTTATGTTTTCGTCTATACAGTTGGATCATGCGATCCCTTCGGACGTTTCCATCGTCAGCTCTAAATCTCTAAATCATGTGATAATCGGTTTATCCAGGTATGAAATCGAAAAGTAAACCCTCGTTACTTTGTGAATTAATTTGATGAATTTCTCGAGTGCTTATTAACTTCATGATTATTATTTAGTTAATTTCAATATTCTCTTCTTGTTAAATTGCATGGTTATTATAGGCTGAGGCATGAATGTTTGCAGAAACTACCTCTCACTAGCTAGGTTTTGTTTAACTGGAAAATAACTGCAAATAATATATCCAGCCTCATAAGCATAAAGCTGATGAGTATATCCCTCATAATATTTATGGAATTATACATGTGTGTGCGTGTGGTTAATTGTTCTTGTGCAAATTTTTTAATAGGGTTATCAATTAACTTCCCATCTGATCAATTTACCTCCTTTCTCTTAGTTTGTTCCATCATATATCAGAGTTTCCGTACAATTCAGTTCACCATGCGCATGCTGTGATCACCCAGAGTTAAAAGATCGATCATCTCATTATCCATTGTCAAGAAACTGTGATGTTTTAAATTCACTGAATTAAAATAAAATAATTAAAATTATGAACAGTCTTCTTACACAACAAAATCCTGCACGACATATTTTATCAGACATAAGTTGAAGGCAAGAACCAACATGAATATGTCTCATCGACAAATTTAGTACTAAAAACAGTAATTATTGTCGGATATTTCATGCTCCATGGAGCCATGCGGCCTCAAGGTCAATGGACACACACACACATATATATTTGCGCGTGCATGGTAGTTGAACCACTACTGATCTTATAGTCTGATGCCTTGATTTTTTTTGTCGTTCTGGGTTCAGGGCCAAATATATGAACATGCACGTACTCATAGACATGGCAGGTGTGAAGGAACCCCACATGATTCATGAACGAATAATTATCAATAAAAAACAAATTAAGCAACAGTAACATCATTATACTGGATATATATTTATCACTGTCGTTGGCTAGTCAGCTAGCTACTAGTTTATATCAATCTGTACAGTGCATCATATTCCCATGTTAATACGATCGAATAAGAATTGACATGTTGATGATCACGGTCTCTGACATTAATTTGTGCAGAAATGTTAAATTAAATGGTTAATTTAAAACATTCATAGGATAAATAATTGTATACATATACATCACAAGCTTTGGACGTCAAGCATTAGAATTACTCGGAGAGTAACAAAGTTATGCATAATCGCTCCTGAAGATCCATAGATTTGTACCCTAATGTTCATTGCAATGAATGTTATAATTTGCTAGTTGCTGCTATTAACAGGGGTGCGTATTTCTTTTTCTTTTAAGAATAAAGAGAAATGCACATTGATTGGAAAAGGAAATGTAAAAATGTTTGAAAAAAGAATAATACTTGCATTCCCCCACTTGCAAATAACGTATCTTCAATGTAAAAATTTCATAATCGGAACCATTCAATCCCTTAATCTTCATGTGAAGATCATTCCTACAAAAAATCATTCGAATAGGTGATCGTTTAGTCATCCAAATGTTTCAAATAAATCAACGGTGCGAGTATCAAGTAGCATATTCATGATTAACCGTTGATTTATTTGATATATTTGAATAACTAAACGATCACCGATTAAATAATTTTTGTAAGAATGATCTTCAAATGAATATTATTGAATGGTTTTTATTATAAAAAATTTACGATAAAATTACGTTATTTGCAAGTGGAGAATTAAACTCATCCCCAAGAAAAAAATGCAAGCATTATCCTTTAAAAAATGCAATTGGATATCATGGGAAAAGAAATGGTTAAGAAGCCCAAAGGCCCCAAACTATCTTCACGATAGCCCAATAACAGAAGCCCAAACCATGTCTAAAAGTCCCAGTTCGATGCATGGGAGTCGATTACGATTCAGTACCTCAATGCCATGCATCCTCTTCTGCACATTATTTTTCATAAGTGAGCGGTTAAGATTTAACTAAATAAGGAGGAGTGCATCATTCATGCCATGCAAACAAAGGCGGACCATTCAAGTCTTCCAAATCAATTATCATATATTTTTAAATTAAATTGAGATTAAGGTCCAAAGCAATTAATGTTATTAAGTATTACAGTCTAATAATATTTATTTTTATTTGTAAGTTAAAAATCTTAAGTTTGAATCTGGTGAATGATAATTAAGTTTGATATCAACTTATTCCACTCATTTTTTAATTTAAATATATCGTTTGTATTAAAAAAAATATCCAAATCAATTAATGTGTATTATGTTATAATACTGTGTCACACACAGTACATTCCTCGTGTCGACAAATTTGCATACGATCTGACACTAGGAGCTAATATCTCATGTTGTAAGACAATTTTCTCCCGTAAGTAAAAAGTAAGTTAGGTCTAATCAAACTACTGTTCCCACTCCCGGAGTTTTTTTTTTTGGGGGGGAGGGGGTAACAAAAATTCAAACAGTTGTGAAAAGCATGGCTCCCCCGCCGTGTCACACTCACTCATTAATTAGTCGTTAAAAATGGGCATGGAATTAGTGGGCAAAAAGGAAAATTGAGACTTGAAAGTCTAAGTGATGTCTCAGTCGGTTATAATTAACTATTTCTGACCCTAATTAGTCCATGCCTTCACAACAACAATCTCTAACCATTGTCTAACTAAAGCTTTGACTCCGTAAACCACGGGGGAGAACATTCCATATTATATGGAAGTAATTTTTCTTCTATATATTTGGACTAATTTTTCATGTATCTAGAATACAGACACGTCGTATTATCATACTACTTAATTATAATATATACTTATAAGTATACTCTGGACTAATTTTTCATGTATCTAGAATACAGACACGTCATATTATCATACTACTTAATTATAATATATATTTATAAGTATACCCTAAAAGCGGAATGTATCAAAAACGTTTTTCACACTTAAAATGTTAACACCACCTTATTGTTTAAAAAATAAATAAAGATTAATACCAATAATTGCATATGTGTTATGAACTTGTGGTCTTCCAGACTTCCAGTAACGAGCAGTCTTCTATCGACAGAAGCCGGTCTACGTTTTACTTTTCAATATTTTCTTCCAAATACCAACAATTGCCAAGAAATAGGAAAACATATGTTATATATGTGTATATTGTGTTAATTTTCTCTCATTCGTCAAGCTAACCACGAATTGGGGAAAGACCGGCTTTAAGATCAGTCCAAAAAACACAGACCTGCTGCCCTATGAAATTAATGACTCAAAATTAATCATGACAAAAACAAGAACCATCACAGAAATTACGAACATCAAATCAAATGTAATGTTTGTGACATTACGTACGTATATGCGTACAACGTCATAAATCATGCAGTTTCGTACACAACTTTGCAGGCATGCCTAATTAATCTGGAATTTTCGTTAATTAATCCATATATAATATGGTCCTATTTGCAAGATGGTGGTGATTAGCGGGTTGCCGCTATAGCCATGGACCAGCTTTTAGGCTGCAAACTGTTTCATATATTTGACAGTGAATATTTGAAAAGTAAAAAAAAATAATATAATGTGAAAGCAAAATGTCACGCAAAAAGATATTGAAGAGTGACATGTATACTATATAGATTAATTCGATACAACTGAAAGTTAGGCAGATAGATCGAACTTAATTATTAATTGGTTTACCATATACCATATCGTTTAAGACAAACTTAATGCCTTTTCTTGGTTATTTGTTAGTATGACTTTGTGTTATATTACCTTTATTTAATTCTTTTTATTTTGTTCGTTGGAACTATTTGCTGACGGGAAAAGAAAGTATCCATTGGTTTTACATGGGGTACCTGTTTTACCTTTTAGGCGTTGTTATCAAATAGTGAGGAACGTTAGTTCTGTTTACTTCACTAGTCCAATCATAGATATTTGAAATATAAAGATCTATTGAGGTGAATTTCTTCTTTGCATAGAAAATGAGGTTGGTTAAGTTGATAAAATAATATGCATTGGTTTTGAACCAAACTTCAGAGAAAATGAGTGTTTATAATGGAGGACAAAATTTTGGGTGTAATTAGAGTGTAATATATAGAGATGAGAGTGAAATAAGCCTGATTATATGATAGAATCTTTCTTAATAAAGACAAAATTAAGATGATACCATTAGTTAGTTTTTTTTATTGAGTGATGCTATTTGAACAAATAGTTTTGTTGTTTTCCATTACATGACCAAAATGATTAGCAAAGTAGGTTAAGTAAAATAGCATAAATTTCATTTTTTTCACTAGAAGGAGCATAACATAGATTATATCACCATCATCAATTGATTAATAACTTTCTAACAACTAAGCCTTCAATTAATTAGCATTTCCAAGAATCACACTATATATGTATGAGTTCAGTTTTTCTAGACCCCAGTGATTAAGAAAATAGTGGTTATTTAACGTTAGATTAAGATCTAACAGTTGGTACTCATTTAACTTTTTTGTTGTACTTTTTTCTATACCGTTGGATTGAGATCTAACAGTGAGTGACCACCATTTTCTTGGTTACTGGGGTCTAGAAGAAAATGACATATATATATATATATATATGTATATACATGGGTATAAATTGTGGCATATATATGGTATATTGGTATGCATACAAAACCATGCATCTACGCCATTGATAGCGGAGGAGGAAGTTGCCACATAAACATTGACTAGTGTGTTAAAATTGGTATTAAGGTCATAGTAGAGAAACCTATCGAACACGGCCCTCTCTCGTGGGGTCTCTCTACTAAAATCTAAAGTAGGGTTCGTGTCCATTTTTCCACATATTCAAAGTCGACCACCATCTGTTAATTAATAATTTAACTATATATTTTTCTTTCTATATGCTACAGTTAACCTACAACTATATAAAAGGGATCTCCCCACTATGCATTTACACAAACATACAATACAATACACGTTTCTCCTCCTCTTCATCTCTCTCTAGCTCAAGCACAAAGTTACCATTTCCGAAACCCTAGCTTCCTCTATTCTAATTACAGATGGCTTCTAAGACCATTGCAGTGTTGGCCCTTGCCCTTTCCGTTTGTGTCCAAGCCACTCTAGGTTTGTTTGTGTTAATTACCAGATCATTTTATATTAATTCATTTTCAGTTTTCAATTTTGTTTTTTGAAAATTTAAAACTTATTTAGTAATTGTCGTCAGTTTTCAATTTTCTTTGAAAACCGACAATATTTTTCAAACAAGCTGTTATCTATCAATTTATCGAGATAACTAGCCAATTATTTGCAAAAAATATATAATACATTGCATGCATGCAGGCGGAATAACATGTGAGAATCTAGACCACGATGCGTGCGCATTCGCGGTGTCATCGTCCGGCAAACGCTGTGTGCTTGAGAAGCACGCGAGAAGAAGCGGAGAGGAAGCGTACACGTGCCGAACGTCGGAAATTGAGGCCGACAAGTTGAAGGACTGGATCGAGAGCGAGAAGTGCATCAAGTCTTGTGGGCTTGACCGCAAATCCTACGGCATCTCATCAGACTCTCTCCTGGAGTCTCGCTTCACACAAAAACTTTGTTCCCCTCAGTGCTACGGCAGCTGCCCCAATATTGTTGACCTTTACTTCAATCTTGCTGCTGGTGAAGGTAACTAGCTAGTTAAACTATTCATAAGTCTTATTTATATTGTTAGACTGTAAATTTAAACTGCATATTCAAGTCTAATTCAACGTGAATAATTGTTCAATTTACAGTCTCAAGTCATAAGTTAAGCAAAAGAACGTTTTCCTAAATCATATATAATAGGATTCACCTTAACTATTGTGTTTTGCTTGTAGGTGTATTTCTACCAAAACTATGTGAAGCACAAGGAGCAAATGCTCGTCGAGAGATGTCGGAGATCCGTAGCTCTGGGTATGTTGCACCGGGACCAATCAAATCGAAATTGACGGCACCAGGACCAATCAACTCAGTGAAGTTGGCAACTTCTTACCCACCAGCGGAGGTTGCCCCAGCACAGGCTCCCTGCTAAGTACACCATCATGCATGCACCAAGGGCTGAGTTTCCGGCCGGGTTTGATATTTTACACCAAAATATCATTATGTGTTATTTAAATTAATATAATATTTGGAACTCAGAATTCAGAAATACTACGTAGATTATTTATGTGAGCTATGGTACAATATTGTGTTCTAGTTCTTGTACGCTTTAATATTCTAATGGATTTATAAATAAAGATATTTTCTACAACATTTATAAGCACATACAAGGTCCTGATGTGAGGTTCATACTCTCAACACAGACTGATACAACAAACAAACTGAAAAGAAACATAGCAACAGCAAAATAGGACTAAAGGAAACTGATCAAACAACCAGTCCCATTGCTAAGAGAGAAACACAGCAACAACAAAATACCACCCTTGGACTCTAAAATTCCCTCCTACCGCCAAGGTTTCTAAAATAAAAACAAACAATTTTGAGAATTGACTTCCTAACGTGTTGTAAGATGAAAGTTCAAAAAGCTATTACAAACGTCGCTTGTAGCTTTCGACAAGCTCTTTGGGATCACATCAATCACATATGGATCAAAATACCCAAACCACCGTTATGATGTTCATGATCACCTCAAACAACCACAATTTCATCATCTGAAGTTCTTGTTTCACCATTAGTTCGCATTATTTGCTCGAGCTCCTCGGCTACTTCTTTCGTGGTTGGTAAGTCCTCCCATCCATACCTTAAACATCTTTTCGCAAGATCAGCCACTCTTTTTTATAGACACAAAATTCTCATCGTTTAATATTCTCCAATCACAGTCTTGGGTCCAGTAATCATTCTCAAGTTATTACGATTTATAGACACAAATTTATTTAATAAATTTGTATTATCATTTTTTCCTCCAAAAATTATTACGATTTATGAAATTAGGATTGCTGTATAATCTTTTCCCAGATTATTTTCTTTTTTGCAGTTTTGAAATTGGGTTTGAGAAGAGCAGAAAAACCTTGCTGAAAACGGCTCCATGTGCACAAATACAAATTTACATCTTTGAAGGTTTAATCGATGAATTTCGTCACTACAAAAGTTGCGATATGATAGCTAAGTTGATTTGGAGGTTGTCCAACATTCTTATTGTTATATTTGCTATCCTTCACTTTCCACTTACATATATACTTTTGTTTTTATTTGTATGGATTCTATATATACGTTGTAGAATAACACCTATAAGAAAATAAAATACGATATTGAAAAAAATAAAATATTATATACTTATTTGTATAGGTACTAATCTTCCGTATCTTTTCAAAAATGGGGAGAACTATAAGTTTTTTAGTTTTGTAGCAATATGTGCCACGAGTTCTCCGCATTGATTTCTCATTTAGAGAACTTCAAATATCTGGAAAGAGTGAACAAATTAAAATGCGAGTTAAACAATCACTAAATTTTTTTTATGTACATTCTTACAAGTTACGTAAGTATATTAATGACATATTTATATAGATTTTAAAAAATTTGTTGTTTTCATGTGAACAAATACATAAGGGAGTTGTAATGTTATTCAATTTATATCTTAAGTAAGAAACTTGTAATGCTACAACACCCTTCAGTAATTAATAATTATTTATCATAATAGTGTTTTTTTTAAAATTATTTTTTAAAGTACCATCTAGTTGGTTAATTAACTTATAATTCTAGGTGGTTGGAGCTATATGGTATTTTTTTACTATTCAGAAAATTACAGTTTGCTGGCAATCTGCATGTGAAAAAAAATATGGCACTAGTAATTTTGGCTATCATTAACATCTTACGTTCATAAACATCACATTTTAAATGATTCATACCCGACAAAATCCACCAAATACAACGATATTCGACTTTGCCATGTTTACTAGTGTCCTCCAATCTGGTTTGAATGTGTGAACATATTATTTTTAGAAGTTCTCAATCTCTTTTTGGTAAGGCTTGTGAAAAATGAGGTTTATTTGTACATGTGAGAGCCCTTTAATTTTCAATAAACTTCCATCGAAATTTAAAAGGTTCTCGAATGTACCAACAAACCTTAAATTTCGCAGGGCCTGTTACATCCCATTCCGGAAAATATTAGTATTTTATTCCCGAAAGTGAGAAATGACGAACTCGTACGACCCTTCCCTTTGTATTTTCTTGTCGTGCTCGTCGTTACGAGCGCGTGGACGTGAGCGGGACGTCGTTCGGAGTCTGAACGAATATTTTACGGGCGTTGGATTACCGACATTTCCCGATTCAGATTTTGAGACTGTTTGGGTAGTTGGGCTGGGGCCCAAACTTACTGTCGGCCCATGTGGCTTTGATCCCCTGTCTGTTGACTCTCTGTCCCGAGCTCTCTCTTTGTCTCTGCAAACTCACTCAACCTCACACAAATTTCTTCTCACACCCGTGGCTTCTCCCTCTCCTTCACCGAGCCATTCCTTGGCCAAACTGAATTTGCAGACCCAATCATCATCACAAAACTGAACCCAGCAACCTTGCAAACCCAGGAAACCCAGCAACCCTGATGTTCGAATTTTCCAACGAACCCCGAGAATTTCCCTCGGTGAAACCGAGCTCAAATCTCCTCGAAACCACCGCCATTGAACTCCTTGAAGTCCATAGGACCTTGTTCAAGCCTTGGATGATCGTGTTTGGCCAAGAATCGAAGAACTCGAAGTCGGCCGGTTTACACCCGTGGCTTATTCTCCATTTTCAGGCCACCTCTGGCCAGTTTTTGGCCCCCAAAATGATAACATCTTATTCTCTTTGTTCCTAGCTTCATTTTGGTACTTGAATCGTGCAATTTGGCCTTGAAATGAAGAAGATATGAAGTTTTAAAAATTTCCCTATTTTCTGGCCAAATTTTCCAGTTTCCGGCGACCGGAGTGAGGACAGGGATGACCGGCGATGACTTCAGCAACCGGTTCAGACCGGTGATGACGTCAACGATGGCGTCAGCAACTGGTCCAGACCGGGCTGACGTCAGCGTTGACCGTTGACCTGCGCGTGGCAGCGCATGGTGGACTTCCACCGGCGCGTGGCGCCGCGTGGGACTTCACAGCGGCGCGTGCGGCGGCGGTATTGGGTTTTCCGACCCCGTAACTCCGTTTTCGGGTTTCCGAACGCTGTTTTCTTCGTATTTTCGAATACTTTATTAATTGTGGTTGTTCTAAAATAGGTTTGGCGACCCATGGAGTACGGAGAGCGTACAATTGGGCTATTCAGGCAAAGGTTTATGTGAGTGGGCCCCTTCCTTATTAAATTAAATATTTTACATGTTTTGGAATTATTATTAGGCTATGCCTATGCTTCTAAACGGTATTTATCTTGCTATGTTAGTGAACTTTAGTATTATACTTTATATTTGGTTCACTAGTATGTGACTCGGCTATATTTTGTGGGTTTTGGAAATTAGTATTATATTGCCTATGCTTTTAAATGTGGTTTATACTTATACGTAATGAACTTGATTTATTTATACTTGGCGAACCTTGGGTTTAATAATTATATCGTATTTTGGTTCACTTAGTATGTTGTTAAATTGGTATTTTATGTACCTTGGTATCATTTTGGTATATTCTTGGTATTCCGGATACGGCATCCGTGAATACCTAATTATCTGTTTACTTTGAGGTTTATTTTAGAAAGGAAATTACCCCACCTTATTTTATTTAAAAATATTCCGTGGTATGTTTTTACACGCTCAATTAGGAATGCTTACACGGTGTTAGTAGTACTGTCCGGGGCCAGGACCAGCTTCACGTGTATGTTCACAAGCACCGACACGCTCACTTTGGATCCATCGTAGGTGCCAGCTTGTTCTAGGTCGCCTTGGCGACTCGAACTCGTTGTGATGCGCTTAGCGCCAGCTTCACGTGTATGTAGTATATGAGCGTACCATTATTCATACACCCAGCCTATTCATGACAGAATACCTCTGTATGAACTCGTGTGTCTGTCATACCTATCGAGCGTATACCCTATTGATTTATATTGTGATTTACTACCGAATTTCACTGATGCCACAGAGGCTTCTATTGATTTACGGGTTTCCCGTACTATCTTATATATTACGGATTTTCTGGTAAAGGATTTTTATACTAAGTTATGGCTTTCTGCCCGTTTTGGACGGTAAGTACATTTCCGTACTTACACTGATTTTCTATCTACTATTGTAGTATGTTTTCCAAAACTGATTTTCAAAACTATTACTTGATTTGACGGCGAGGGCTTATTATTTTCAGAAAGGAAAGGTTTTACAAAATAATTATTTATGGCCCACTCACCCTTCTGTTTTTGCGCCCCTCCAAGATAAGTGGCTTGGAGCTGTCGACGTCGAGACGCGGTAGTATGACAATGTAGGAATTCTTGGTACTTGTAATTATTCAGTATCCCGTACCTTGTACAACCAGTTATTATTTTATTATTTCTTTCCGCCCGCACACTTTCGTGCACTCTGACATTCATTTAATTCAATTTGCTTAAATTATTCCTTATTTCTCCTAAATGGCTTTCGTCACCCCACATGGTGTCGGCCATCACACTCTACTTTTGGGTGTCCACCTGTACGTTCGGGTCGGGGTGTGTCAGGGCCCACCAAAAACAGTTCGGAAACTTCTAAAAATAATTAGATGGTAGTTTGAAAAAGACTTAGAAAAAAAAAAACTCCTATGATAAACAATTTATAATTACTTAAGAGTGTTGTACCATTACAAGTTTCTTATTTAAGATATAAAATTGAATAACATTACAAGTCCCTTATTTATTAGTTCTCATGAAAATAATAAATTTTTAAAAATCTATTATATAAATGTGTCATTAATATACTTACGTGACTCGTAAGAATGTACATAAAGAAATTTAGTGCTCGTTTAACTAGCATTGCAGTTTGTTCACTCTTTACAATTATTTAAAGTTCTCTAGATGAGACATAAATGCGGAGAACTCATGGCACATATTTCTACAAAATTAAAAAAAAAAATTCTATGCAAATAACAAAAGTATAAGTATAAGTAAACTCTCATTTTTACGTACATGTGGAAGCAAGATGTCAATAAAAAATTTGGATAACCTCCAAATCATTTTAGCTATCGTATTACAACTTTTGAATAGCCGAAATTAATCGATTAAACCTGAATTATCAAAATGTAAATTTGATACCTAATATCCTCGTTTACAATAGGCACGTAGAGGAGCAGTGGATCAACCAAGACACACCCACTAGACAAGATGCTGAAAATAGCTTCTTCCATTTCCTCATGAGGCTGAACAAAGACACAACACAAGTAGTATATAAATACATTGCATTAATTAGATGAATTTAGTTGAAAAAATAAGCTAAAAACTAAATTAACCTTGCAAGTTTTTCTTCATTTGAGTTCTCTTTTGCTTGAGCTTTCTCTTCCGAGTTTGTTACCAAGGAAGAAAGAACATCCGCTCAAACCCTTGGCGGCGGCCCCAAAGTTGGAGAAAACACCTAAACTTTTACATCCATTTTCAAAAGAGAGTAAAAAAACGAGTCTCTTTTTTCAAAACGGAGTGAAGGAAGAAGAAAGAATTGGTGCAGGAGGTATGCAAAAAATAAGATGAATGTGAAAGAGCTAGATACCTCCCTTTTATAATGAAATGATAAAAATATATATAATAATTTAACGAATGAGATAGAGATAAGAAAATCTAATTTAATAGTTGTAAAGAGTTGAAATCTTATCTCAATCATAAACAATTGATCATGACATAATCTATGACATAGACATTACATAAGTCAATAATGGAGCCATTCTAGTACGTTTTTGTGAAGAAAAAAATTTGGTGTCGGAATTTGATTTTTTTTTTTGTCGAATTGTTGACAAAAAAATTTTACGACAACGTAATGTCAAAAAAAAGTTAGAACAAACAAAATATTTGCGCCTAATCAAATTATCATATAAAATCATTAAAACCTCAGTGTAAAAAAAAACTAATTTAACACTCTGTATTTTAACTTTTCATTTTTAACAACACTCTTTATTTTAACAAACTTTGAATATTTTATTATTAATAATTCAAACCCGACCCACTTATTTTCTAAAACAGTCTTTCCTCTTTTCCTTTTCTCTTTGCTCAAGGATCCACCATTGAGTTTTATTTATTTTTTAATATTTAGTTGATAAACAGTTATTTTGTAAATTTAAAAAGTGACTGTTCATTTTGCTATAATAGAGAGACTCTTTTAGAGCATCTCCAAAAGAAACTCTAAATTTTTGTTAAACTAGCAAGTGAATATTGTCAAAAAGCTATTTTAGCTATTCCGTTTAACTTTTCATCTCCAACAACACTCTATTTTAATAAAGTTTGAATATGTTATTACTAAAAATTCAAACATAACCCACTCATTTTCTAAAATCAACATTTTGTCTCTTCCTTTTCTCCTTACTCAAGGGTCCACCCTTAAGTTTTATAAATTTTTTTTAATACTTAGCTAATGAACAGTTGCTCTGTACATGTAAATTTAAAGAGTGTTTGTTCATTTTGATATAATATAGACTCTTTTATAGAGTCAGTTGGATATGTGTTTTTCTAAATTTGGTTAAAATAGGGTTTTGGTTTTTTTTACAGCATTTCTTGGAGATGCTTTTATAGAGTCTGTTGGAGATGTAATTTTCTAGATTTGAATCTTTAAAATAGAGTTTTGGTTATTTTACAGAATCTCTTGTATATGCTCTTATAGTGTCTATTGGAGATGTATTTTTTTATTTATTTAGCTCTTTAAAATAGAGTTTTGGTTATTTTAGAGCATCTCTTGGAAATGCTCTAAGGACTCTCCCATTAGAGGCAATATTTCTTTAGGAACACGAAGATTCTCTTGAAGCCTCTAGATGAGTTCTCAAAGGTGGTGGTGCAGAAAATAGGGTCTCTTATTGGAGAAGGACTTGTATGCAACGGGTTCATTACCACCGTGACATCTCATTCCAATAAAACAATGACATGTGTAAGATTTTCAACACATGACATTGTATTATTAAATCGGAACACCACGTAGCAGTGAACCTGTTTCATACAAGTTACTCTCCTCTTATTGGAGATACTCATTTTTCAATCATTGTCCCCACCATGACTAGCAAATTAATAAATAAGTATGGTGCCAAAAATCTGTTTGTTGGCTTTCTAAAAATCTTTCCAACTTCTTATTGGTCACTATCTTAGATTCTTAATATATAAGTATGGTGCAAAAATCTTGAATGTCACTTAAAATTGGAGGGCCATGCACCTGATTAGGTGGTTTGTTGTAATTTAGAATCAACTATGTTATAAAATTTTATTTGCAAAATGTTTATTATTACCTTAAAAATGTCATTATGTAATGTACTTTTTTTTTAATCTAAAAGATAGTGTATGACGACTTTTTTAAAATGTCAATAACAATTTTTTTTCTATTTATTAATAATTCATTTAAAAATATAAAACGTCATCTACCGCATGTGACATCGGCGAAGTTTTCGAATTATTGGGCTATGAATAATGCTGAAGTTAAGCATAGTGTGCCCAAGCATATGCTTTTGAGGACACTATACAACTATACATCATCATCATCATCATCGATGGTTGCCGATTACACATCATGATTTATCATTTTGTCTGTAAAATTGCATTCATTTATAAACATCGGTTGTTTGGTGGGTTTAGGGTTTGGGCCAGGGACCCGAACGATAGAGACGTCTAACTGAAAACACACATCAATATGGTGACTTTAATTTTAACTCACTCCACCATCACCACCCAAACTCCATTCAAAGGAGGACCACATACATTCAACATTTCATCAGAATTAAGACATGCCATGGCTTAATTTCATCAGCGGGCGGATTTATTGAGCGACTGTCCGTAATAAGTAAACTAACATTGACGAGGAAGGAGAAGGTGTTCGATATGGCTAAATGACTAGGACAACTGTCACACAAAGTGAAACAACATGGTGCCGGGTTGAGAAGAAATTCTTGCACCAAACAGTCCAACAAGGTGGATTGACTGACCCAGTAAAAAAAAATTGAGCTTAGTAGGCATCACTTGGCTTCACGTAGGAAAGCTTAATGCAAAAGCGAGACTCATTTGTGAGTGGCTTCGATAGTCTACTTGATTCGACAATCAAACACAAGAATTTTTCTTAGACAACAAAATATACAAATGTCTCTTGCATTTGTAATAAGTGTATGGGACACCCCTATCTACTGAGGATTTACAAGAAAACTTGCTGCCTCTTCAAGGACCACAAAGAATCCAGCAGCCTTTCTTTCAACTCACTGCACCTGCTTGCCGCAGTGAGCACATGCACCTTTCTTTCAATTCCAGAAATTACACTTTTCCAGATTTTCACATGTTATCAATTTTTTCTTTTTGCTTTCGGACTTTCTATCCCCTGGTGGAAAAATCTTAGATGATACGGACCATTAAATGGTCCCAGATTAATTTGAGGTGAGCCTCAAATGAATCTTAAACCATTCAATGGTCGGACCATTGAATAGTACAAAATGAATAAAATGCAAAAGATGGTAGTAATTAAAGGTAAAACTAAGATTAACAATTAAACACAAGAAACAGAAGCCATGTAATAATCCCGCCATCAAACAAAATGCATTTTTAATCATCGCAATCTTTACTTAACACCACCCTCATATCATAGACTCGATTAACATTTTTCAATAAACATATTTTCAGACAACTGCTACCATCTAAAAACTAAGGAAAACGAAAACACCAAACACGAGAATAATGGCCGAAGAACCGACCAAAATCCAGCAATCCGAACTCCAAATAAGGAACTGAGAAACAAAACCATATTTAAATCCACAACATAACTGCAGCAAAACAGAGAAGAGATGAGAATCGAGATTCGAGATCAGGCCTCCTCCTGAACTTCATCCTCATCTTCATAGTCGTACCCCTCCTCATCGGCTGTAGCATCCTGGTACTGCTGGTACTCTGAAACAAGGTCGTTCATGTTGCTCTCTGCCTCGGTGAACTCCATCTCGTCCATTCCCTCTCCGGTGTACCAATGCAAGAAAGCCTTTCTGCGGAACATAGCAGTGAACTGCTCACTCACCCTCCTGAACATTTCCTGAATGGAGGTGGAGTTGCCAATGAAGGTCGAAGCCATCTTCAGACCGGTTGGTGGGATATCACAAACAGTGGACTTGACATTGTTCGGGATCCACTCAACAAAGTAGGATGAGTTCTTGTTCTGAACATTGATCATCTGTTCGTCAACTTCCTTGGTGCTCATCTTGCCACGGAACATGGCTGAAGCAGTCAAATACCGCCCGTGACGTGGATCAGCGGCGCACATCATGTTCTTTGCATCCCACATCTGTTGAGTGAGCTCTGGAACAGTAAGGGCCCGGTACTGCTGGGATCCACGGGATGTGAGTGGAGCAAACCCAACCATGAAGAAGTGCAATCGGGGGAATGGGATGAGATTAACAGCAAGCTTTCGCAGATCCGAGTTGAGTTGACCAGGGAAACGAAGGCAGCAAGTTACGCCACTCATGGTAGCAGAAATAAGATGATTGAGGTCGCCAACTGAACCAAGAAGAAATCATTGGTTAGATCATGTCATGTTTCACGGTTTAGCAGCAGGAACTAAAATATCAACATCTATTGGCCTTCAATTGTGTTGCAAACTATAAACATTTATATGATATAAATGTAACAACAGAGCCATTTTAAGGATAATTTCAAAAGGCATTTGAAAAATGGGGCATCAAAGAGTGAAACAGCGTCCAAGAAGTTACGGGGTACAAGTGTAAGTTAATTGCACAGGTGCCAAATAATTAGTGTCCCACCTATAAGCACAAGGCTACAGGCTTCTGTGTATATAAGAAGGACCGATTAGTCCAACTGTATAACTTATACAACGGTGACCCAAAACGAAAGGACCGGCAAGAGAACAACCATACCAATGCAAGGGGACTCAACCACATTTTGTCAATACAGAAAACACACAAATAATCAAAAGCCCAATGAGCATAACTGATATTGCATACAGTTTGAATCATCTGAACTTTATATACAAATACGAACAGAGAAAATATGAACAATTCACTCTCAAAAACCAATGTAATAATCCCTATTCCTCCAAGTCAAAATATCAAATCCTATTTACTCAACGTAACCAAACGATAAACAATATCTAATCCTGCAGATAAATGCGGAATCCAAGAGAGTATAGCATAAACATATTCAAATTCAACTACATAAACTTGAATTAGGATTCAACAGGGTGTATTATACAAGCAAAAGAAAAGGCAACAAACTCACAGCTGGGAGTAGTGAGCTTCAGTGTCCGGAAGCAAATGTCGTAGAGAGCTTCGTTGTCCAAAACCATACACTCATCTGCATTTTCAACAAGCTGGTGAACAGAGAGAGTTGCATTGTATGGCTCAACGACGGTGTCAGACACCTTCGGCGACGGAAACACGGAGAATGTGAGCATCATTCGGTCCGGGTACTCCTCTCGGATTTTGGAAATGAGAAGAGTTCCCATTCCGGACCCAGTCCCGCCTCCCAAGGAGTGACAAACCTGAAAACCTGCAGCCAAACAAGTCATAAACCTCACAATTCGCACACTCTAAAACACAGAAATTGTATCCAAACAGTGTCTAATCAAAATCTTGTATCCAAACACTCGAAACTTCGGAAAATGCACACGGATCTAATGATCTAGCAACTAAAATCAAACTCGAATTATACCTTGCAGGCAATCGCAGTTCTCGGCCTCCTTCCTGACGACATCGAGAACGGAGTCGATCAACTCGGCGCCTTCAGTGTAGTGACCCTTGGCCCAGTTGTTTCCGGCGCCGGACTGGCCGAAAACGAAGTTATCAGGGCGGAAGATCTGGCCGTAGGGCCCAGATCTGACGCTGTCCATGGTTCCCGGCTCGAGATCCATGAGGACGGCGCGTGGGACGAACCTCCCGCAACTGGCCTCATTGTAGTAGACATTGACGCGCTCGAGCTGGAGCTCGTTGTCGCCCTGGTATCGGCCGGTGGAGTCGATGCCGTGCTCGGCGCAGACGACCTCCCAGAACTTGGCGCCGATCTGGTTGCCGCACTGGCCTCCCTGGATGTGGAGAATCTCACGCATTTTGGAGAGCGGTGGAGGAGAGAGAGAGAGAGAGACTGAGAATGAGGTAGGACAAGAAGGTTCTCAGAGAGAGAAATGGTCAGGGAAGAAGACGAAGGGTTTGGGAGAGTGAGGGAGTGACGTCTGGAGTTTTATAGCGATGTGAGATGACGGACGAGTTTGACGGCGCCGTTTGATTTGAGTGGGAATTTGAATTTTGAAAAGCGAACCTGCAATTTAGGGAGCCAGAAGGCTACGATCCTCGGCAATCATGATGGAGACATAAGTTTATGTAAGCCGTTGATTTGGTTGGTTATGTGGGAGTCAATTTTGATTGACCGTTTCGATGATAGGGGATACGGGAGGGATTGGTGTGTTTGCAGGGATGCGGTGTTTAACGCTTGAGAAACGACTGCAGAGATTGAGTTTTACGCGCTGTGATGTGGATGACGGTTACGCTCCAGCGGTACCGTGGGGTAACTGGTAACGTTGGATTTAGTTTGGATGAGGGCAGAGAGCAAGTCTTGCAGAGTCGCACATGAGTCTCGCACCAGGGACACGTGACAGGAATACTCTATAGAGGGTCATGTGAGTAGAACTTTAAATAAATTATTTTATTTCCCTATTTTAGAAGAATCACTTTTTTGTTTTTGTTTGATTGGATAGAAGAATCACTTATGTTTTTTATTTTAGGCCTCGTTTGGTATGCCGTATAACGCACCGGATAGTACTAATAATTTGGAGCAGGGTGTTTGGTACGCTTCGTATTAAAATAGTCGCCTAACTACTTAAACTGAGCTCATCATTTAATATTCCCCACACCCGACTAATTATACTTCCAAAAATCTCGAGATAATTAGTCAGGTAGCCTCTCGCTTTCTCGCCCTCGCTCTCGCTCTCGTCTCCCTCTCTCTTCCAAGCTCGCCACCAACCTAGCCCTCTCTCTCCTCCGAGCGCACCACCAACCCACCCCTCTCTCTCATTCGAGCTAGCCACCAAGCCAACCCTCTCTCTCCTCCGAGCTCCTTCCCTCGCTTGAAGACGAGTTCCCCGACGACGACCCCACTCCGACGACGATTGGATTTTTTTTTTGTCTGATGTGAAATTGCAGGATGCGTTAGTTTGGATTTGATTGGGTGAAATTGCGGGATGCGTTGGTTTGGATTTGGTTGGGTGAAATTGAGGGATGCGTTTAGATTTGGTTGGGTGAAATTGCAGGATGCATTAGTCTGGATTTGGTTGGGTGAAATTGCGGGATGTGTTAGTTTGTTTGTGAAAAATTATTATAGTCTAACATACTATATGATAGATAGATTAATTCGATATTGCACCAAACGCCCGACTAATTTAATCAGTACTATCCGTCGACTAATTATCTTATTCGACTGAAATAGTCAGTACAGTCCGACTGCCATGGTTTATCACACTTAAATAATCTTTGGGAGATTGAGAGGATTGAAAATTAAAAGATTTTTAATTCGTATGGTTTAGATGTCACATATCAAACTTGTTATTAAAATTTTGGGCCACAAGTGAAGTGAGATACTGAGTTGGAGACTAAAATAAGCATGGCCTATACCAACCGTACCTTTCACTCAATCTTAGATTAGTGAAAGTTGGCCCAAAAGAGAAAGAAGCAATGTCGTCGTCGTCATCATCTTAATCATCATGGAATGACATCAATCAAATGGGTAGATCAAGTGTACCCATCACTCGACCCTTCGTGCCAAAGCTAACAAACCCCATGATTATTATAGCTAAAGCTACTAAGATATGGCAACCCACTACCAATGAACATTGTCACAATGTGTACACATAAATTTTACTTTTTGCCTAATGTACAAGAATACTATGTCCTCATTCTTTTTTTTATGCGATGAAAGATGCAGAGAGATGAAGTTGTAAAACCCGTTACATGCAAATTATTTTTCATAATTTGAAGATAGAAACTTATAATGAAGAGGTTATAACAGTATTCAAATTCAATCACGTCTTGTCATCCGTTTTAATTTTATCAATTGCATTATAAGATTGAGTTGAGATGCCAAGAAAGTTTCTGACTACTAAAGAAAGGATGACCTACAACGAGGATGCCACAATTATTGTATACAAAGCAAATCAAGCATTAACATGCATTTTAATTTTTCAATTTGTAATCTTATAAAACTGTCACATTGACATTTTCATTGCATAAAAGTTATTCACGATTTCAAATTACGCTTATCGGCTTGGCAGGAGGCAGTGGCAAAGAGCTGAAAAGTTATAAATTCTGACAGGGATTCAGTGTGCCACACCCTTACGCTTTAGTTTGCGGACATTCCAAGCAAACCCAACATTCATGTTCTTGAGTTTAGTATAATGCCACTGCTTCTCTTGATCCTTTTTTGGTGGGGAGGGGGTGTCAGATAAGTTAATCAATAGGATGGTCTTTTCACTTGAGATTGACCAGGGCTGAAATTGTATTGGACCCAAAGCCCACCAGAAACGTGTTGAAGTTCGAAACCAAGGCCCATTTAGTGATCATTCCTACCGGCCAGCACGTACTCCGCGAGGCCCACGAGTTAATGAGGCCATGAGGCCCGGGGGCCCAAGTCAATAACTCGATGCGAAGAGTTCCGTTGACTTTTAGTTTAACGAATAACCAACCCCATTTTACACCCCCAGTTTTTTTTTTTCATATTGCACATAGAAATATCCACCTTAATTTATCTTTAATGTTTTAGTTGTTTAACTTTAATATTTTCGTGCTGCTAAAGTCATACTGGTGTCTTATTTTTCACTTATTTTTTAATGAAAATTTTAATGACATATTTAACCTTCTGTAAAATGACATTTAAAACCCTTATAAAAAACATAAAACGCCATAAAAACAAAATGGAAAAAAAAGAAAAAGAAATAAAATGAAGAGCCAAGAACTGGAGAACCCTCTAATTCTCTTTCTTCTTTATTTTTCTCTCTTTCAATCCCCTTCCCTCTTTTCCTTTCCTTCTAAATCAACTCTCTCTATGACTTATAGATGGAGAAAATTTGCAACAGAGATGGTGAGGAGCTTCAATTCTTGACAAGAATCTTCAAAAGTTTGAAATGTCATAGTTCTTCATATTTGCGGTCTATATATTTGGATCTGGTATAGGGAGAGTGGAAGACAGAAGACGAGAAAGAGAGAAAAATTTTGGCATGCGGCAAGAACAAGAGTTGCTGCCACCAAATGCGATGATGAATTTGGTTGCTGTGAGCCAATAAGTTCCAACGCTACGGCGGTTGAATTTGTGTTTTTTTTTTGTCTCTTCAATTTTTGTTTTAAATTTTAAAAACTAACACATACAGTGGGTGGACAAAAAGGATTAGATTTTTTTCATTTTTTATGATGAATGGTGATATAAAGTGGGTTGAAAAATAAGACGCTTGAGTGAGTATATCAACACTCTAAAATAATGTCGCGACAAATGTAAAAGTTGTTTATGAAAGTGCATAAAAACCACACTTGCACGGTTGCACCATTGCATATCGTTATTTTGGTATACGAAGCATCTTGTTGTAGTTACCACGTCATCAATTTTGATTATGTATCCAAAATCAAATAATCATAAAGCATAAAAATGTAAAAATTGAGACTAGGGCCGATTTAAAAAAACCAACAAATATGAAACTTACAGTGCTTCCGGCCGCAGCTGATCTCCAGTCTCCCTAGAACCCTTTCCTGCTTCTCCCAAAACCCTCCCGAACCCCCAAAGCTCTCGTTTCGGCGTCTGAAACAAAAATGGTGAGCAAGAGACAGAGAGAAGCTCGCAAGAAATTTCGAGCAGAACACCCAGAACTAGCTAAACAGCCGACGCCCCCAAAAGATCCAACCAAGAAGAAGGAGAAGAAAAGCTCCTTCAAGCGCAAAAAGGCACCCAGCGACCCAGCCAAAGCCAGCAAAAACCCCCATAGAAAACATCCCCTCAGAGTTCCCGGAATGAAGCCCGGCGACAGCTGCTTCATCTGTAAATCCACCGAACATATCGCCAAACTCTGCCCCGAGAAAGTTCAGTGGGATAAGCACAAGGTGTGGTCTTTTTTCAATTTTCTGATTTAGTTTGAGTTTTCTTTATCTGGGTATTTCTCCGATTGATGAAACTTGGTATATGTTTTCGAATCTAAATTCATGTGGGTAACTGGAAAAATGGATTATAAATGTATATGGGTTTGTGGGTATGTTTTGTTTTAGCCCTTAGTGATAGGAAATGGTGGTGGGTGCTCGAATTGAATTTGGTTTGTTGATTGGTTATCTGCAGAAGTTAATGGAATTGGATTTTTATTTGAAATATGGTTATTTATGGTGTGGAGTGTGGAGTGGACGAAATTCCTGTTTTGATGTTGTTGCGATTGTATGATTCTTTCAGATATGTTTGTATTGTCGACAACGTGGGCATAGCATCAGGAATTGCCTTAACAAGAAAGATGATTCCGTGGCTGAGAAGTTATGTTATAATTGTGGGGAAAATGGGCATTCACTTTCTAACTGCTCCTATCCTCTTGAAGACGGTAACCCTTCTAATCATTTAGAGTGCATCAAATAGGCTTATTACTCGGATGATTTGTGCAGAAAACTGTGTTATGTGGCTGTACTTTACTGTGTTTGTGTAGTAGTGTATCACACATCTCGCTCAACTCCTTTTTTTTTTTCAGCACGTCAGCATGCATTTGAAGTTTACATGAGCAATGCAGAGGTTTATAGCATTATTACAAGACATACATTCTTAGCAAGCACTAAGTTTGAACAATTTCCAGCTGAAATCATTTACCTTTACTGAATTTGGTAATCCTCACGCTAAGTTATTTGAATGGAGCATGAAGAAACATGAACTTGAATAGTTAGGAGGTTTTAAATGAATTATTGTGTGTTATCTCTTGTTATCCAGATAATTACAAATGGGATATTTGTTTTGTGATTATCGAGTTTTTTATATCACAAGTTGTATATGTCGTGTTGAAGCACTTATGATTATCAACCAAATTTATTGATGATTGGGTTTGATGCCACTATGAGGATCCAGTTACACATAGGACATAAGTCAATCTGGTGATTTGAACTTTTTTACTTTATGTTTATGTTATCGCTGTGTTATTCATTCTTGTTTATCTGGTAATGTAGGAGGAACTAAATTTGCCAAGTGCTTCATCTGTAATGGGACTGGTCACTTGAGCAAGAACTGCCCTCAAAATACTCATGGGATTTATCCAAAGGTAAATTAATTAACACCTGTGATTTGACTTCGGATTATCGATTATGTTTGGGCCATCCAAGCCAATGTCCTCCATGAATGAAATCTGACACTTTCCAATATGAATTTCGTCTCTCAGGGTGGTAGTTGCAAAATTTGTGGAGGTGTAACACATTTGGCGAAGGATTGTCCTAACAAAAGCAACAGTTCAATGTCTGCTGGTAGATCTGCTCACTCGTGTAAGTTTCCAGTAGAATTCCTTACTTTTGTCTTTCCTTGGAGTTCTCAATTTACTTTTCCATCATCTAATGTTCTCACCAACAAATTAGTAGTGGATTAATGTGAACTGCTCAAATTCAGGTATAATTTTTAAGCATTTTGATTTTAGTCCAGAGAGGTGTTGAAAAGATATATATACCTTTTCCTTTCTCCCTCGATTTCATTCTCGAATCAGGAATACACTGACACCCTCAGGAATAGGCAAAACTACAATCACCTTTACCATGTTCCAGCAAATGATTCTGATTTTTTTGTCGAATTAGATGATATCAACCATATAGTTATTGAAGATAACGGGTTTCAAATATTTTGTGTTGATTTAGTTGGCATTGTACTTACTTTAGTGCCTTTTTTCAGGGAAAGAAAGTGATCTGCCAAGAGGAAAGGTTACCAAATTTTTGAGTGGAGACGATCTTGAGGATGATTTCAGTTTCATAGATGAGAAGAAAAATGGCGGTACACAAGACAAGTCTGCTGATATAGGTGGTCCTGCTCCTCATCCGCAAGAAAGCACTGTAAAATCAAAGAAGAAACAAGGACCCAAAGTAGTGAATTTCGTTGGATAATGATGCTTCACAAATGCAGAAGAAATTCACGTCAATTTTCAGTCTTTCCTTTGAATGGCACCGCGCACTTCTGTCTCATGGCATTTGGCACCATCCACGATTTTGCCGCAGTCTAAAATAGTCTGACAGTGTTGAGAAATGATTTTTGTAGTTCTAAATGTAAAAACCTTGAATCGTTAACCTATTTATCGTAATTTGAATTGAGTTCCATTGCCTAAAATAAATTACTGTTTGTTTTTTTTTGTATTTACCATTATCCCAAATGCCCTTTTGTTAGAAGACACACACATAATATATCTAATCATACATTAGTATATAAACGTAATTAAGGAGATGATTAGTTGTGGACATGATCAGCCATAGAAGCTTCAGAGAATTCTCAACCTTTGTTTTGTCCCTTAAAATTCGCTTCTTCTCCGCAATTTTCTGGTCTCTTATGCCTTTCTCCCCCCAAAAATAAGGATCTCTCCCTCTGCTGCTATACTCTCCATCTCTCTCTTTCTTTTCCGGCTTTCTTCTTCTTCATTTTGCACTACACTCCGTCTCTTTTCCGGTGACAAAATGGTATGTCTCAGCTTTCTCTGAAAACAAATTAATGAATGAAAATGGTTAAGATGCATGTAATAATTTTAATCTAACTTCGTTTAAAACACTTAATTTTGTTTTTCTCTACTTCTTTTTTTTTTTTTCGTGAGGATGATTGGAATTGATTTTTCCATAGTTTCCTACAATTTCAAATCTTTCAAACTATATGGCATGTAGTTTGAAATTGTAGGGGAAAAAAAAATCAATTATTGACGTATGGTTTGAAAGATTTGACAAAAAACTTTTTGAAATCTTTTTCTGGTTCTAATTTCTTATCCATATAGGTGCATTCTGACAACATAGAACTAGTTACAATGATGTTTGCGAATAATACATGATTGGCAGACATGTGCATATCCAAATTGGCCAGAGCACGTGCTCCTCCTCCCATAGTTTAGATTAGATTAGAATATCGCTCATGCAATGTCCTCCCCCACCCCATATCACAATGTGCTCACCCTCAAATATGTATTATGTACAAGTGTTTTAATGAACGGTTGTTTGGTTTGGTTTGGGGCAGGCGGCGTCTGGCATGGCCGTGAGTGATGAATGCAAACTCAAGTTCGTGGAGCTAAAAGCGAAGCGAAACTATCGATTCATTATATTCAAGCTTGACAAACAAGAAGTGGTGGTAGAGAAAGCTGGCAGCCCAGATGAAACATACGAGGATTTCACGGAGTCGCTGCCTGCTGATGAGTGCCGCTATGCTGTCTTTGATTTTGACTTCACCACTTCTGAGAACTGCCAGAAAAGCAAGATTTTCTTCATTGCATGGTAATCAATTAACTAAACTAATTTGTTTAATTCTTTCCTTATTTAAGCCTCATTTTCTAAGGTGCTAATGTTATGCATGAAACTTAATTTTCTTAGGTCTCCTGAGATATCAAAGGTGAGAATGAAGATGGTGTATGCAAGCTCTAAAGATCGATTCAAGAGGGAACTTGACGGCATTCAAGTCGAGTTGCAGGCAACTGATCCGAGCGAAATGAGCCTCGACATTATTAAAAGCCGAGCTCTTTAAGCAGCAGATCTTCAACCCTTCCTTGACAATTACATTTGTCCATTTTTCTGAGAAGACATTTTGTTTTTATAATTTTTTCTTCTTTTTTCTTTCTCGTATGGGTTCAATACCAAACGTTTAGTTTAATGTAATATTAATTCTTTTATCAATTTGAAACTTCTTACACCATTGTGTTTAATTTAGTCAATACAAAGTTTCATCTCTGCCTCAGAAATCTCAAAGTACATATTCAAGCGATCGAAAATTCACGATTGAAATCCTTCTGACAAGATCAACAGAAGAAAAGAAAATATAACTAAATTGTGATATGTTTGTTTAGTGGAAAATATTTCTGCTAATCATATCCAGAAAGGAGTAATACATAAGAAACAATTTGTAAGTACTCAAAACTAGTTGTATACATAATACATCAGTACATATATATATCTATGTGTGTGTGTGTCTATATATATATATATAACCCTCTCTATGACTGCTCCTGATTCTCCCAGTAATTCTTCTCCCATGTTTCTACTTGTTTGATTGAACTTTGTTTTCTACGAAGCACTGCAAAAAGAGACGCCGGATCATAAGGCGGAGGCATGCTGCAAGGTTCACTGACTGCAGGACCCTTCACCAAAGATTCCATCATAAATTTCTTTTCTAATCCTTCTGCTCGGCAAGCCATTGCCTCCGAGCAGAGTTCAATCGCTTTTTGAGGTATCCTAGGCTTGAATTGTAAGAGCTTTGCGTACTCGTTTAAAAGATGAAACATGTAGTCATACACATAGTCCATTTTCAAGTCCTCTTGAATTAACTTGCTTGATGCCTTTCCGATTGCTTGCGCCTAAAGAAACCAATGAAAAGCATTGAATTAAGAAAAATGAATGTTGAAATCTGCAGAAAAAGCGTAACGATTGAATTATATTACCTTTTGCTTGTGACTGTTGCCCCAATCAACAGAAAACTTGATAGATCTGCACTTGTCATCATCCTTTATGGGCCAGTAGTGGCGCAGCGGCATCAAACTTCTCGTGAAGAAATCGTAGTAACGGGGCTTTACAATCAACGTAACCGAATCACATGCAAGAATGTACTTTTCACTCACAGACCAAGCAGAACCTTCTATGTAGATCTTATACCTGCAAATGTTGTTCATGGAATTAACAGAAGTAGCGGAATTACAAACGTCGAAATTAATTCAAATTCGCAGGTGTAAAATGTACCTGTGGACGCATTGGCTTGCCAAATCTGATCTCTTGAACCCTTCCTGCGCTTCTCGAGACCAATCCTGCATCGATTTGTCAAGAACAATGCCAGATTTAGTACTTTTGCTACTTGTGTGCTAACATATTTTACTCAATTGTAATTGGAGAGTTAAAAAGGAGGAGTAAAACGCTGATCAAAGGTAAAAACTGGAACAGTTAAAAAAAGTAATTAGGTAATGGTACCTGAACGTAAAGGCGAGCATTCCAGTCATGTTGTTCAGAAACATTGCATGTCATGAGTTCTTGCCTGTGTTCAGCAATAGCTGGATTTCCCTTCCAATAAGCATAAGGTTCTCTATCTAGCCATTTGCTCCTCTTGTTGCCTTCCTCTAGGTCCTTTAACAAAATCTCCCATGGCTTTATATTGATTTCAGCCCTACAAGAAAGAAAGCAATCTACATGTCATCTTTTAACGAAGCTAACAAATTGACAAGCATATTTAAACGATGTATTCCTTCAATCGGGCCTAAACCCTAATTCTTGATTCTCGACAATTTCAAGAATACTCCCCTTTATGTTTATCTCTTATCATATGACAAAATAACACAATAAGAAATTGTCACGACAAAAGAATACATTGAGAGGGGGAATATATTTCACCAATTGTCAACGAAAAAACTTAATTTCTTGCGAAAGAAGAAAATGATAAGTCAAGAAGTCTTACCATCCCCAAAAGGACCAATCAGGGAAGACAATATCGAGTGTGTTGTCATCCCCACAGTAACGAAACAATGGTGGCAGGGTTGTTGCATTGGGCCCGTCATAATCACTTGACAAAATGACGGGCCAGTCAACGCAGTCAAACATTATCTCCAAATCAGGAATTTTGCCTGGGTACCTCCGTAACAACTGTAGGATCCCCCATATTGTAAAAGTATCTCTGGTCTGAAACGCCTTCTCATATTGCTCCACGTAAGCCTTGCCATTCACAATCACCAGCTTGAAATTGGCCGTCCGATTAGCCCTCTCCACCATGTCCCGTGTGATCCCGGTGTGGGCCCATGGCCTTAGGTCTTCGTGTATCCAACGGAAGTACTCCGGACACGTGGGCGATGACGGACGATCAGGATCTTGCTCCGGGTGGAATGTAGTAGGGTAGTTTGAAGGGCAGGTTGTTGATGATGTGAGGTCGTAGGTAGTGCAGTTGAGTGGGATTTCTAACTGGCTCGAGGGGTTTTTGGGAGTTCCGCTGTTTTTGTTAGGGTATGTTTGGGATGTTTTGGTGGTAAGTATTGGTTCTTGAGATGAAGGAGTTCCAATCAGAGTTTGTGTCTGTGAAATGGAGAACCAGGCAAACAAAGCTTATCTCAATATAATGTTAATATATAAGACTAATTAATCCAGAGAGAGAGTTGTGAGTAAGGTTATGTTATGCGGTAACACATTCACAGGGAGCTACAACCCAAATAAGTAGGGTTTTAGTAATTGACACCCACTACTAATGCCTACGAAGTTCACATTAAAAAGCACTCGAGACATATGCTACAAAAGGAACTTCCATGTAACAGGTCTATTGTCTTTATCTTAAGATGAGAGAGAAAGAGAAATACTTGTGGGTGTGCTTCTTCATCACTTGACAAGATGAGTAGCAAACATTTTCTTCGTTAAAACGTAACTCTGATTTGTAACACTTGTCATATGTTGATTAGACAATGTTCTGATCAAGTTTTTCTTAGAAAGAGAAATGAGTGACATAAACACGCGACAGGTAAGTTATTGACGCTAGACCAAAAAACATTACATATGCCATTGATTAATGTCGTTTTGAAAAACATCATTTGCCTTGTACCTTCATTAGAAAAAAAAGACCAAAATAAAAGAGGAAACAATGATGGAAACAATGGTGGCAAATGGTGATATATATATATGATGCATTACTTACGGTGGAGTTGAGTAAGCGTGTGCAAACAAGCGCGCCGACGAGCACGAAAAGGAGGACGAAGATGGCAGAAAATCTTGCAGGCGACTCCATGAAATGAAAATGGCCGCAAGCTAAAGATGTTGCGAGTTTGAAATGGCTATAAATATCCGACCCGGCCGGTTGACAAAAAAAATTATCCGGCCCGTACCACAAGCAGTACTCTTGGCTCTGAATCCCGTGTATATTATCGTACAATCTTTGTTAACTAGTTTTTGTTTCCCTTGTAGTTTTGTGGAAAACCATGTTTCTAAATCCGTAGTTTGAAACCAACTTCCACGGATCTAAGTGGTGGTACTTATTTCTCGAAATAGTAAGTTCGTTTTTGTTTTGACTGGTTGAGGTTCATAAAACTCAAAGCTTGAATTTTTATTGGTTAATTTGACCCAAAAAAAAAAATATTGGTTAATTCAGTTTGTAATTAATTCAAGAAGAAGAAGATGCAGGAGAAGGTGAGCAGTGATTTTCTAGGTGCTAATGTCATGCATGCAACTTGAATTTTAGGCCCCCCAGAATGTGGGGCCCTAGGCAATCGTCTCTTCCGGCCTTCCTCAGGGCCGGCCTTACCCTGACACATCAAAGGTGAGTAGTAATTCTTATTTTTTTTTCTTTCAATTCCCATCCTCTTCGTTCTTTTTTCTTTGTAGCATCATTGCACATGGAGTTTTATACAATGTAGGACAAATGTGATATTATTAAATTATGATATTCTTAGTGGAAAATATTTCTGCTAATCATACTTAGAAAGTAATTTACACAACAAATAATAGTGGAAAATCATCAGCATACATCAGTCTATATAACCCTATCTCTATGATTGCTTACTTTGATTCTCCCAGTAACTCCTCTCCCATGTTTCTACTTGTTTAATTGAGTTTGCTTGTCTCCTAAGTACTGCAAAAAGTGATGCCGGATCATAAGGCGGAGGCATGGTGCATGGATTCCTCTCGGCAGGACCCTTCACCACAGATTCCATCATAAATTTCTTCTCTAATCCTTGCGCTTGGCAAACCATTGCCTCCGAGCACAGTTCAATCGCTTTTCGAGGTATGGTGGGCTTGAACTGTAAGAGCTTTGAGTATTCGCTTAATAGATGAAACATGTAGTCGTACACATAGTCCATCTTCAAATCCTCTTGAATCATTTTTCTTGCTGCCTTTCCAATGGATTGTGCCTGAAGAAACCAATGCAATAAGTAAACGAATATGGAAATCTGCAGAAAAAGCTTAACAATCGAAATTATTACCTTTTTCTTATGACTGTTGCCCCAATCAACAGCAAACTTAATAGATCTGCACTTGTCATCATCTTTTATGGGCCAGTAGTGGTGCACCGGCATCAAACCTCTCGTGAAGAAATCATAGTAACGGGGTTTTACTATTAAGGTAACAGAATCACATGCAAGAATGTATTTTTCACTCACAGACCAAGCAGACCCTTCTATGTAGATCTTATACCTGCAATGATTGTGCATAGAAGAAACAAAAGTCAGGCAATTAGTTACAAAACGGCCAAGTGGATCATCGATGTTGACAATAATTAAAGCAGGCGGTAGTACATAGTCCGCCAAATTAAACTCCTACTGATAGTGGGATGTTTCTACCTATGAACGCATTGGCTTGCCAAATCAGATTGCTTGTAACCTTCCTTTGATTCTTTAAACCAATCCTGCAATTTATTTTTCAAGAACATAGTCAGATTCTGTACTATTGCTACATTGATCTGAATTTTTTGTACTATACTACAACTGTAGGAACAGTTAGAGATTGATTAAAGGTAATATTGCTATAAAAGGCAGATTAGAGGTACAATAGGAACAGTTAAACGAAGGAGAAATTGGTTAACCGTACCTGAGCATAAACGCGAGCATTCCAGTCCATTTGCTCGGAAACATTACATTTGAGGAGGTCTTTCCTAGTTTCAGCAACAGATGGATTTCCCTTCCAATAAGCGTACGGTTCTCTGTCTATCCATTTGCTCCTCTTGTTGCCTTCCTCTAGGTCCTTTAACAAAAGCTCCCATGGCTTTATATTAATCTCCGACCTACAAAACGAACATGGGAATCTACATATCACTTCGAATGGATGTAAGAATAAAATTACACTAATCTACATTTGGCAATACACTCCATTTTTGGATCGTCAACTGTGATTCGTTTAGATTAGGACTGATACACAATGGGTGCACCGTGCACCCAATTGAATAAATTCATTAACATTACTAGCAGATTAGCAGTATGTTCACTTAACTTGTAGCACAAGCCATGAAGGGCTAATGATAAGAATTATGATATCAATGAAGAACATGATTTCAAAAGAAAAAGAAAAAGTCAAGTAGTCTTACCATCCCCAAAACGACCAATCTGGGAAGACAATGTCGAGTGAGCTGTCATCACCGCAGTAGCGAAACAACGGAGGTGGAGCAGTGGAATTGGGCCGGCTATAGAACCTTGATAAAATGACTGGCCAGTCAACGCAGTCAAACATGAGCTCCAAATCAGGCACTTTTCCTGGATACCTCCGTAACAACTGTAGGATCCCCCACAATGTAAAAACGTCTCTCGTCTGAAACGACTTATGATATGTCTCCAAGTAAGCCTTGCCATTCACAATCACCAACTTGAAATTGGCCGTACGCTTGGCACTCTGTACCATGTTTTTCGTGATCCCTGTGTGGGCCCATGGCCTTAGGTCCTCGTATATCCAACGGAAGTACTCCGGACAGGTGGGTGGTGGTGATGGACTGTCGGGATCTTGCTCTGGGTTGAAGGTGGTAGGGTAGTTTGATGGGCAGGTTCGTGCGAGGTCGTAGGCAGTGCAGTTGAGTGGAAATTCCAACTTGGGTGGGGGCTTTTTGGGAATATTAGGAGTTTCACGAGGGTATTTTTGGGATGCTCTGGTCGTTACGATTGATCCCTGTGCTGAAGTATCATCTACAGTCTGTTTGTCACACAAAGCACAGAGTGAAGATTACTATATTGACCAATAAACCAAAAGTGGTAAACAAATTAATGCAATTTGAATTATCGCAATTCAAGGACAATGACTTTATTCAAACAATTCTTTTACGAAATTAGCAATTGAGAGGCACATGTGTGGAATTTTTACACCTTTAAATGACTAATGTACCCTCACATAATGGAGTAAAACCATTTACAAAGTTAAGTTGTTGCCGATAAGTGACCAAGGATTTACGGTCACCCACATTTGGGTTTGGTATCAAAAGCAAAGAATGGATGAACAATTCTCAATGTTTTTTAATCTCAACTCTGAATATCAAATTTAGACGAGTAGAACATTTTTGATGTCACAATTAGCATATCAAATGGCGACAACTAAAATTACAAAGACCAAAGTGAAACTTTGCCCAAACTATTTGGACCAAAATTATTATTTGTCCATTTTTCTAAGAACAATGCAGTTGACACCATAATTAGGATTGGGATTAACATAATTTTTTGAGGTGAATTAGTCAATTAGGATTAACATAAATTTCAACGCACATTTACCATCAATTGAAAAAATTAAAAAAAGTATAGGCCCCTCAGTTCATAGAAGTCAGAAATGAGGTGAGACACAACAGCGGGCTCTACGTGCTGGACTAAGTAATCTAACACAACACGTGGCCCATTAACGCATGCTGCCACACCACGTTAACCGACAGTCACGGCACATGTTAGGCAGCCCTACATTATTCTCACGGCGTACGTTTGACAGACACCGTTTGCCCTTCGTACTTTCTAGCTTTTTCCTACTTCTTGACATTACCATTTTTAGATGATATATTTTTTCAAATGGGATGGAGAAATATCTGTATCCTAAGCGGCCTGTATTTATTTTTTTATTTTTTGATAAACCAGTGGCCTGTATTTAGATTAGTATTAACTTCACTGTCATCTACGTCAATCGAAATTAAAACTTGTTACTTACCAGAATATCACTATATTAAGACATAAAAACATAAATAGTGACACAATTAAAAATAGTAATAATAAAAGACCTGGAAATAAAAAATGAATATTGGAAACAGGTGTGTCAGAAACAGTGCAGAGCAAAGAGACTTACAGGGAAGTTGAGAAGGCGCGTACAGACAAACGCGCCGAAGAGGAGGAAGACGAAGACGAAGACAGCAGAAAATTTCGCAGGTGACTTCATAAATGGCCGCAAAAGTAAGTTAGCTTCTGAGAGGTGACTGTACAAGTAGTGCCTCTGCATACTGTCGTTCTCTCTCATCTCTTTTCTCTGCAAACACTCTTCCAATTACTTATTTGCCCCTCCTTCTTGTTCTCTGAGAACCATGATTGGATTCCACAGTTGGAATCAGATTCCAGGGATTTGATGAACTGGGTAGGTGGAGGAACGTGTTTCCTCAAATGGGTCTGGTTTAGTTTTGGCTGGTTGAAGCTGTATGGAGCAGATGAAGTTGGTGCATTTGGTTTGGAGCTAATGAAAAAAGGTTGAGTTTTTGTTGGTTAATTGAGTGTGGAATTTGAATTAATACTATAAGAAGAAGTGGGAGGAGGCAGAGAATCTGACATGAGATCTAGATCGTGGAGGACTGAGAGAACTTGCCTAAGATTATGGAAAAAATGACCTAATTGAAAAGAATTGTTCTGGTAATTAGTAAAATTTGGTAAGGACTAATAGTAGATCGGAGGCTGAGAAGAAAAGGAAAGTTGGTTAAAAAAAAGTTGGATCGGAAAGGGAAAACCAATAGAAGGAGGAAAGAAAGATAGAGATTGATGAGATGAGAGTTGGGGGAATAAGAACACAGAAAGTGAAGAGTCAATACATTTGTACCAAGTAGACTTTTTGAAGGTGGAATCTCGTGACCAAGTGGCTCCTCTTTTGTTGCTTCATATTTTTGTTTTATTACATTTGGAATGTTTACAAAACTTTCAAACATTAGTACCCAACTCTTTTCAAGTATTTATTTTCACCATAAATTTATAGGTGAGACGTGGTCACTAAACCTAATAGTTCCTCCCTTGCGCAAGCACTAAGTAAGCAAGCTATTTACTCATGGGTGGGGCAAACTCTTCTATTCTGGTTCACGGTTTCTCTTGTTTCCGTAAATTACAATTTTTAAACCATAGCTCAGAAAAAGAGGATTTACGTTGTTGTTCGCCGCCTCGACGCATTCCCCTCTCTCCCCGGCATCGTCCCACACAGAAAGAAAGAGCATAGAGCCCTGGCCCCGATCTTAGGCATTTTTTTTGGGACTCTTTGGCCGTGAACTCTGGCTCAATCGCATGCTTTCGCGCAGAATACATATATCAAAAAAAGGTAGTTTACTTGCTTACTTTAAAGAGAAAGGAGATAAAAAAGTAGAGTCGACTAGTTTCATTGGACTTGGGAGTTATTTTAACAAATTATTATTTTTCCTCATGTTTATATTTTATCTTCGAATTGAAAAAGTTAAAAAACGACAATATATATAAATAAACAAAGTGTAGAAGAAGAAGAAAAATTGTGAGAAATCATTTTTCGAACAGTTTATGCACTTTGCTTTAATTTATTTGAAAATTTTCATTTTTGGCTACAGGACAAAGTTGGTTTACTTGAAAGCAGTTTTCTTATTGCAATTTTTCAAATCCAAACAAAAGTTGGTTTGCTTTAACGTATACTAGCCTCTCTGCACGCGCTGACGCGCGTGCGAGAGGCTTTTTTTTATTCACGGGCGCTACGCGCCCCTAAAGATATGTTACGTTAGCCTCTCTGCACAAACCTCAGCTCTTTTCAATCACATAATATATCTCATTTGGGGCAATGCAAAATCCAAACACGCAAACACACACATCCACAATAAAGAATTTTTCAAATACCACACCAACTAACATCTGTAAATTCTCTCTTACTATGCTTCTACTCAACATCGTGAAATTACATTGGAAAAGGCATGTAATAGTAATGGAGTCAGTTTTTTGAGTTTGTAATATTTCCATGAAATGTGCCTTCTACAGCAAGTGCAATTACAATCAGTGGAGCACCAAAATCCGTTGGGGCAAGAAAATTCTCGGCAGGTATTCACATTGGTGAATCCTATAACAATAGAAAACCTCAATTAAAAAATCCAGAAAACATCTGTATAAATGCTACATATCCCACAGTGAAAAAGTTTTCCTACTCCATATGCTAATCTTTCTCTTCCATGATTATCAGCCAACTTCAAAACCTTGATACAACTTTCAATTTCATTTGAATACAGTGATAAATTCTATTAATGCAGAGAAGGAAGAAAAAAGTTTGCTAGATACTCGTGAAAAAGCGACGGTAAAAAGTACCTAAACAAATAAGAAATTCAACTCCAAATGAAATCATGATATTCGTAATCATGTGAAAATAAATAAACTGGATTCAACGGCAATACTATACCAAGATATATTTGGGGAATAAAATAGTACAAATTAGCACGCATGTAATACATATGCATGAATTTAACATACAGCAGATATACCCATGGCATTGGTCCTCTGATATAATTGGTGACGATTGACATATAGCAAATATACCCATGGCATTCATCAGGACACCAAACCCAAATGATTGCAAAGGAAATTCGAAACTCAAATGACCCAAATCCAAAAAAATAGTAAAATTGAAATTGGGGTTATTTGGGTGTCCAAAAATACAGGAAGCAAAGGCTACACAGTCCAATTCGCACCAAAACAGAGAATAAAAATCCAATCTTTGTTGCTTCAGTGAACGAAAAACAGACCAAGAAACTAAAGCAGAAAATCATCAACAAAACAATTCCTAATAAATAAATACAAATACAATGGCTTCAATGGTGGAAGAGGAGAGGAGAAAGAGACAATTATGTTTACCTAAAATGGCTTCAATGGTGGAAGATGAGATCGAGCCTGTGCTGGGCTTGATTACTTCGTTGTTCGTCGCCCTCAAAGTGCTGCAACCTAGCACGCATCACATAAACTGATAATTGGTGAAGATTGACATATAGCAAATATACCCATGGCATTTATCAGGACACCAAACCCAAATGACTGCAGAGGAAATTCGAAACCCAAATGACCCAAATCCAAAAAAATAGTAAAATTGAAATTGGGGTTATTTGGGTGTCCAAAAATGCAGGAAGCAAAGGCTACACAGTCCAATTCGCACCAAAACAGAGAATAAAAATCCAATCTTTGATGCTTCAGTGAACGAATAAATAAGATCAGAAAAAAAAATTTGAACCAAACAGACGCAGATCAAGAGATTAAGCAAAAGGAACACAGAGATCAGAACAATTAAGCAAGTATGTTGAACATATTGCACAAACATGGTGGAAGGTTGGAATTTGGGAATCAGAAACTGACCGAATGTAAAACAAAACACAATTCTCATCCACACCAAGTTCAAATTGGAAATAAAATTTATATAAAAAAGACTTAAACATACTGACCTAGCTATTTCTTCTTGGTTGGAGGTGAACTGCAATTTGAAGGTTTGAACTCCTGGTGGAAGGTTGGAATTTGGGGATTAGGGTCTAACCCCAATAACTGAAATTAATTGAAATTGCATAAGAATAATTAAAATTAGAACCTTAATTGAAACTCCAAAACTGAAACTTATACGATCACAGTAATCAACAACAACATTGAAACCTATACAAATAACACATTCCGGAAATTATACGATCACAGTAATCAACAACAACAAAAAGTAGTAGAAATGATTCAATTGTGCATCAGAATTTAATCTTACTGTGATCACTGATGAGCGAAAAATAATAATTAGCACGAAGTACAAAAATGGTCTAATTTACATAAACCCATATTACTACTAATTGGAAAAAGCCTCACATTTCACCAATTATATAACTGCACAGGAAATTCCAAACCCAAATGACCAAAATCCAAAAAAATAGTAAAAGTGAAATTGGGGTTTTTTGGTGTCCAAAAATGCAGGAAGCAAATGCTACACAGACCAATTCGCACCAAAAACAGAGAATAAAAATCCAATCTTTGATGCTTCAGTGCACGAAAAGCAGACCCAGAAACTAAAAGCAGAAAATCATCAACAAAACAATTCCTAATATGCAAATAAACAAATAAATAAATAAAAATACAATGGCTTCTTGACTGAAATTTAGACGATTAATTCAAACCCCAAAACTGAAATTTAGACGATTAATTCAAACCTTAATTCAAACCCCAAAACTACAATGGCTTCAACGGTGGAAGAGGAGAGGAGAGAGAGAATTATGTTTACCTAAAATGGCTTCAATGGTGGAAGATGAGATCGGCCTGTGCTCGGCTTGATTCCTTCGTTGTTCGTCGTCCTCAAAGTGCCGCAACCTGCAGTATGCCCGTGTTTACCTTCATTCTCTTCCAAAGTGGGCGGCTTCCGGCGAAATCTAGTCGAGAGGTGGTGGGTTGTCGCCGAAATGGTGATAGGAATCTTGTGCTCCGCTGAAATCAGAGTGCAGAGGAGAGAAATAGGGCAAAATCGGCTTCTTGGGCGATGGGATAGTAATTTTAGCGCTAGGATGGGTTTTTGGGCGAGAAGAACGGTGGAGGTGGTTTTTGGGTCAATTAATATCAGTTTTCTATTAGATTTGTTTTGCAAAGAAGTTTTCCCGCTCATTTTATTATTTTTACCATTATGTCCCTACTTTTTATATTTTTTATATTTTTTATATCCTATAAGCATGAGCATTTTTGATATTTTATTAAAAATTTAAACTTAAGGCCTTCTGCCTTAATAATATAGATAATTGAGAGTCTCAATTATATGTTTTATTGTATTTATTTTATTTCAATTATAGCAAACATAATTTATGATCAATTATTATTACATTAAATGAAAACGGACTTAAGACAGATGGCGTTATGGGCCTTTTGGCAAACTCTTCTGCCAAAAGTTGTTACCTTTTAATACATTATCGTAAAGCCATAGATCAAATTATAGTAACATCCTTGTTTTGAGAAGTGATTTTTTATGCACTTTTTTGTTTAATTTTGTTTTTTGATTCTTTATTGATTTATTCATTAAATAGCTAAAAAAAAAGAGAAAATACAAGAGATGAAAAGGAAAGCAGAAGCCACTCCCTCTAAACTGTTTGCTCTCTTTGACCAAAAATTAAGTGTGCATGTTTCAACCAGCTGCTTAGTGCTTTACAGCCCAACTCCCTTTTTTTCGTGTCAGTTGTTAAATTTGGAAAGTATGATTATACTTAGATGTCACATGATATATTTCTTGAGTCACTTGATGAGTGCTATACTTATACAGAATATACTCTAGTAAAATGTAAAAATCTGCCTATGGATGCCAGCGGGGCCAACACCAAAAGCTTTTTCTTCCTCAAAAGAACTATTGTCACGATCATTATGCTCACAAAGAGCGAGCGTTACAATTATGCCAATGGTTACAAATTTAACAGTTAAAAAACTCAGAGCATTTCGTACTCTGGGGTATGCAAGAAAGACCCTCTAATGTATTAACGCCTAAAGACTAGGACTACCAATCCTATATATACCAACATATACATATATATACATATGTGTGTGTGTGTATAGCTTTGTTCATTTTTATTGTTGTTTCTCCAAAGTTAAACTTTAAAGCTGCAGATTCCTAGAGATTCTGTAAAGTTGTGTTGAAAAAAGAAAGCAGTTTTGTTCTGTTATGCTGTGAAATTCTCTTCGAAGTGCTAAAGCTGATGCAGTTTTCTGTTCTTTGTAAACAGTGGAGACAGAAAAAAAAAAGCTCCTGCGGAGTTCAGAACTTATTTTAGACAGAGACTTGACCTATAAGTCATAGATTCCTAGATGCTTTTTGAAGATCAATTTACAAACAGATTTACCGTGTCATTTCAATCCAATAATATATTATCATATAGAAAAAATTCTCAAAAATTAGAGCTAATTAATCAAGTACTGTTGGATTGGGCCCCTTGGTTATTTATTAAGTATTAAGGTCCTACATGCCATACACAAATGGGGGGATAAATTATGGTTTTGATTAGTGTTGTCCATCATTCCCTTGGAGCGTGTCAAAAAAATTGAAAAATGCACTGTACACTGTGTAATTAAAGTGATACAGATTACAGAAGAAGAGGATTAGCTTTGGTGGTCGAGCTAGCTAGCAAAACTCACGCTTTCCCACTCCACGCGTGAACCTTCTTTCTCATGCTTGCTAGATATATATATTGGGTCTCCTCCTCTTGCATATATAATACTAGACTTGTGGTCTCTTGTGACCTTCATTGGAGGATTGGAGGCTTGGAGGCTTGGAGCTACACAAAACCATGTCTGTGAGTCTCTTTCTCTCTCTCTCTCTCCCTCTCTTATACAGGATAAAAATTATATTACCATCAACTTATCTCACTCATTACTGCGTGAGATAGGGTGATACTAATACATATCCGCGGTTAGATGTAAGAATTTTCTCTTACACAGACACAAACACACACTCATCACTGCAGAAATAAGAAGATATATTGACAATGTATATATATTTTGCAGATTGTGGAAGTGAGAGTTCCAAACCTTGATTGTGAAGGATGTGCCTCCAAGTTGAAGAAAGCTCTCTCCAAACTCAAAGGTACACAAATTAATAAGCAGGGTATTTTTATTCATTGCTTTTGAGTCGCATTTTATGTATTTTGTTTCCATTGCAAACCAACTGCAATTTGGAACAATAGAACTGGAAATACATTAACCAAATAATAAGTCGTAATCGTATATAAATCACAGTTTAGTATTTCTTCAATTAAAAGTTTGTCACCTGTTTTATTCTTATATATTTCCCATGAGCTCTTTGATTTTTGCTTCCTTGCACTGCACCTCTTTTTCCTTTAGGGTCTCAGTGGGTCCAGTCCAGTAAGGCGAGACTTATTTTTGGAAAAATTTGGGCCCTACCCTACCCATATTTCAAATTATTATTATTTGTTTTACTTTGATTAACCAATTAATGTAATTTTCTATATGAACAGGTGTGGAAGAGGTGGAAGTAGAAATGGAGATCCAGAAAATAATAGTGAGGGGGTATGCATTGGAGGAAAAGAAAGTGGTGAAGGCAATTAAGAGAGCTGGGAAAGCAGCAGAGCCATGGCCTTTTCCTGGATACTCTCACTTTGCCTCATTTTACAAGTACCCTACCTACATTGTCAACCATTACTACGACACTTACAGGAACGAAACCACCACCGGCGTCCACACCTTCTTCCACACTCCGTCAGTTTATTCCGTTGCTGTGGCATCCGACGAGGCCATTGCTTCGATTTTTAGCGACGACAATCCGCATGCTTGCGCTATCATGTGATTAGTTTCATTTTTTTTTAATTTGTTAGTTTTGAACTTGTTTTTGAGCTCCTTTCGCTTGCTTCTTAATCTCATGCTTTAATCTAAGTTCTTCATTTCTTTTGAAGTAGTTTAAGATTTATGAGTCATTTCATAACCATTTGATTTTTAGTTTTTTGTTTGATAACTTTTTAGTCTTATTAAAAAATGAAAACTTTGCCATTCCAAAAAATTGAAATCTATTTAATATGGGACTGGTTGATTTAGTATAGTGGTACCCAATTTATTTTGTACAGCATAACAATATAATATAGTCTAGCAACAGTCAAAAAATTTAACTGAAAACAAGCTCAATAGAAAAAGGAAACTATTTTAGTAAAAAAATTCTCTAATCCTTATGCTTGGCAAGCCATTGCCTCTGAGCAGAGCTCGATCGCTTTTCGGGGTATAGCGGGCTTGAATCGCAAGAGCTTTGAGTATTCACTTAAAAAATGAAACATGTATGAAGCACGGAGATGGGTATGAAAATGGCGATACAATACAATTCAACGATTTATGAAAACTCAAAATTTGATAATACGACATAAATACGTTAATTATAAAAAAAAATATTTCAAATATTTCAAAAATTAAAATATATCATTTTGACCAACTGAATGATTCAAGTCCAAAATAAAACATAAAAAATACAATTAAAAGATGGACCAAGAACAAAAACAAATTAACAATAATATAATTTAAAAACAATTGCAGTGAGTGGGATTTAGGTGTGAGCGTTAAAGCCCCACTCCCACCTTCGGATTTGGGAAGAGTGCTTCTGTACTGTTGAAGCATGTGAGTCAAGCAATCAATACAGAAACAACTTGTTTGTTTGAAAAAAAAAAAAAAATTAAACAATAACATTAAAAACAAAGCAGTCACGAGGTCAACAAAAGGTTGTCATACTGTGTCACTATAAAATCCAATTGAAAGAAGAAAAGCACATACTTTGCTGGAAGCCTGGAACTCGGAAGTTCTTGCGCAGACGCGGAGAACGAAAGCAGAGCAGGTCGCTGAGAAGTGAGAAGAAACGTGCGGAGTGGGATAGGTGTGCTAGGGTTATCTAATTAATTGGGATTGGGTAACTTTTAGCTATTCCATCAGAGGCGTATTACCTTTTCCTTGTGATTATTGCCCCAGTTAAGTGCAAACTTAATAGATCTGCACTGTCATCGTCTTTTATGGGCCAGTGCGGTGCAGCGACGTCAAACTTCTCGTGAAGAAATCATAGTAACCGGGTTTAACCATTAAGGTAACAGAATCACATGCAAGATGTATTTTTCACTCACAGACCAAGTATTCCCTTCTATGTTTCGTGAAGAAACAAAAGTCAGGCAGTTAGTAACTAATTAAAACGAAATGATAGTCACTCTTTTCATTAGTTCTCCTAATTTGGACTTTGGATCATCTCGGACACATCTTTCAAGATATTTTATTACCCTCGCTAATCCTTCATTACCATGATATGTACTTCTCCTCGCCTAATCCTTCATTACGTACCCTCGCTATTCTCATTATTTTTTCAAACGAAAAACTTAAACGAAAAGATAGACAGTGGCAACAGTGGGATTTTTGTACCTATGAATGCATTGGCTTGCCAAATTTTGATTGCTTGAAGCCTTCCTGTGCTTCTCGAGACCAATCCTGCATAAATTTTTCAAGAACATTATTTCATATTCTCTACTTTATTTTGATTTTATACGTTTGAGGAGGTTAGATAATTAGTTGATGATATGAAATGATTACTTGAATATAAAGGTGAGCATTCCAATCTTCTTCTTCGGAAACATTACGTTTGAGGAGGTCTTGCCTGGCTTCAGCAACCCATGGATTTTCCCTTCCAATAAGCACAAGGCTCTCTATCTATCCATTTGCTCCTCTTGTTTCCTTCCTCTAGATCCTTTACCAGAAGCTCCCACGGCTTTATATTTACCTCCGGCCTACAAAACGAACACGATAATCGTGATTTGTTTTGATTCGAACTGATACACAACGGTTTCACTGTGCACCCAATTACGGCCACTGCCTAAAAGGACTATGTCCAAGGGACCGCCGCGCCGCGCCCGCCTCCAGATGCAAGCACGGCGTATCTCGTTGAATCAGTCTTTTCCGCCACATCGGGGCTCCGCTGCCTTGCTTGAGGAATAGTTTCACAAAAATGGAGACGAACCAGAGCAGTAGGTTCACCTAAATTGCAGCGCAAGAAATTAATGTATGAAATATCATATCAATGAAAGTTGAAAAACAATATTTAATGGTAATGAAAAAGCTATTTAGACATACAAGATCTTATAAACAATAGGCGCAGAGTGTTCGAAATTACGGTAGTTGTATGTGTCTAAATGAAATTATTTACTTTAAAAGAATATTGTAATTCAAAAGAAGAGAAAAAAGTGATATTCTTTTTAATTTGTAAATAAAAAATGTTATGTTCGAATTTAGTAGAATCAAGTTTAATATGTTATTTCTTACCGCTTAATATAAATATATTATTGTATAAAAAAGTCAATAAGTCTTTACCATCGCCAAAATGACCAATTAGTGAAACAACGGTGGTAGGGTTGGAGTATTGACAATGACTTATATGGAACATGTTCACCGTCATATGACGTCTCCAATAATACATTGTCATATGCAAATTTTTTTTCACATGACAATGTATTATTAAATCGAAAGGACACGTGACATTAAACTCATTTTATATAGGTTGCGCATTGAAAGATCAAGATGGCTATAAAATCTTGATGAAATGACGAGGTTGTCCCACAGTCAAACATGAGCTCCAAATCAGGCACTTTCCCCGGATACCTCCGTAACAACTGTAAGATTCCCCACACCGTAAAAACATCTCTCGTCTGTCTATCATGTCTCTCGTGATCCCTGTGCGGGCCCACGGCCTGAGATCCTCGTGTATCCAACGGAAGTAATCTGAACGCGTGGGTGGTGGTGATACACCGTCGGGATCGAAAGATGTAGGGTAGTTTGATGGGCAGGTTCGTGCGAGGTTGTAAGCAGTGCAGTTGAGTGGGATGTCCACTTTTGATAGGGGTCTTCTTGGGAATATTTGGAGTTTGATGAGGGTAATTTTGGGATGTTCTGCTCGTTATTCTTGGTTCTTGGGCTGAAGTGTAAACTAGAGCCTACACGAAGGACAGAGTAAAAAACGTTCATAACGGATTGCACTTAAAAAAATATGTGCCAGTAAGCAAAACATACAAGTAAATTTTTTTAATATGTTTCTTGTAAAGCATAAGTTACTAGAAAAAACGTTACAATATTTTCTCTAGTTTTGCTGATTGTACATCAGCTGTCAGCATGATGTGGCTCTCTATTTAGAATTTTAGAGAATGACTTTGGTAAAACGAGTTCATCACTCTTCTTTATACGAGCGTGTATTAAGAATGGTGGGAGAGACTTACAGGGAAGATGAGAAGACACACACTTACAAACACACCGAAGAGGAGGAGGAAGAGGAGGACGAAGACAGCAGAAAATCTCTCAAGTGACTTCATCAATTGTCGCAACAATAACACGGTGTCGGCGAAATTACTGTATACATGGTGCCTCTGGCTCTGGAGCCTCTGCCTATTCATGTTTGCTCAAATGGTTTTAGGGTTTAGTTTTGGGTGGTGGAGGCTCTAAGGAGCAAAGCATGCATGCGCTTCATTTGCTTTGCAGCTCATGCATGAAAAAGTTTGAGTTTTTCTTGGTTGATTCTGTTTTGAATTTGAATATATACAAGAAGTAGGAGAAAGGCAGAAAATATGGTAAAATCTTGGATTTCTGGACTGACAGAGCTTGACTTAAAAAATGACCTAATACCAATGAAAAAAAAAGATTTTCTAGGTTTCCCCAAAGAATTTTTTAAATCTTTTTATTATTAGTTGGAGTTAATACATGTTTGCCTCTTGTTTTAGGAATTTCAGTTGTATGCTGCCGGGTTGGCAATTCACACCTTCAATTCTTGTTTTAGACATTTTCGTTATGTTGTGTGTTTTGTGCATGCGGGGAAAAACTTGAGTATGAAAGGAGTGTGTTTCATGTGAGTCACATGATGAATGCTATACTCACATAGGATATACTACGGTGACATGTGAGAATTTAATATGTATGAGCGAGAGTTTCAAACCTTTATCGTTCAACCCAATGACAAAAAAAAAATTATAAATGTGCAAGAGATGAAAAAATTATGTGCATAAATTATTTTCTTTAAAAAATATTGAGTTTTTAATATGAATTAATTGATTTAGTTAAGTGGTAGTCAATTTTATTTGAGACTAGATGAATTTGATTTTTATAATTCGTGAAGCGGATAAATTGCTTCAAACTTATACAATTGACAAATAATGAAATAGTGATTATTTCAGATGACAAAAATTGTCAATGAAATACCATTAATTGGTTTCCCTGTTTTAGTGAAGCACCTTTTTGACTGTGTGCGTCTCTAAAGTTGGGGATTCGGAAATTGAACCACCTAAATATGTTCAAAGTAATTAAGTCCCGGACTTAAGTTAGATTAATTAAACGTTACACTTGGGAGAAACATATTGAGCTTCCAACTTGCAATTTGAACGTTACACGAGTAGGAAATAGTAAAGTTGGATAATTGAGACCAAGCAAAAAGTTGTTCGTATGAAGAGAATCTTGAAAAAAAAGTCGTCATTTTTTCCAGTAGGTGTGGCCCAGCCAACTTGCATGCCAAATTACCAATACCATAATTAGAACCTCAAAGTGGAATTTGATTGAACATTTCATCTTCATGGGCACGTGGGAGGAGAAATATAGTTGAAGCCAAAACTTTTTAGTTTTCCAACCACGAGGACACCATTTTTGAGTCATTCATAAAAGAAAACACTCATAAGCTTAAATTTGTACATTAAAAAGTGAAATAATGTCATAGCTTTTTATCCTACAAAGTTAATTGGCCTTTTAGAGCATCTCCACCCATGCCCAATTGCTCTTCCAATTGGGTTGGGTTGCCCTCCAAAACCAAAAAACACACTCCACCGGTGCATTTTGCAAAGGACAAGAGGTGGGCCCAATCAAGCCCGAGTAACTTGTGCCCGAGCAGGCAGGCTGACGTCAGCGTGACATCAGCTGCTGTTTTATTTATTTTTAATTAGGTGCGTGCTCAACACGCGCGACTGAGGGAGAGTGGGCGACAAAAAAGTCAGCGTGGGACCCACGCGTGTCGGTGACGCCAGCCAGAGCCAACGGCTCTGTGACGTGGCGAGCAGAAATTTACCAGATTGTGTCACGTGGCACAATCTGGTGCGTTCGATTCAAATTTGAAAAAAAATCAACGCCCAAGATTAATCCGATCGTTAAAAATTCAAAAAAATTATTAAAAAAAAGATTTATTTATTTATTATAAATACCCCAATCATCTTCTTCATTCTTCACTGACACATCCCGATCCCGGACACGCCAGGTGTCGGGAAGTGATGGCCGACACGTGTAAGGTGACGAAAGCCAATTATGCAAGAAACGGTGAAAAGTAAGAATATTAAGAGTTGAGTGCGGAAGTAGAAGTGTGGTGAGGGTTAAAAACCCATAATACAGGATGCATAACAGTCAGAGCAAAGTAAATAGTGCAGGAATATAAAAACATTCACATCCCCGAGAGGATGGATAATTAAAAGTTAGCTACAAGTATGAGTGAATCCTACATAGTCTGAAGAAATGTCAGAACCGCCGACCACCGCCGAAGAGAGCCCTCGAATCACCTCTAAGTGAACCGTCACTAGGTCCTGAAGGGGCGCAAAACATAAAACGGTGAGTGGGTCAAAAAGCAAAGTTTGATAAAACCGTTGTTTTCAAGAGTTTACTAACCCCTCACTGGAAAACAAGTATAGTTTGAGAAAATACATCATACCCTCAGACATGAACCTCAAATACTATAATAAAAATATACGGGTACTCCCCGATAAATCTTTACTGATTTGCTCACCCATATGTAAACACACATGCCCAAGGGGCTAAATCCCACAAGGAACAAGCTAGGTATAAAAGTAATACGCTGAGTACTACAATGACGCGAGTCTAACGCTAAGCGCTGGTGCACAAAGTGCAGTCACACAAGTTCGAGTTGCCTAGTGCAACCTAGAACAGGCTAGTACCTACAATGGATCCAAAGCTGCGTAACGGTACTGGTAGTGACTACTCCAAACGTCAAGGCTAGTCCTGGCCACAAGACTGAGTACTAATACCTGGGGTGTATACATCTACTGATGAGCAACAGTATAAAACATGTATGGCAATATAATACGAATGTTCTACCTCCAACAATCGTATATGATATGAATTATGCTAACAGTTTGAAGAAAGCATTGAAAACCATACGTATATATACATTTATCAAAACAAAGACCCACTCACTCACCTGTAGGTAGCCGGGTCGTAGCCCCCCGGTCCTGGGTAGCCCCGGTAGTCCTCTGGATAGGTCTCACCTATATGAGATATCACTGTAATAATGATTAAACTCATAAAGATTACTAAATAACTAATTAATTACACCTATCCCTTGTTTGCTCAACCAGGAGGTCCAAAACGCCTCAAAAAATATCATACGTACTGCCCCTAGGTAGTACGCGTCGTCACGAGTCGCCTCGCGAAGACGGAATCGAAAAAAGAGTCCCCACGCGCTGCTCAAACGCGCCAAGTCGCGGCTCCACGCGCGGCTCAACTCGCTGTCTCACGTGCTCTCACGCGCGGCTCCACTCGCGGCTCAGCCGAGCCGATCAGCGCCGGTCTGAACCGGTTCGCTGACGTCAGCAAGGCCGATCTGACCCGGTTTGCTGATGTCATCGCTGACGTCATCGCCGGTCACCTTTGGTCTTTTTCCAGTCGTCGGCGCCGCCGCCGGAATTTTGGGCGGTTTCTGGGTAATTTTTAAAGCTCGATATCTTCTTCATTTCAAGGCCAAATTTTACGTGCCATATATCAAAATGAAGCTGGAGAAGAGTAGAATCACGGTGTACCTTTGGATTGGTCGTACAAGCTCGGGAAAGGGCCTGTAATTGCCTCGAAGGTTGCGGTTCACTGTAGCAAAGTCGATCTAAGTCAAAACTCAACCAAATCAGGCAAACAACCTATGAAAATTCATCTACTCAACGAGAGGAACACAATGGTGGTAGTTAGAAACCTCACCTCAGTCTAGATTGGCCGAAAAATGGTCGAAAAGGTCCGGTTCTTCCGGTTGCGTTTCCCGTCAAACGGTTGGGAGTTTGGACGAACGGTTTGCACCGTTGAGTCCACGGCGTCGAGACGAAGGAAGTGGTGATTTTCGTTCGCTTCGATTCGACGGGTTTCCGTCAGTGTGCACTGTGCACCCACGGAGAGAAAAGGGAGAAAAAGTCAAAAAAATCTGGGGAAAAGAAAGTGACGGGGAAGAAGGAAGGGAAAGAAAGAATAAGGAAAAATTGGGTTTTGGGGGTATTTTGCACCCACTAAAACAGTAAACTTACACGCTCACGTGTACGAAATAAACACGCACGTGTAGAGAATATTCCACAGAAATTATTTTATAACAAACTTTTTACGGGATGTTACATTCACACTACAACTCAATATTTTTTCCTACATCAACTATATTTGTTTTTCACCTTCCAAATCCTTGTTTTACAAAAAAAAAAAAAAAAAAATATGAGTGAGAAGGCAAATTGGTCGATCGCCAAAGATATTGCATTAATGGAGGCTTGGGTGCGTGTCATGACCCGATCAGTGCGTGTGACTCATTTTTAATTAACTGTTTATTTTTAATTAATTATGGTTGTTGTAATGCTATGATTTGCTTTGTAGTTGAAATTAAATTATTTGAATTAGACAATCGTTTTCTTTTCAACGAACAAATTAAATTATTTAAATTATTTGAATTAAATAATATTTTTTTCTTGCCCTTGCCCTTGCCCTTGCCCTTGCTCAATGGGTGGAGTTGCACAAAGGCAAACACTATTTTTGAAGGGCAATCAATTGCCCTTGCTCTTGCTCAACGAGTGGAAGTGCTCTTATAAACAATGAAGTCTTGGGCTCCAAGCATCATGTTTCTTATTTCGCCCTTGTTTACACTGAAAAATACCCATTGGGCTTAATTGGGGTCTCAAACTGATGGGTTGAGCCTAAAGCTAAAAGGCCCAGCCCAATCCAGTAGAAAGGTTCGAGACCAGCGGTCGGGCCGACTCGATATATTCCAAGCCTGCATCCTGCAAAAGGCTTCGCGAACAGCCCTATGTTTCATGCAGGTAGTGGATATCACGCCGCTTGATTGTAGCTCCATTCTTTCAAGTTTATGATGGAAAACTTGTTACTTGAAGCTTAAATTTTGGTCCCACAATCAAGATAATGTCTTCTCGTTACATTTGAGTTCGGTACTCCAATAAATCATATTTAGAATGCATTTAATAGAAAGAATAAAAGCAAAACACATTTAGTGAGTAAATATTTTGACCTAACCAAGGATTCAAATTAACAATTTATGACAAAGAGAACCGTCGGAAAAGAAAATACCTACCATTCATATGGTAAAGATACATCATGCAGTAAAGATATTTCGGGCTATGTGGCCAAACTGTACCTGAGGAACTATATCTGTTCGATGTAACTTCTCACTCACATGCACGACCCACCCAAATTCTGACCCAAACCCAACCCCGAGTCCAAGCTCACATATTTCACCCTTTATAAAAAGGCCACAAAATCACAAGTCTCTCTCTCTCTCTCTCTCTCTCTCTCCTTTTTGTTTGTGTTCTTCCACTCCTCCTCTCTCAGCAGTATGGCGCAGGTGCTTTTCTAACTTTAACTTTCTACTTTCAATTCAATTTATAGATGAGAATCTCTTCAAGTATATGCAGATACATGTGCACCTCAGAACATAGATCATAACCCTTCCTTTTGTTTTCTGTAATTTTTGTGTGAATTTTGCAGCAGAAGGTGGTCCTGAAGGTCCTGACCATGACTGATGAAAAAACAAAGCAGAAAGCCATTGAAGCTGCCGCTGATATTTTTGGTATTTCTTTTCATTTCTCTTGGCCAAGTTTTGTTTACATCTTCAATAGTTTCAATTATATCCAAAAAAATTCTCAAAATTATGGGTATATATGTTTGGAAATGCTTCTTTAAAAAACACTTAATTTCACAAGCGCTTTCACTGAAAACAAGTGATTTTTTGAAACCAGAAACACTTATAACTTTTTATATGAAACATCGTTTTTTGATACTAAACCTAATTAAAGCTTCTTTATTTCTGTCTTATTTATTTTGTTTTTGGGTGATTTGGTGAACAGGGATTGATTCAATCGCGGCAGATCTAAAGGACCAGAAGCTAACAGTGGTAGGACTGATGGATCCAGTGGCTGTAGTGAAGAAGCTGAAGAAGGTTGGTAAAGTGGACATAGTATCTGTCGGACCAGCCAAGGAGGAGAAGAAAGAAGAGAAGAAAGAGGAGAAGAAAGATGAAAAGAAGGAGGACAAGAAAGATGAAAAGAAGGAGGACAAAAAGTAAAAAAGAGTTACCAAATTTTTTATCTCTCATGGTAATATTTTCTCCTTCTAGTAAGTTAGCAGTTATTTATGATGGTTTATTTAATTTCGTGGGATTGGGATGTAAATAAAATGGGCAAATGGATGTAATTTGATATTATTAAGCAAACAATGAAGCAAATGGCTTTGGTGGAGGGGTTTAGATTTTTTTTTTTTTTTTGTATCAGCTATATTCTGTTTTAATTTGATCTTAATTACAGTAAGAGTGATTTGAACTCAAGAGTCTTTTTTGCATACCCTGGGGTACAGGGTACTCCGGGTTTTTTAACGGTTATATTTTTGTTTTAAAATATAAAAATTAAGATTCAACGGTTAAAACAGAGTATTCCGTACTCCGGAGCACCCTAGAATTTTTGTTGAAAACAAAATAAATGTGGTTACGCCCACGTCTGTCTCGCGGTGGAGGAGTTGATAAGATCGTCAAATTTGTCTTGTTTCGAAATTAAGAAAAAGGTGCAAAGAATATGTTGGCGTCATATTTTGTGGCGCCTACTAAGCCAAGAGTAGAAGCCCCATGCATTCAGAGGTCTTACTTGAAAAGGAATTACATGAATTTGATTTAATGTTGGTGCATGAATGTGATTGATTATTGCGCAAAAATCAACAGTTCTGCACGTATTTTATTTATTAAATTAATTATTGAGATGGGTTTGGTTGAAATTAAGCACTGAATTATATAATTTATATCATTGTTATTTATGATATAAAATACTTGGTTACTCACTAGTGAGTACCCAATATACTGACTTCCCATACATGAACCAATAAGATTAAAACGCATGGATTAATCATTGAACCAAACAAACACCCAATTTCTCCTTTATCCCATTATCCAAACATAGGTCTTCTCTCTCACCAAGAATACTGAATACAAGCAGACACCTATACGGCTATACCTCCTCCACTACCACCAGCCACCTTCCTTCCGTTGGTCCCCAAATCCATGGTGGCTCCGTCGTGTCCACATCACCTCATGAAAATTTTGAACCTTTTTATTTCCCTGAGATATCATCCACGGTGAACCAATACAAGAAAGTAGAAATCATTTAATTTAAACCCCACGACAACCAGAACAACATTTGAATCTTGTACCACTCTCACTCCCTTCTTCCCACTATCGATCCCTTCCCCAACCTTCCTCCTTTGTCAACCCCACCCCTATCCTTTCCCTCAACCTCCCTCCTCCGATGGTAGAGTTCAGAGTTTTATTTTTATTTATTTTTTTATCCTTTCCCTAAGTATTGTTCACTGAATTATATAATTTATATCATTGTTGCGCTGAAAATGAATGATTGTATTGAGTCATCCCCATGCCTTTGTGATCTGTCAATTTTTGCACGCGTTGCATGAAACGAGTGTATACATTCATAAGTATGTGCTATTTTAATGGTTGTAGTAAATGTGCGAGATCTGTTTCATGCGACCTAGAAAGTTGTGTTTGATTACGACCGTGGGAAATTAAGGTAAAATGTTTGGTTTTATTAAAGAGGGCAGGTGAAAAGGATATGTAATCTTGTTATTGCCGGCAGTGATTCAATTGAATTATATATTCCAAATAGAAAAAAATTAGTGGGAAAATGAACAACCTTTTAGGGTTGTATTCGTTTGTCTTTGTTAGGCTGTGATGCTTAATATGTAATAAGTACAAACAGCAGGAGGTCAGCCATGGCCAATTCTGTAGATTCTTGCTTTTTGGAAATAAAATAATTACCCGCATGCTGGAATAGGAAACCTACAAAATTAAATATTAGAAAATATAAAGCCCAGAAAAAAGAAAAAGTGGTGATTTTTGTTAAATTATATATAACTATGATGATTGCAGAAAATATAGAATATGGTTTCTGTTATATGCAGAGGAGAGGTCATATCAGTAATTCAGTAGGTGTGAGAATTGCAAGACAATGGAAATAATACAAAATTTCAAACGGCAAATTACAAAATTTTCCACAATTTCATAGAGCTCAATACAAGCGCTTTTCGGCATGTTTAGTTACAAGGAATGAGAGAAGTAAAGAATTGAGAAACATAATGAATATTGGGAAAAAGAAAGGAAACTGTAGATCCGATTCTTGATTTGAGTTATTTATTATAGATTTTATAGTGAAACCTATATATTTTAGAATAATACATATTTTTTGATCTCTTAATAAATTAATTAACGAGTAATTTTTTGGTGTGCCCGGAATAAGGTCATGTAATGTTATTCAACTCAAATTATAGACAATATTTTATTAGTATATGAGGTGGGACATATTAATCTTGTCGTTGACTCTTTATTATACCATATGGAATGATACACCGCGTAACTTGTGTTCCTTATATCCATAAATTTTTTTTGCCCTAATTCATGATCAAGAAGGCTTTCTTGTTTCCACATGTTCTACCTTAATTGTATATTTGATATTTCTTGACCCCTAAGAAACGAAACGAGCTAGCTAGGTTTCCTGTTCGACAGAATTGTTTGTTCTATAAAAAGGCCACTTATTGTCTCCGATAATCTCTGCCATTATCGTCTTCTCTTCTGGTCTAAATTTGCATTGTCTTCTGCTTCCCCAAGAATATTGTTGCCGTCGTCTGGCTGAGCTAGAAAATAAAACATGGGTGCCGTTAGCAGTACTGTTAAAACTTGTTTTCCTTTTCACCAGAAAAAGAAAACTAGCAGCAATTCATCAGAATGGGCAAACCTTCCTCTACCCGTCGCGCTTTTGATTCTCGATAAGCTGTTGGAACCCATTCACTATGCTCGTTTCACTGCCGTTTGCAGAACTTACCTCCCATGCTCATGATCCCTACCGAATGCGAACCAAATCTTACCAGACGAACAATGCACGTAGTAGGATTACTCCACAGCGTTATGCAAGAGATAACCTACGAGAATATTCAGATTCTGTTCCCGTTGACTTGTTACGAACTTTGCAGGAGGTATTGCTATTAATCGAATCTGTATATGTTGACCAAGAAAAACCTACACTTATCTCTCTAAGTGAACCACACCAGAGTTGTGATACTTGAAGGCAAATTAGCATTGCACTTTGTAGAAACATTAACACCCTTAATTAGCCCCAACAAAATAAAACACCCTTTAATAAGTAATGGCAATCACGTAATCTTACCACCGATAACAATACGCGCGAAGAAAAATTAAACAGGATAGCGCTTGCAGCGACTCGTAATTGAAAACAACTGAGTCCCAGGAAAAGAAATGCAATAAGGACAGCAATGCACTCGATTTGCATCCCCTCACTGCTTTCCAACAAAATGGTGCAACAGTACAAAGCGTGAGAATCTAGCCCTTCACATACGCAGAGAAACAAAACATGTTGATTTATCAAAATGTCCACCTATGGCTTCATGTAACTAGAAACGAAAATGTATGCATCTATGCTTATGTGCACCTGTAATGAATCTGTGCGCGCGCATGTGTCTAGGTTTTATGAACCTGAGGATGATTATACTAAAGTGACAGGAAAGGAGAGGCCATGAAGCGGAAAGAGAGATGGTGAGTGAGTGTGGCAGGGAGTGTATTTTGAATACTAAGTAAAACCAATCTAGTACTCTATCTACTTCCTTTGACTTCACGAGATCATAAAAACAATAGTGGCATTTCTGTATGTGGGGAAGAATATATGTTCTAACGCGGCTGTTGTCTCTTTTGCAACCAGTATAATGACAGCATAAGTCCAACATATAACTAAGAAAACACGGAAAAACTGCAATTTATATATGTCAATCATTTCACACAAGAAAAATAAGATAAAAAGCTAACTTGTGCATACTTTACTTTCTTCCTTCAGAGACAACTGATACAAGGTGTGGGTACATGGTGTAACTAAGATACCCTGGAGCTACATATTGTTAACCGAGCTGAATCAATTAATTTCTTCTAACGAGATTGCAAGTAAATATTGCAAATAAAAGAATTTACCACTTTAACATCTCCTATATCCCTTGAACTTTGAGAGTAGATGGGCATACTGCCCTTTCTCCATCATATGTGTTATTACTTCATGAGCTTCAGCAAGCTTTCCAGCCTTTCGCAAATAACTTACTAGGGTGCTGTACACAGTGAAATTCGGATTACAGCCTCTGGATTCCATAACTGTAAGCATGGAGCACGCTTCCCCAAATTTTCTTGCCGTACAAAGCCCACGAATCATAGCATTGTATGTAAATACATTCGGAAGCTGCCCATTAGGGATCATCTCATCAAACACTCCTTGGGCCTTCTCAAGCTCCCCAGCCACAATATACCCGGTGATCATTACAGTGTAACAAACAACATCCGGCATGCACTCGTGCTTTGTCATCTCATCAAAAAAATACTTGCAGGCATCCATATTTCCAGCCCTGCTCAGTCCATCTATCAACGTTGTGAAATGAAGAACACTTGGATTGAAACCCTCTTCCTTCATGTGATTCAAAAGATTAAGAGCTGCAAGCGGTTTGTCTCCCTTACCAAGTACATGAAGAAGAATATTATAAGTATGAAAATCTGGAGTGAATCCACTCCTACCCATTTCGTCAAGCAGTCTGTGAAACTGATCCAACTTCCCCAATCTATATTTTGCACACATCATAACGTTATAAGTTAGAATATCTGCGGAGTGACCCTCTACCAACATCTGTTGATAGACCCACTCAATCAACTTGTACTGCTTCACCACAAGAAGGGAATGCAAAATTGCATTGTATGAATGTTTAAATGGCCTATAGTTAAACGTCTTCGATTTGATGAATCTTTCCACGACTTTCCTGGCCAAGCCTGCCTCACCACAAGTGCGTATCAAAATGTTGAACGTCTGTGCTGTAGTCGGATACCCTTTCTCAATCATCTCATCAACTAACCTCCACATTGATTTAAACTCTTCACAATCAGCAAATATCTTCATCATTAAATGATATGTGTTTGCGGTGTGCTTGTAATTTTCAAGCTGACCAGACCACACAAAAAACTTATACCCCAACTTCGCACACCGCATTTTAGTCCCATAATCTATGTGTTTCAAAATTTCAAACAGAACTTCCCTCACAAGCAGCCCTGAAACCTCTATACGCAACTCACCCAAAGCCGCTTTAGTATCAAAACCAGGTCCATCTTCTCTAAGAACTTTAAGAACCCTCGCGGTATCAATCTTCGCATTCTCAAAAAAACTCCGCCTCAGCAAGAAATGTTTCCGAGGACGGTCCTCACACTCATAAACACCATGTTTCTCATCCAAAACCGAATCAAAATCCGAACTTTTCCACATTGTCTTCAAAGTTTCCTCCACAAACTCATACCCATTATCCCCCTTATCGCCGCGAAAGCTCCCATCACTTAATTTTCGCACTACAACAACATAACACGAAAATTTGCGAATAACCCTTGGACCAAACAGAGATATACAGTTCATGATTGGTACCCATTATCTCTGCAACTTTGCAGCACTTATCGAATCCGATAAATCCAACAATAATACAGCGAGTATTGAAAGCACACAGAAATTTAGAAGCTTTGTTTTCAAAAAATGAGGGATGCCCATTAAACTGGAGGGACTAAATTGGGGAAAATGGAGTGAATCGAGCAGAGGCAGTTCATTGAGTTGTGTAATCTTCAAAGATTGAGAAAAGGTGGGGGAGGACTTACCGGAGATTAAACAATTTGATGAGGGCGATATCGGTCTTTTGAAGCTTTTGGGTCTCGAGTCCCGCCGGAGGTTTTAGCTGTGGGTGAGTGAGGAATTGACGTGTTGGAGCTGAGGAGAAAAACCCCTTTGAGCGAGGGGGGCGGGGAAGGGATTCGGTGTTTCGAGAGTAGCGTAACCCTGTGAAACTCCAATTTCTATTCGCCACGCGTCAAGATAAAGAGTTGAACATTATTTTATTTTTTTAGTTAATTTACTTAGTAAATTCCCCTACAGTATGCATGTATATGTATTTTTTCCGTTTTCATACATTTTTGAATGATTTGTTAAAAATTTTTAAAAAATATATATTTTAAGTAAATGTACTATGCATATTGTATATGTATGTAATATAGTTGTTAGTCTCACGATTAAGAAATATGTTTAAAGACGACACCTCACTATTTAATCAGTTTTCTAAAAAAACTAAACTGTCACATTTTTTTGTAAAATGTTAAGTGTGAGTAATATTCTTGTGCGGAGCTAAACATTCTTAATTAGAAGACAAAAACAAATGACTCTATGTATTTGGTATTGTTCTCCCTCTCTTTGAAAAATTTGTATGAGATTTGATTCTATGATTATTCCATTTGAGATTTGGGATCCATCTCATGTTGGTTATGTTAGTTATTTTAGGCTTTTAGATCGAGGTTCAAATGCATAGCGTGTTTTTTGCTTCATTTCCTTTGGTTTGAATAATTTTTTAATAAAAAGATATAAATAAAACAAATTAATTAAAAATCTAAAAATATAATTTAACATAAAAAAGCTAATTGACACACATATACACGGAGTAGGCTATAATGCTTGCAAGCATTGAATGCTTACACCGATCTTACCATTAAAATGAGGGAAGAGAGAGGAGAGAGGGGGGAAAGGAGGGTGAGATCAGTGTGAGCATTCAATGCTTGTGAGCACTGTAGCCAGTCCCCATATACACATCTGACAAGAGCTAATTATTAGGTTAGCCTACTGGCCTTACATACATTTGCAAAATAAACAATTCACTACTATAAAAGAGAGAAAGCAAAATGGGAGGGGTAAAGCCCCGTTTGGTATTTTTTTTTTTCACTAAAAACTGCTTCACTTTAAAGTTAAGCAGATAAAAAGTGTTTGGAAAAAATGAAATATACTGCTTATTTTAAAAGTTATGGCATTAAAACATCAATTTTTAAAAGCAGCATAAAAATTGCTTTTATAAGCAGTTTATTTTTAAAGCATAGCAACTTCAAACTTGCCCTCAGTGTGACAAGAACTTTTATTCTTTTAAGAGAGCTTTCTTTCCTATCAAAATTCGGAAATTCTAGGGTTCCTTAATTGGTTCGCAGGTCCAACAATTACGTTTTTTCTTATGCCTATTTTTGTCCAAGTAAAATTATGTTTAAGGGATCATATATAGCTTCTCTAATCAAGAGCAAAGTAATAGACCCCAAAACAAAGTTTATTAGCAACTTTTTTACTTAAAAGTAGTGTTTAAGGAAAATATTCCATCCCAAAAACTTTAAACATATGACTTGAGAACAACAACATTCGAATTCACAAAACACAATTCTTATCACTCCACAAACTACAACATTCTCTCTTAAGCACAAACTAAAAACCCAATTTATTCACCAACTTCCTTCCTTATATATCCACCACCATCTTCACTTCCCGGACTCATTAAGTCTCCGCTGCTCCACACCGCCGTGGTCTCGGCGCTCCGCCACTCCACTGCCAGAACTAGAGAAACCCTCTGTACCTGCCAACACCAAAACAAATTGTTGCTCCAATTCGAATTAATCAAGTACTAATTCTGATTAAGTTTCGACCTTTTCTTAGGGAAATTAACAGAATTTTTACCAGTTGAAGAACCAAGGGACTGCGGGGAAGTGGCGCTCTGATCAGCTTTCCCAAACAAGGAACCAACAGCCCCTTTAAGCGTATCCGCCACAACCTTCCCATAGCTAGACTGCTGGACACCATCAACCCCATAATCCGGGCCCAACCGCCGACTCACCTCCACCGTCTCGGTCACTTTTCCGACAGGCGGAGCACCGCTCCCAGGCTGCTCAGCCTTACGCTTATGCAGGGTTTCCGATATCACCTCGGAAAGCGCCCTGTCCTCCTCACCAGGCTTCAACTTCTCAGAAAAATAGTCCTTCACAGAAACTCCTTTGTCCTTCCCGGCTTTGTTATACTCACCCCCGGTAGTAGTGGTAGCAGTGGCAGTACCCCGGTGGACTTCTTCTTTGCCAGCTGTCCCTGTACCGCCAGGGAGTTTCGACATCACGGCGCTACCTGCCCCGGCAACCTTCTCATACACAGGTGTCAGCTTCTCAGTAACTGCGGCTGTAATGCCCTTACCCTGTTGCTCTGGTGCAGCTGATCCGGACCTAACGGCTGCCTGATCTCCATGTTGCTGTTGATCAGTGTCCCCACCGTATCCTAGCTTGGAAGCGACGACGTTTTTGGCAGAAATTGCTGTATCGGCAATGGCATGAGTGGCAGATGATATTTTCCCAGTATAGCTGCTGCCCTGGTTTGATGGATTCTCAGCAGTGCTCAGATTTTGTCCTGTTCCAGGATGAATGTATAATATTGTTACTACATTAAATGTGACAACATAAGTTTATGTACAACTGTAACGTCGAAACATAAACAATTGATCAACAATATCGACAATATATATGCATTAAACAATTGATCAACAATATCGACAATATATCTGCATTCTCAGACTAAACGTCTACTAGTCCCATAGTTACCTGTAGTCTGATCATAGCTGGAAGCCTGAGGCTTAACAAATTCGTGTTGATCATTGTTCCTGCCTCCATATCCAAGCTTGGAAGCGACGGCATTTTTTGCAGATATTGCCTTATCGGCAATGGCAGACTTGGCGGATGAAACTTTCTCTGTGTAGCTACTGCCCTGGTTCGATGGATTGACATCTCCAGCATGAATGTTCATCTTATCAAACGAGTGGAGAATCGAAATTCCAATTTCTTCACCACCTGTCACATGTAACAAAATTATAATTTTTTAAAATCAATTAGCAAAAAATTATTAAAAAATTTATAATAAGATTATATGTATGTAACAGTTTACCTGCATGAGTTGGATCAGTGACTTTAGTCTCATAGTTTGAAGGAGTATAACCTTGAGAATTGGCCTTTGGCGCATGGGGATCCTCCTCCAATCCCCTTGGTCGATCCAAATTTACCCCGGACTGACCGAAATGCCCTTCTTTCCCGGTGGCAAAAGTATGACTTGGGTCAGTGACATTGGTCTTCTGGTAATCTCCACGAGAAGAAATAGGGGTGTGATCGTCCAATCCCCGGTGGTGCAAATGGACCCTGGTTTGACCCAAATGCCCTTCTTTCCCAGTAACAGAAGTCTGCCTTGGGTCACCAGCATTGGTTTTCTGGTAATCTCCTCCTCCAAGAGAAGAAACAGGGGTGTGCACCCTAGCTTGACCTAAATGCCCTTCGCTCCCAGATAGGAAAGTTGGACTTGGGCCAGTGGTATTGGACCTGTGCTCTCCCAGGCCCAAATAAGAAACAGGGGTGTGCTCCATAGATTGACCTAAATGCCCTTCTTTCCCAGAAAGGAAAGTTTGACTTGGGTCAGAGAAATTGGACTTGTGCTCTCCAAAAGAAGACAGAGGTGTGTTCTGTGGGGCATGAGGTGCTTCCCCCATTACAGATGTTTTTCCGAAATTAACCTTGGGCTGATCATGCCCAACGAGAGACTCCATCGTCGAGGAATGAGTTTGCCTAGTGTGTTGATTTGCAGCGGGTACGTATTCCTTCATCGGATCGGTCCTCTCCAAATGTGGCACTTTGGAATCGTGATCGTGCGTTGCTGCTGCTTTCGTGTCTCCGAATTTCACCATAGGTACCTTCAAAATGTCTCCTTGCTCCGGAGCACTGCTCCTAATTGCTGCATATCATATCCACATATATTATCATGTTACATGTCCGAAAAGTAGAAACTAAAAATGATAATTTATAAATATTTTTTTTGACATGCCGGTATTCTAAACTAGTCAATAGAATGTGGATCGAACTACTGTTCTATGAATATAATCAATTCGATTATATGTCAATCTAATCTATTATTATTCTATAAAGATAATCCATATGATTATAATCAATCTAATCTAAATTAGATCGATCTTAGCAAATATTGCCTTAGCCAACTGATCTCTAATAGACAAAAATAAATCAATGGAAACAACAACATACTTGTTGCATCATGCACTTCAGGGTCTTCGTCTTCTTCATCGTCTTCCTCTTCGAGATCATGATGATCGTGTTCATGTTCATGGCCATGACCATGCTTTGTGAGCTTGTTCTTTATCTTCTTCGCCTTTTCCTTTACCTTTTTCAAAACCGACTTCTCCTGGTGGTCCTCCTCTTCGCCTTCATCCAAAATTAACAAAAATCACAAAACTGATCACCATTGTTAAGTACTTGAATTAATTCTACCAGGTAATCAATAAGGTTTCTCATTTTTTACCTTGGTGCGGGCCAAGGTGTTGAGGGTGGCGGTTGTGCTCGTGATCGTGAGGAAGAGCCATTTGCGACTCCATGATCCAAATCAGTGAAAATTTCTAGAAATAACTGCGAGTAAAAACTGCTTTTGATTTGCGCTTTAAGTTTGCAGAATAGATCAGTACTGTGCATGCAAAACAGATGGGTGAAAGTGGAGGTTTATAGGGACTGCTTTAACAGGAAACACAGAGGCTTCTTCTGCCACCTTTGCATGACTCTGTCGCCCTGGGAACGAGACACGTAGCAAAATAACCGACCACGTCTCGTATTCTGCCACGTAGCCCTACCCGCTATACGTGGCTTTCAGGCCGCGCGAGCTGGTTTTGTGTAATGGATAATCTCATGCAGTTTGCCATAACTGATTGCTAGGGTTACAGCATTTGAGTGGATATGTACGGACAGGATCATTGAACACGCGTACACCAATCAATTCGATTATATTCCAACTCCATAAAGTAGATCGTATATATATTATATGGACAATACTTTCTGTTTAGCTGGAGTCTGGGGCAAAAAACAGTAAATTGTATAGGGTTGGTATGGACACACATCACACTTGCACCTGATACACTATGCTGCAAGTAATCAGCGTTGCATCATATCCTTGTATCAAATAAATCTGGAGTTTTGTTTTTGGCTAGTGAGAAGATCATCTCCTACGTGCGTACAATTGAGAAAAATGAAGTCCATTTTGTAACTTAAATCTTTACCTTGTGAGCATGGTAGTTTTTTTTTTTGTAATGTAAGAAGACTTTATTTTAAGAGAAAATTGCACATATCTTTTTAGGGTTAGGCCGCTTGATCACTTAGGATATATGTTCAATCAAATAATATTGACACATTATCAACTATTGATATGTCATCCATATTATTGAGACTATTGAAAGTTCAATTACAAAGTTGTATCTTCAAGACATGGTTATTACTAAAAAATCTACCTTGAAAGTAACTGGCAATGTGGCATAATTTTCATGCAAACAAAATCATCTAAATATATAATAAAGTGTGCTAAAAGAATGTAGATCATTGGATAACTAACTAAAACATAAATATGGATAATAAAATGACTAAACAAAATATAATTTAACTTAGGATGACGATGTTGGCACTCAAAAAAAGTTATTCTGCACTCCTCCCAAGTGCATGTTTTCTTTTATATTTTTATATGTTTGGAGTGCAGAATAAGTTTTTTAAAGTGTCAATAACAACTCATTTTAAATAAAAATTAACATGAGCACGTGCAATGTTCATATGATAAAAGTTATAGAAGTGAACGGTTAAAGTGTAAGTTGAGTATTTGCCAATTATAATAATCACCTTAAAAATAAGATGATGAGTAAGAACAAAAAGAAAAATGCTAAAATTGATAGGCTCGTAATTGGGATTTCATAGATGAAGATCAAATATTGATAGAATATATCTTTTCTCTTAGATAAAAGCATAGATATGTTGAAATGTGAGAAAATGATCACCAAATGTGAAATCGTGATCACACTAAACAGTAAACACTTGATCCATTGTTACTAGGAGTTGTTTTGGGTGTAGCTCACCAATTTAAGCACCCAATCCATAATCTTAATCTTGATTAAAATACATACCGTTGGATGCGAAGACCGTCTTGGTACATAATCCATCCAACGCAAGATAGAGTTTCCACGTTCTAGTGCATAGCGCACCAAGGCGCATTTTAGCACAAACAACCCCATCCGTATTAATAAAACGGCCGAAATTTAAAGCGCCAAATTGAATTCCTCTGAAACAAAAACAGTCCGTTGCGTCTCAAAATTTTGAAGCTGAAATGCGAACCCGCTACCTCAACATCGACTACTTCTCCGCCACTCCAACCCAAACCCTAGAATCCCTAACCTTCCTCCACCTCCCGATCCCTCACCTCGCTCCCTCCAATCTCTCCGCCTCCTTCGGCGGCCTCCGCCTCCTCCGCTTCGACTCCGAACTCGAAGTCTCGCTCCAAATAGAGCAATTGCCGATCGGAGCCGCTCTCTCCAAGTTCTTCTCCGACGTTCTTCCTCAGAAGATAGTTATAGATGTCGCGGACTTCGAGGCCGGCGATTCGTCTCCGAGTTGTAGAACTTTCGGTTCCGGAAGCCGTGAGCTACAGTTTTCAGAGGTAATGTGCTGAATCGGATTAGGAATTTGATGATTATTCGTAATGCAGTTTATTATTGAACTTAATTTGGATTAAAATTGAAGTATCGGATAATTACGTTTGTTATTGACAATAACTTATTGTTGAAAGAAAAATAGATTACTGAGTTTGATCGTTCAATCTAATTTATAGGTTTTGTTTGGCTGCTAGTGTATCATGTATCAGAAGAAAGTTAAATCCAGAACTCTCGTAAATTGCTTTTATATTTCTTATTTGTTCAACGTATTTTGAGATTTAAATTTGTTATTAGCTAATTACGTTTAAAAGAAAAAGGAAAATAACTAAACTAGCGATCAATGATTGATTTAGGTTGCTGACACTAGTATTTAGGAAGCAAAGAGATTTAATAATTATTTTTTTTAGTAATTTCTCTTTGCTCATGCTACAAACTGTTCTTATAAGTTCGATTTTGCGCTATGTAGTATGTGGAGACTGGAAAATGAGAAACTAAGCAGATATTTTGTTTTGTTTATTTTAGTCTTAGGTTCATGTTTGAAAATCTGAAATGAGGGCGGCGAATTGTATGAAGTCTATAATTTCTCCTTTAGTAATTGCATAGGGTCTTACTTTGATGTCAAAGTTGATAGAAGTTTACGAATTCTGAAACTGAACTTATATGTTAAGTAATTCTGGTAATTACAATTCGAAGTAATTCAAAAGTATCTGTGAAAATTGTAATTAGTGGTATTCGTATAATATGTTGTTTGTTATGACCTGCAGAAGAAAGCTGAGGACCTCAAAAAAGAGAAGGGATTGGAGGATCAGATAACTTTTGGTTCCGAGACTCTGGAGACTGAATTCCGAAAAGTAAGCCAATGGAATTCTCATTTTGTAACAGCTTTATATCATGTTTGTTCTTGTCTGAGAAGTCAAACTTATGTTACTGTAGAAGGACAATGGCAGAAGAGATGCACACCCATATGAAGTGCTCCGATTTGAAACACCAGAGTTGGATGTGTTCTTGGTAAAATGAATGTCAACTAACCAGTTGCTAATATACAATTCGGTTCTGCATCCATAATATCTTGTCTCGTATGGGCAGGAAAATGCTTACATTTATGACAAAGAGGAGCTCCCGTGTCTTTCAGAAGAAGTTCCAGAAACTGTGAATAATTTAGTATGTTTCTTATAAATTTATGATTCAGTTATAATTTGCTTCAGTCTTTCTAATTAGTTGACGCATGAAAAATAACAATGGCACTTCCCAACCTCCGGGTGACTTGTCCTTCTTATCTGCATTATTAAATTTTAATGGTGAAAATTGTAAAAATTATAACCGTAAGTTTTTTTTGTTGATTATCATATTAGATAGCTAGATTCTAAGGTTTTTAACTTATGTCATTCTTTGGATAGACATTTGATAGGGAAAGGGGTGGATCTGAGAATAATTATAGGTATGGAAGGGGTTGGGTTGACTAAGTTTCATTTTTGGGATGCATGTATTATATCAAGTTTACGGTGCAATTTTGTTGGTTTTCCATTGTCTTAGTCACTTTGATTGTTTACAAGTTACTGATATTAAATTTTGTCTAAGGGTTTATGTGTTTGTAATTCCTCATTGCATATTATAACGGGGCTGTTAATGTGGTAGTGTATTTCTTCCAGGAAATGCTCAATCTTACAGAGGAGTATCCTTGGGAAGTTCATGAGTCAGTTCATACAGTTGAAGACTTTCATTCAGAGTATTCCATGGATCAAAAGGCTTATATGTTTGAAGATGACGGTTCTTGCAAGGACCAAATGCGCTTCTATCAGAATTTCCCTCTATTAGAAGCAAATGAGATAACTCTGCCAACTTTGACAGGTTTGTCCGTAGAGGATGAACTTTCTTCTGTTTACGAAAATATTGAGCCCCAGCATTGGGATCGAAAAGATAACCTGAATGGCAAGGAGCTTTTGGGTACAAAGGAATACGGGATATTAGAGTGCCTTTTAGATCTTCGATCTGATGTTGGGTCCCTTGACATTACCCCTGAAATGGATTTATTAAGTATGGTGGAAATGCCACAGATTCAGGGAGACATCACATATCAAGGGACGTCCACAGGTGCTTGTTTCCAGTCTCTAAGCCCGGTTGTTTTTGAAGAATTTCAGATTCTTGATTTGGACTCATCTCAGCATTTTGAAGTCCTCATTAGTACACAAACAGCAGATGAAGCAGAAACATGTGACTGGATGTTTAATGGAGACATAAACTTCAATACTTTGATTGTTAGTCATGAGCTAGCCCTGGTCGATGACACATTCAAATCATTGCCTGTGCCTGTTCTCTCGGATCATGAAAAGATACGTTCATCGTATGTTGTTATGGAGGAAACACTAACTAACTTACAGCCGCTGCCCCTATCTGCATCAGATAGGATTTACTTGGATTGGCATTTTCTCGAGAAAGATAATTGCAATTGTCGAATTTCTTTGTCCCATCAGAAAATCTTGGAGGATACAAATTCACTGAGCACCTGTTTTGATTGGGACTCCTATGATGATGGAAAGCTGGTGTATGATTTTGCTTTCTCCGATGACGCTGTAGATGAGTTTAATACAGAAGAAAACAAAGAATTACAGGAGTTTCCCTCTGATGACATTCCTATGCTTGCTGGTCATCCTGTAGATACTTCAGCCAAATTGTCAGGCGGCACTTTTCCACCACGAAAAAATGGAGAGCATATTGACAAAAGAGGTGCTGAGAGGGCTTCATCACTTTTCAAGTCTATGTCACAATTCAATGATATCGGCTTTTTCTTGAATCCCCAGAAGGCCTCTACAGGTGGAAATAGTAATTGTGCAGTTACCACAGTTGCTAATGCTACATTTCCCAAGGTCTAATCGTTAATTATTTGAATTTATCCGTCCCTCATTAATCTCATTTTTTTTTGTTTCATGTATGGATAGCTTATTATTTCCAACTCACTTACCTCTCTATTCAAATATGCTAACACCAGGTGTATGCCCAGGGAGAGCAGTCTTATTCTATATCTGCTCCAGTTGAGAACATGAATGATCAGCAGTCAGAGGAACTCTTGGACATTTTTCCTGGTCAGGAAAAGAACGATATGATATATAAAGAAGGTGCAGATGAAGCAGAAGCTAGCAGTATGCCCCTACCTAATCTTTCTATGCCATCTGCAATGGAAGCCAAGCGTTTTCAGCAGAGCATGGCGTCTTTCCCTGAGATGGTCATTGTTGTAAACACTCAAAATCTTGATAAGGAAATGATAGTATCTAGAAGAAGTACCTACCAAAAAATTCTTGCAATGGAGAAAGAAGGGGTACAAGTAGTAGAACGTGATTCAGATTTACCTGTGGATATCATAATCAGTTCTGCAATTTGTTTAGTGTGGTATGACTGCAAAAACATTGGAAAGAAAGCAACCACTCCTGATGAAGCTTCTTCATGCTTACCTTTGTGCATTGAGAACATTGCCACAAATGTTTTGACGTTGCTGAGTTTCACTTTCAGTGGCTGCTTTATGGTAGTTACCAAAACTATGTTCGTAGTTTTTACTTTTTTTTGTATGCTCTTTCCACATTGAACTGATAGAAATTCCTTTTATTCTTGTGTTTCTCTTTGAACAGGTCTTTGAGGGAGAAAACAGCTTCCTCTCCACTGTAATGGAGTCCTCAGATGGACTTTATGCAGCGGCAGCGAGCCTGGGAATTGATTTGCAGCTTTTCAATTCATATTCATCTGAGTTGACTGATGAAATTATATTGAGCTGCATGGGACATGCCACGAAGTTAACAAGGTTTATATATCCTCGAATGCCTGAGTCGGAAAGTCTTGCAGAATCATTCCTTACCAAATTTCCTTCAGTAAATGCTTTGACAGCTCATGCAATACTGTCTTCAGGAGGCTTGCTCAAAGAGTTTCTTGAATCGTCCCATGAAACCAGGATGAGTGTAATCCAAAAATATCACGTTCCTGATGAAAGTATCGCACTATTTAGTGCTTTATGCAAATATGGTGAACCGGCAGATTCTAAATCGATTATGACAGACTGCTCCTCTTCAGTGTCTTCAGGTCCGGACTCGGGAAGATATAATTTGAATATTGTTTCGGAAAGAAAGAAACGAAAATACAATGGTAGTCCTGACAAATATGAGTTACAAACGAATGAATTCGTGCACCTGGAGCCGTTAAACCAATTCAGTACCGGCATCTTGAATCCTTCTACAGCTTCCAAGCTAACTGATTCGTGTATGTCAAAAAGCCCCAAAATAATTGATGAGTTCAGAAAGTCTAGGTTCTCTCAGAATGACTTGTTTGATCAAGAAGAGGGTTTGGATATGGATGTGATGATGAGTCCTTTTAAGGTTGAGCCGTATGATTCTCATATCTCCAAAGGGCCTCAGGTATTAAACGAGATAAAAAGGTCCTGTTCATCGTTGAAGGATAAGCTGTCAGGTCACAAACGGGGATCAGATAGGCCTATCATGAAGAATTTTGATTTCTATAACAAGAACAACTCTGAGGTTCTGCATGAGGACCTAAAAGGGGAAGTTATTGACCTAACAGACAGTCCTGTATTAGATGAGGACTTTTCTTTTATTGGCAACTCCATGAAATTCTCATCTCAGATGCCTGAGTTGGAAATGGATTCCACAAGGAAGTCTAAAGCTGCAAGAAAATTGTCATTTGGTTCAAGCAGTCACCGTACTTTCCCAACAGCTGCTGAAATCAACCCAACTCCAACTGTTTGGCGTTCTGCAGAAGACCTGAGAAAAATTTCGCAAGTTGGAGCCAACAATTACTCAGATACAGATCTCGAACATGACGTTTTCCCCTTAACAAACCGTAACAAGCCCTTAGAGGAGACTTTCATGAAGAGGTCCGGGGGAAAATCCCAAGGGCTACATTTCCACAAGAATGATATATCACCTTATGGAGGAACGCAAGGGCTACATCTCTACGGGAATGATATATCGCATTATGGAGGAACACCAGTCTCAAAAGCTCTCCGTTCAGGCAGCTCACAACAAAATACACAGTATGGAGGAACACAAGGGCTACATCTCTACGAGAATGATATATCACATTATGGACGAACACCGCTCTCAAAAGCTCTCCGTTCAGGCAGTTCACAGCAAAATACTCCCTGGACAATAGAGTTTCTGAACAGAATCAAGGAAAAGAGCAGGTTGCGTCAGCAGTCCCTTCCTGGTGACTTATGTGGCCCTAGTTTGGGTTATCCAGGGAACGTGTCGAAGGTTACCAAGAGAAGAAGTCCATCTATTCTTGATTTTTACAAGTACCAAGGTGGCAATAGTCCAAGAAAATTACCAGAAAAGAAGAGGCAGAAGCGACCTTTACAATCATCAAGCTCATCGAAGAATGAAAAAAACTCAGCTCCTCCTCTTACTGCGCGGACACCTCTTGACAAAAGAGCAAGACAGGTTTGTCTAGTATCCCTTTCGGCATCTTGATAGTCTGTTTTTCTTGTATTATAAATCCACATGCATAGACGGTATTCCTATCATTGAATCATTGAATGTTTCATACTGAGTTTTTTTATTTCTTCGCTCGATCAACTGCAGACACTATCTTTTGCAACGAATGATGGTGGAAACCAAACTAAGCTGGTGTGGAGTGATGGAGCTCATGGTGTCAGGAAAAAGTTTCAGATTCAAACATGAAACGGCAAGGTGTGTTGGTTCAGAGCTTATGGCTTAGGATCATGGTTTTAGGTTGCTTCCCAATTACTACAGAAAAATGATATTTGTTTCTTTTTATGTTTACCTGGCCGGAACATGAAATGATATCTGTTTGCATCTCTATTTCTGAGTCAGTACTTTTGTCGCTCTGTCTGGAAGTCCCGAGTCTGTAATTAATATTAATGACAAAATGGTTGAAATATAGCTGGCCTCTTATTGGTAAGCTTGAGCATCTCATTTTTAAGAAGGTACAGTGTCCATGCTAAGCGTAATATCGGGAAAAAAACGTTTAACGGCTAGGCTGAGGCATTATTGGCATCAAATTGAAATTCATCTCACAAACTCAAGTTTCTAGTGTCTCAATATCAATTTCAGAAAATTTATAAAATCTCCTAATTAGTCCTTGAGACGAATACCATGAATGAATGAGTAATGCCTGTATGATACAAAACTTATGTTAATTATAATGAAAATTGTACAATATTCATGAAATCTCAACTCAGTTATGAATCCTGGATCTTCATCTTTCGGGGTTCCAGAATTTGGTGATTCTGTAGTGATTCGAATTGGAGAACAATGAACAACAGATTTATGAAAATGTGATATCTATTGTTGCACAGCCTACTTCTTAACCTTTGGACATTCTGCAGAATAATAGGCCCACCTGGATGTTTGCTCTAGTGCTCAGCATATCCAGCTGCAATTCTGTACATTGTCCAAGGTTCAAAACCTCAGACGAAGTTAGTTCTTCTTACTGTTTCTGAGGTTACGCACAGTCATTACTAGTTGTTGCCTTTCACCTTCAACCTCCGCGAATCTGAGACTTATCTCGGAATATCTTTCTTCCATTTCCTTCAGTTCGTTTTCCATAGATTTGTTTCTTTCCTTCAGTGATGTCAATTCGGTCATCAAGTCTGTATACTTATTCTCATCACTGGTGGCTTTCAACTCTTTCTCCGAGCAATCTTCTACTTTCCTGTGAAATGGAATGAAGTTAAATGACTATTCCGATACTGTCGCACTCTACTTTAACTGGTGACCGGACGTGTTTGTGCTCACATTTACATACATATTTTCATCAACACAGAAAAAACAAAAAACTGGTACGCAGATAAAATGGTATAATTAGTTGAGATACGCAGAGATGAAGTTTGCTTGATAAAATGATTGTACCTTTGTCCGTTGTTATTCTTAACCGTCCTCTTTGAATTGCTGACTTTCTTTTGTACCTCGGCCTGTAACTGAGATATTTGTTTCTTCAAGCTTTCTTTTGCCAACGCTTCCTTTTTCAACGTATCCTTCAACTTGCTGTGCTGGATCTTCAGGTTTTCCACTTCGGAGTTCAGAGAAGTGATTGTCATTTCCTTCTCATCTTTCAAAGATCTAATGTTAGTAAGTTCTTCATGCGTTTTCTCTGTTTCCTGCTTTGATGAAGCAAATCTTTTCTCCAAATTGTCCTTTTCAACACTCAAACACTGGATCAGCATCTCATTTTCTTCAATTAATTTCTTCATTTGTTCCAAATCTCCTCTCAGTTTCTCTTTCTCCTGCCTGGAGTTGGAATTCTCGTCTGTGAGCCTTTCTATCTCAGCTTCGAGCATTTCAATTTTCATTGAGAGAGCTTCGTGCTCTTCTTCCTCATGCCTCTTTACTTTCTCATGTTGCTTTGATGTATTGTCTAGTTCCAAAGACATCTGTTCGATACGTTTTGCTTTCACCTCAATCTGGTTGACAAGATCTTGCAATTTTACTTCAGTGTCGCCCTTAATCAGCTCCAACTCTTCATTGGCTTTCTGGAGCATCTCTTCCAGAATTCTGTTCTGCCTGCGCAGTTCATTAGCCTCTGTCATCGCTTTTGTGGCCTGCTTCTCATTTTCATCAACCTTAGACGTCATTTCCGCAGAAAGCTTTCTAAATTCCTCTTGAAGGCGCTCAGCTGTATCAGAATTATTCGACCTTGTCTTCTTCAATGCTTCCTCGGCTTGGATAGCTCTGTATTCCTGCTCAACTTTGGCATTCATCACTTCCTCGAGTTTTTCTTCAAATCCCTTGGCCTGCATCTCGCGTTCCATCTCCAAAGACTTAAGTTCACTTTCAAGTTCCTGAATGGACATCAAACATTCCGAGAATTCATGTGCTTGCTTCTCAATTGTTTCTTCTGATCTCTCTAACTGAGATTCAAGCTCTTTTATAGTAGCCATATAACCCGCTCGCTCATTTTCCATCTCTGTTCGTATTCTTTCTTGGTTTCGATCTAACTTCATAGAGATGTCATATTTTTCCTGCTTTAAAAGGTCATAGTCCAAGGTGAGCTGTTTTATGCGCATAGCCTGCTGTTCCCTCTTCTTCTGGTGGGTGTCTATTTCGCTGAGAAGTTCTCTGATGTCAAGCTTCAACGATTCTACTTCCTGATCATCCTCGTTTATTCTTCCTGCAGAATATGTTCCCATCGCCTTGGAATTTTTTTCCTCTTCTAACTTGCTTGAAAGATCAGATATTTCTCTATTTTTCTTTCCCAATGCATCTTTGAGATCCTTCACGACAAGGACTAACTCAGAATTTGAGTCTTGTGTCTGCGCGAGTTGTGAGCGAAGGTTGGTTCTTGCTTTCTTTTCAGAAGTAAGCTCTTGCTTCATTGCTTCTAATTGTGCTCTTGTATCCTCAGTCTCGGGCTGCAACTTTTTGAAAGTCTGTTTCCCGTTACTACGTCCCTGCGAGGACTTAAGTTGTTCGCATTCCGTTTTGAGTGCATCTCTCTCCTCTTTAAGGCTAACAATCTGTCTAGACAGATTCTGTCCTTGATTGCTCTCTTTGGCCATCTGTTTCCGAAGAGACTGCAATTCCAGTTCCGATAGGTCTGCCTGCCTCCGCAGAACAGTAATTTCATTTCTCAGTTTTTCAACATCGGAAGCCGGTTGCACTCGTTCTGCCGGAAGCTTGTCTTCAACAATGTCTGGCGAATCAAATGAGCTTCCATCTGAAGACCAATCCAAGCTTGATTTTTGACGCGTATGGGTTTTCCTTACGTTGGCACCCGCCTGTCCATTTTGAGGCACGGAGTTTGGTACTTCAGGGGGTGACAGGGAAGTGGCAGCGTCCCGATGGACATAGCCTCCATTCTGTTCGGTAACATGAAAGACATCTAGTCAGGTTCCGACCACGTAGATATTGGATATTCATAAGTTTAAGGTTATCTGTGTTAACTTGATCGAAAAGAAAATGCTATAGAATACCGTACTTCATTGACACTTGGGTGGTTGCTTCCATCTGTCTCCCAATTTCCGTTTTGATTCCCCACGCTGCTACGGCGTGAAAGACTCGGATCATCACTTTCTTCAACTTCCCTGAAGATCACATTAAATCTTACGACTAACTTGCGCAGGCGAAGGGGACGGCGAAAGAAATATCGGAATAAATCAAAAGTAGAGAAGGAATATAGAGTGTGGATTCTCACCTTTGATCGCCGTCTTCCTGAATCCGGTGAATTGTGACATGTAAAACTACGCCAGAGTTTGCAAACTTCAGGGGCAGAGTGACGGTTAGCGGTTCAGTTTCCGCCACAATATCTGCAAAATCAATTGAAGCTTCTCCGAGATAACCCGATTTCGAAGATCCCTGCAACAATCTCCATCGTATTACAGCGTTGCCAAAACAGCCCCATAAAAACTACAAAAAACTGGATTCTTCCTTACATTTGAAACAATGAAGTGATAAATCTTCTCCTTCAGTTTTCCTGTTTTTGCTTCCTCAATGAGCTTCACTGACTCAAAAACTGGATTCTCCCAAATGCAGGTGCCGTCCTGAACCGCCGCTTTCCCCAGCTTCACCGTCGGCTTTCCGACGTCGTCCGGCACCAGCGACAGCATCAAAGCAGGCTTCTTCAATTTCGGCACCTGAAATAAAAAATTGTCAGAAAAAAAAACCAGGTACGAATGTGACGATCCTGTCTCCGTATAGAGTCTATATATATAAAAAAACTAGATCATATTTCAGCTCAACTGGTTTCGAGTACGAAAAAATCGAAAATTTCGATGTAAATCCGTATAGAACAAACCCATTTCGAATTCAGTGACAGAAAAGAAGATGTTTTTAGTTTTTGGGTTTGAAAATGATAGATACCTGAGTTGCCTGAAACTGCAATTGGAATACAGCTCTTATCTTCTTCTTCTTGCTCCATGACTTGAACATGTTTTCTGACTCCTGAGTTTTCAGATCTCAGAAAAATTTTCTGAGATTTTGAGCAAACAATGCTGTTTTTTTTTTTTTTTTGAGGTTAGAACAGAAGTTAGAACCAAGCAAGGTATTTTTCAGTCCACTGTTTTTGAAAACAGATGAATATTCTGAAAACGACTAGAAGGCTGTGTAGCTGTGAAAACCTAATCTCTAGCTGTAAGACTGGATACTCCATAGAACCATTTTTGAAGACGACTCAGAAACAGATTAAACAAAACAAATAATTAAATAAATAAAAATGTGATTAGAGAAACGAAATAATAAGAAGCTTCGCTGTAATGGATTTTTAATGCAAAAGATATGTGAATCGCGTTACAGACAGACAGATTACTTTCTGATTTTGTAAAGCTTAAATGCGTTAGTGGGTTTAAATGACTTAAATGCCCCTGCTTTATTTGGTAAGTGTAAACGGTCCCTGCTCTTCAACGTTGGATCTTGTTTAGCAGAAAGATGGCCTTCTTTTCGAGCTTCAAATCCAATTGAGAATTTGAGATTACAACCCAAAAGAGCCATTTAACTGTCTAAATTAGAAGAAAGACGGAAAATTTTCAGTACTACGCATCATCAAGTACTACGAAATAATAAACGACTGAGATTAATTTATATTTAATTTGACGGTTGACATTAATTAAAAAAAAATTATATTCAATAATACATAGTACTAGGACAATATCCACGGTACCACTTAACAGTGAAAACTTGACTTGGAACCAAAATTTTAGGTCAAAAGTGATTTAAGGACAACCAGATTTTGATAGGTCACCTTGGAAGTATATTGATTAAGAAAATTGTGGCACAAAACTCCTCCCATGCTCACAAGTCACAATATTTATCGAATATTGTTTGGCTCTTTACAATGAAAAGTGATTATTTTCACATTTTGAGAATAACTTAGATGAATTAAGTACACCATTACAATAACGTTCTAGTCAAATAACAATATCACATGTTAATATCACTCCACATGTCATTATGTTTTAAAATTAAGACGTCGTTGTAGTAGTATTCCCAGTCCATCCAATCCTTCTCCCTTTTTCCCCATGAGAAAAAGTGAAAATAATCTCATATATGGAAGAGTAACTTACATGAAATAAATTCATCGCCACATAGTGTTCTGATTCAATAAAATATTATCATATAAAAAAAAATTTACACGTAACAATATATTATTGAACAAAAATTACTACGTACTTCCGGCAGCGCAAAAGTCTGAAAGATGCAAAAAAGTTGCTACTTTTATGTAAGTGCCTTGTCGGTTGTCTAACACATGCTAAATTGCTCTGTTAACAAATTAATAATTCCTATAATAATTGAGGATGCACATGGCAAGGACTTGGATAAATTCAACACGTGGCATCGTACGCTGGACTCATTTGATTGTATTTATCTTGTATTTTCTTTTTCTTATAAATTTGGAAACTGGGAATTGCAGCTTGCTCAACATGATTCCTTATTTTCGTAGAATAACGGCTTCTTAATTTGTCTTTATTATTTATCTGGTATAGGCAGGACCAGTCAATTATTTCTCTCGTAAAACATTTTTAATCGACATTCTTCGCACCTTAATTACAAGATAAGTACAAAAAATTACAAGATAAGTACGTAACAGACTTGGGAGTTCGTTGGCTGATTCTTTTCTCCAAATCCAATTGGTACCATATATGGATCAACTATGAATGCTAGTTAGGTACCCATGCTTCTCAATGCTTTGATGACATTAAGTAGTCAGACCTACCTACACCCGGACCGTCATCGTCATGGTTGAGTATTCTAAACCAATAACGCATTGATGTTTGAAAAAGTTGAAGTAGTGGACTGTTGATTTGAGATACTTCTACAATGATGTTTCAAGTATAAGTCCTTAGCTTGGGGGAATTCAATTGAAAGACTTACTTACATTCTTTGAAACACAACCGTGGCGTCTCATACCAATAACTCGACACTACTTATTCTAAAGTTCTCAATAAACGTGTAATTAGGTTGAGACACTGTCATTTTAGCATCGTCTTTCATATAAGTCCCACAATTTGTCCAATTTGTCCGTCAGATGTCATTGTTTGTTCCCTTCCTAAAACCCTATTTCTATTTTGTGAACCACGTTCATCCACCAATCAATTCAGCAATAAATTGCTTAGGATTTGAAATGAAAAACCACGTAGCATGTCGAATACAAGTGGCCATTCTAGAGAATTTTTTTCCTAGTGGTTATCTTTTTTTTTTCATGCTAAAACCATTCACTTCTGTATTGCTATTATAGGAAGTGACAACGAGGTAAATTTATTAAAAAAAGAAGAAAAGTACAATTTATCAAGTGGGACATAAAGCCTAATCATGATCATAATAGCATCCATAACAAACAAAACTTCTAACAACTAATACAAGATATAACAAGGCCTACAAAAGATAACCTATCGAAAGTGATAGTGTGGAAGCCTTACATAATCACGATGATAATACGGCAAAATGAAATCAGGAGGAGAATCCCACCAAACAAGACCAATAGAAGAGGAACTATGATTTGTGAGGACATCAACGACTTGATTACATTCCCTGTAAATGTGAGATGACCGAAAATGCAATTGGGAAATTCTATGCAAGCAATTCCTCCACTCCACTCTCAATTGCCAATGCACCAATTGAGGAGAGCGCAAGAAGTCAAGAACCAAAGCAGAATCAACTTCCAACCAAATAAAATTTCAATTTCGAACTAAAGCTAATTCAATAGCTTTAATTACGTCTATTACTTCCACCTTAATAGAGCTCAAAATTTCTAGGTTAGAACAAAAAACTCCAAGAAACTGACATTTGAAATTCCGAAACACACCACCATAACCAGTACAACCTAAACCACTCTTCTAAGCTCTATCAGTATTTAACTTAACGAACCATGATTGGGAGGAAGCCCGGTTGTCGTCAGTGGTTATCCAGTTTATTCACAAATCTTTTTCATTTGACACAAAAGAAACAAATACTTAATCAAATAGTTTAGTTCCTGCCTTTTGTGGGGATTGTAGGATCTAATTTGACTACATGCACTGATGGGATCTTAGCATTTGTAACGATCTTACAGGACATTACAGTTGCACTTAGATCATATATATACGACTTCACTATCATCGTGGCAGCTCGTTTCAATAAAATAATTATATGTGTAAATTTTTCAACATGTAACATTGTATTATTAAATTAATATACTCACATAACAATTACATATTATTTATTTTTCTATTTATGTTTTACTAGAAAACTAGTTACTATGAATAGTGGGTGGTTATATTTGTTGAAAACTAATAATATTTATGTTTATTGTATTGTTTGGGTTTGGACCTAGTCCATCCGAATTAGGGTTTCTAAGGTTTTGCTCTCTATAAATATTACTTGTAATTTAGTATGAAAAACAAAACAATTAGAATGTAGCCCTCAGTTTGTAGTCGTCTCGGCAATCTTGTTTATTTATTTTCTATTAATAAAATAATATTTATAGTATATCTTTTATTTATTCGTTCATTATGAATACTCTAATTTTCAACTATATTTAAGTCCAACTAGTATTGAATACAACATGAGGGTGAAATCATTAAAGATGGATGACATGATTGCATCTACCTTTCTCTTTAATAACTATTCTATGATTAAGTGATTAAGTGCAATCTTATTATTAAGTGAATTGTTGACATTAACGTATGATTCCTCCCTATTCTTAATCAATGCTGCTAGATACCCGAACATCGTTGAAACTCCAATAGGAAAAATTCTTTAGTCCTGTGGGTAGACCGGCACACCCGATATCGTCTGCAGACACAAATTAGAGAATTTCTAGTATTAGGATCCTACACAAATTGTGTGAGATTTCAATATAGGAGGTCCCCTAGTTTGTGTCTACAGACAAATTAGTGAGCTGGTTCTCCCCTCAAATTGAGAAATACTCGTGTTATGTAAATTACTCTCCTTCAATACATAGCTTTTGAGGGTCTTGGTTGAACTTGTTTGTGTTTCGTTATGTTTTCACTTTTATTTGGGCCTCAAATAAAGTTGGGCCTAGAATTTTTAGCTCTTCTTGGTGCTCAACTGCAATCACAGTCAGGCCTCAAATAACCCTTGGGCTGAATGTCAGGGCCATGGGCCTGAAAGAGTAAGACCCCATGTCCATGTATGAACCTGGACGGAATCAGAGGATTTTCATTGAATGGGTCCCTTCTTAATCAAAGTATGAGGTCACCGATGACTTAAGCTGCCAAGTTGTGAGAAATTGAAAGTGAGACTAAAATTCTCTACATGTGTGCCAACGACGACGTGCTGAAAATTGCCGTCAATTACCTTCTCAACTTTCATGCGGAGAAAACTTGTTTTGGGGTTCCGAACACATCAACCCTTCTGTATTTTGATTTCATTAGACTTTAAATAATCTCTTTCGATTTGAGAAATACCTAAGAAGTATTTTTTCTTTCGCGAGTCCTAAAAATAATAGAATGAAAGTATAAAATCACTGGAAATTGTCATACCACTTTGAAGCAAAAGTGATAAAAAACACGAATTATGCTACACCTACCGACAGCTATCGGCCGGTCCCAAATTAGACCAATTGAATAATGTTTGTTATAATGATTTAATTCAAAATTAAATAAAAAAAGTACTTCTAAATTGATCTCATCCTTTCTTTAATTTAATAATTTTAATACTTCTTTGTTCAGTAATAACTTAATTGTTCAATAAAATACTTCTTGTAAAAATAATTCTATATTAATTAATGAATTATGACACAAATTATATATCTATTGATATGACAATTATGTATTTTTGCCAAACGTTTTTTTGTTTCTTCTTTTGACAATGATTCCTTTTTAATGATACAACTTTGGGATTTTATCAGTGGAATATTATTCAGGAATATGGAATTGTTAGAAAACGACAATCATATCTTTAAACGGAATTGGTTAATGAGTTGATTGAACAACATATGGAAACACAAGGGGATATCAACAAAACAAATGTTTGTAGTCCTAACACGTTAATGTGAACCAACTAGCTCTTAATTTAATTGTACTTTTATTTTTAATGTTAAAAAAATTCAATTCTCTCTTCTCGTTGGTTAAAAAAAAAATCATAATAAGATGACTATTTATGATGTATTATAATATAATTTATTTATAATGTCGGATTCATGTTAAATCTTTACATTTATCTCGTTATATTCAGAAGATTGTAAACAATGGAGATTATGACAATTGATGAGAGCAGCGCTTACTATAATGGTGAAAATTAGATTGCAGAAGATAGGCCTAAAAAATGACGCAATAATTATTTGAGTAGTCGGTCGATCTAAGCTAAAAAAAGAAGCCCACAAACGAGAACCAGAGAGAGGTTAAAACCGATGGGGGTACATACTACGGGACTGGCTACAGTGCTTGCAAGCATTAGATACTCACACCGATCTCACCTTCCTTTCCCCTCTCTCTCCTTCCTCCTCCCTCCTTTTAACGGTAAGATCGGTATGAGCATTCAATGCTTACGAGCACCATAGCCTACTTCACATAATACATACGGAAACGAAAAACGACACAAAATTTGGTACACCTAGTCAAAAAAGTTTCCTATGGAGGAGGTCCACGTGGCATCCATCACGTGATGTTTGTGATCCCAATCCGACGGTCCAATTGGGTTGCCATAATCTGGTGGAAAAGTTTGGGGAGACAGAGACCAAGAAACCAGATAAAATCATCAAATAAGTGGGCTTCCCGTAGAAATATATTTTGATTGACTGAATTTGATTTGTAGAGAGAGAGAGAGAGATGGCGTTAAAGGTCCCGGCTGTTCCGTTCACGTTTGTGGTACACACGCTAGGGATTGCGGCTTTGGCTATGGTGTTGGTTTGGAACATTCATTTCAGAGGCGGCTTGGCGTGGGAATCAACCAACAAGAACCTCATCTTCAACGTATGACTCTCTCTCTCTCTCTCTCTCTCTCTCTCTCTCGCCATTTCTGAGTTTTCTTAGGTGTAGAAATAACTTCTTATTTTGTTTTGATTTTCTATTTATGTGCCTTAATTTGACTCTAGAGTTATGCTTCTTGTGGATTGATATACCGTCTTTTCTAGCGCCAATAACAACTCTCTAAATTTTGCGTCGGTGTTTCTCAAAAACAATTGAGATAGTCATGGAAAATGAATGATTTGTGCATTCCTTAATTAGATAGCATATGACTTGGTTCTCTTCTTATTGCTATGGATTTTTATTTTTTTTTTGGGTCAATTATTGCTATGGAATTGGATACCATTCTTTTTCTATTCCTCACGAGCGGTATCGGCGCTGCTCACATAGATTTGTAAGCAATGGAATACCACTCCCACCTTCTTTGACTGGTTTTCTTCTGTTTAAAAAAAAAAAGAAAAAAAAAAGAACACTAATTGAGGAGAAGAGTTTAGTCATATACTAATTGAGTTTAGTGGCATTGTAGGACATGATTAAAGTGCAACTGTTTCTACATATCGGTCTTACTGTAGGCTGGCTCTTAAGTTGTTAAGTAGTAAGCTAGGGTTTCCTTTTGCTTAATTGTGGGTTAAACTAATGATGCATGGACCCCTTAAACCCCCTTCTAATTTTCTGATTGTTTGTAGAAACAGTTAAGTACCTTTCACAAGTTCACCTACCATTCTTACCAAAAAGATGTTATGTATGCATAAACTCGACACAGTGGGATAATTATTTTTTCAAAGTGTCAATAACATAAATTTTCTTTTTATATGTTTTATCGATCACGTTAATTGGTTATTTTTGAAATTTTATATTTTACTATAGGATAATTAGGATTATAGGGTAAATCATGAAACACGTAGGCCACCTAGCTTTCATAAAATGGTTGGTACTTGGAATCGAAGTATAAGAAGTAGTTGGTATGGGTGGAGGGAGGGAGTGTGGACATTCACAAATACTTATCCAAGTTTGGTGTGATATTTATATATTTTATATATATATATGCTCTGAATGGTGATTACAATAATTCACGTGTCTATCTATTTTTGGAAATATCTGAATCATCATATCCATTAATACACGTAATTACATATATAACCTTGTTTCCCCTAATCTTGGATACGTCCACAGCTTTCGACACTGGACACTATTGTCTTTTTCTATTTCAATCTGAAGACTGGCTACAGTGCTCGCAAGCATTGAATGGTCACACCGATCTCACCCTCCTCTCCTCTCTCTCTCCTCCCTCCTACTTCCTTTTATGTTATTATTTTGGAGATTATAAAGAATTGTGTTTTATTCTAGACAGATGTCACTTGGCAGCCTGTCAAAGAGTAACGAAATGATTCACGTGGTTCGCCTCTATACGCGTGTCGTTTTCTTCTACAAATTTTTTTATTTTTTTGAGAAAAAAAAAAGAAAAGCAAAAGTAATTATTATTTATCTTCTTAAATAAAAAACACTCACTATTTTAAAATTTAATCAAAAGTATTCAATATCGACACTATATAAATAATGTATCAATACTATATTAATACAAGATCGACAAATATAGTGTTGATATTGAGTACTTTTGATTAATTTTTTATTTATTTTAAAAAGCAAATAATAAGTACTTTTATCAATTTTTCAAATGAAATAAAGTTATTTTTAATTTTATTTTTTTGGGTATGGATCACTTCATTGGATAGTCGCAGCACAAAATTAAAAATTTAGGATTTGTGGGTCCGTTGGGTTTGAGTGGCCATAATTAAATAAAGAAATGACCAACGGCCCAATGCTGGGCAAAAGAAAGAAAAAAGGACGGGCCCAAGTGCTGGAGAAATTATAATTAAATTTTTTTTTTCTCCTCCTACACTTTCTTCTTTAAATTAGCTATCGAATTAAATAAAGCAAACGTAATTAACGGGTATTATTAATGAAGAGTGTGTAGGGAAGAAAACACGTCAATTTTTAGATCGCATTTGGTATGCAAAAAAGAATAGAGAAATAATAAACAAATCCCCTCTTCCGGGCGAAAATATAAAAAATAGAAAGCATTGTGACAAATACTAGATGAATCATGAAAATCGCAGCTGTGTCCTTTCATCTTCACTGCTTTTTAGTTGTGATTCTAAATTCATAATATTTCCTTGTTTTTTCTGGTACAGCTCCATCCTGTTCTCATGTTACTTGGCTTAATTTTCTTGGGAGGAGAAGGTAATTAAAACTAGTTGATTTATCTTCGCGGCATGACGATTGATCTTGCTGTAAATTTTACGTACTGAGTTTTTTCACTTGGTCTGACTGTCGAACCTTGATTCGTAAAACAAAAAATTGCAGCCATTGTTAGTTACAAATCACTGCCCTTCAAGAAAGAGGTGAAGAAAGTGATACACTTGGTTCTTCATGCCCTCGCATTAGCATTGGGAATCATTGGTATTTATCTCGCGTTCAAGAACCACAATGAGAGTGGAATTGCCAATTTGTACAGTTTGCACTCCTGGATTGGAATTGGGGTCATTTGTCTCTATGGAATTCAGGTACGTAATCCCTGATCCCAACTACGAGGCTCGCTTTCGACAATTGTCCACGCTTGTGTGACTGGTTTTAGTCGTTAAATCTTATTATCTTATTGAACCATACACATGCATTAACGGTTGACAGTCACTCACATGTACATGTATGCATGCACAGACGATTGTGGTTAATATTTAGGGTTTTTATTTATCTACCTTAAAATTTTCTTTTTTCTCCTAATCATCTAAATTTGGACATATCGATATGAATGGGCAGTGGATATATGGGTTCGTGACCTTCTTCTACCCCGGAGGAAGTCCTACACTGAGGAGTGAGTCTATTCCATGGCATGTGGTGTTTGGAATCACCGTGTACTTACTGGCTGTTGGCAATGCTTCATTAGGGTTCTTAGAGAAGCTCACATTCCTTGAGAACTCGGGACTCGATAAATTCGGGACCGAGGCCTTTCTCGTCAACTTCACTGCAATCATCACGGTATTGTTCGGAGTCTTCGTTATACTCTCAGTAATTTCTGAAGCTCCTCCTCCCGTAGAAGATGACTACAGCTATTCTTCTATTTGATGATACGAGGAATGAAGCATGCATGGCAGCACCAGCATGGGGCTTCTATCATTTTATATGTAGCCATTCTTGTATTTATCTATACATAATTAATAAGACTTGTGACCACTTTTTTATCCATAACTATTAGCATGCCCCTCTATTTATTTATTTTTATAATTGGGGGAGGATGTGATTTATGTGGATATAATCACAAGATTTCGAGCAATCTTAAAATGCATGTTTTGTTTTATTACTTGATCATGAGCATAACACACCATCATTATGTTGTGCTGTAAATGAAACCAATAATTAGTTTTAATTTGTTGGGTGAATTTTTTAAGACCAGCGATTATATATATATATATATATATATATATATATATTTGGTGGCCAGATTGTTCACCATTCTCACAATCAAGCAACAAACATCGATCAAGTGTTTAGGGAAGAGTATAAAATCTTAACCACGTACTTGGATTCATCAAGGGAATCCAGATGGCTCAAGGTATATATGTATTCACTTCAAAGATTCTTACATTAATTTTCTTTTGCTTTCTTAAATTATATTTAGTTTTCAAGATGCATGTGTTTCTTTTTCTTGGAAACGAATTCAATCACGAATATTGGACGAGTGATGCTATTCGAGTGCACAAAACTGAAATACTCTCGAATATAAGTGTGACTCACATACAATAATAGAGTTTTGATTAGAATGTGCCAACAAACATGTCAGTTTTATGTGTTCAAATAGCTTAACTGATTAGAGACTCTGTAAATCTTCATTGGTCCAAAGTTCAACTCTAATTGGTTTGACAGGACACCCCAAACTATAATTGGAAGAGGAAAAATGAGAACAAGAAAAGGGTACGAACTTGTAGTGCAAAAGCATATTAGTGGGCTAAATTTAATCATAAAAAATTGCAAACTTTCGTATGGAGTAGGGAAATTACCACTAAGACATGAACCTTTGTTGACGGCCTTTTGGTGTCTTTCACGTAAAGAAGGTATTAGATATAATACACAAAATGTTAAATTTATTTTAAACACCGAAAGATTGATAATATATAAATTGGACATATTAATCTGTCACACATTTAACTGTTTGAATTTTTCTTCTTCTGCAGAGCTTTTACAAAAGAAGAAGGAAGATACTCTTTCCTTCATAAAAACATGGGAGGAGAATCAAAAAACAAAAGTTGATAACAAGTACGTACTAGCTCCCTGCTTATTCATTTCTCATCTAATTAATCTGGATTAAGTCAAACTATATATACTTAGATATGATGATTATAAATAATTATTTTATATAGTACATATATAATTAAGTTGCTGAATTACTTCGCATAAAACATTAAAACTATTGGGGATGAATAGGGCAAACAAAAGGCTGGCCATCAATGAGGAGAGAAAGAACGCAGATCAGATAGACCTGGAAGCCGAAGAGAAGAAGATTGAGGTAATTTTTGTATTTATTTAGTTAGGTCCCGTTTGAAAGTGATTCTAGGAGGGCTGAAATCACTTATGAAGATAAGCACTTGAAATGTGTTTTTTCATAAAAATAATTAGCGAAGTACTCCCAAATAAGTTCTTAAATTTTCTTTAATCACTAATCATCATTAATTATGAGCTTGTGCATGCATGGTGGAGCAGACAAAGGTTGAGAAGCAAAGACAAAGGGAATTGGAAAAGCTGAAGAACAAAGAAGCTCACTCGGCGAAGATCATAGAGGATAGTAAGGTCAGAATTGAAGCAAAACGCAATAAAGGACATCTCAAAGTTGAAAAGAAGGCCGACAAATTTCGTAGCGCCAATACTATTCCAACCAAGTGTTTTGGCATGTGCGTGGACGAATAAAAATTTCGCGTTTTTTTTGTGTGTACATCTATATTTATTTTTGTTAATTGATTAATTAGTAATTCAAAAATTATAAATAAATTGAGATATGCACGGAGATAAGGCATACGGGGATTCACCTCACTTGAGAAGTTGAGTGGGATTATGATACAAATAATTGTACTATTTTAATATTATAAATGACATTAGTCTGTTTTTAATCTATCTAATCGGTTTTCCATAAACTAATAGAACCAATGAGATTAAGCTACACAGGTATTCAGAGAGACAGCACACGACTAGGACATGTAGTCATACGTACAGACCATACTACAGAGATGGACAATTTTGTTTCAAGTGGAACAAGTGTTTGTTTCGGATGTCGACACGTCAGCACAAGGGATCCACAACGTGGCACTGTGGCAGTTGGCGCTTTAACGTTTTCAAACTGCCAACCTGACTTTGCTTTCTTGTTTGCCTAGTTGCATTTGGAACTCAAACAATTTTGGTGGTAAAAAAAGAAAGTATAAGCTTGTATTTTGGGAGTCTTTCTTGCATACCTCGAGTACGGGGTACTTCGAGTTTTTTAATCGTTAGGTTTTTGTTTTAAAATATAAAAATTAAGATCCAACGGTTAAAAAATCCAGAGTACAGAGTACTCCGGAACACCCAAGAATATTTGGTAATTTGGCCTCTTTTATGTTCTGAATGGATAAGCCAAATTCATTTTTTCAAGGGCAAATCAAACGATCATAGAGAACGGTGCATAATTGACTTAAGATATGATTAGTTCGTTGCAATAACATCTTGTTGTATAAAAGTTGGTCTTGATTTGTTGGAGCTAAATAATTGTTTATCATTTTCAATGCTTGTCAATACAACTGTAGGGATGCGCCCTGGGCCGACTTCTGTGGTCCTTTGGCCTTCATACCTTACAAGTTAGAAGTAAACTACAAACCACGATGTGACGACCGTATGTGATCAAAATTCCAATCCATACATGAGAAACGGAGAGAATTTATAGGAGGAAGTACTTTCTCTACCACTCACAACAAAATTAAGAAAGAAAAAAAATTAAAAGCTTCTCCTTATATATACATTCGGGATGGGAAGTATATTGATAGAGAAGGGTAGCATGTCACTTTTACAGCGTGGCCCGCCCAGATTCCTTCACCGATGCGATATCATCACCCTAGAATCTTTGATCAGCAGCCTGATCAGCTCTAGTTGCTATTCTTTTGCTCGTACAAAAATAAATTCCCCTATTAATTATACGATGTTGTTAAATTTGTCTCTTAACAATCAATTAAATTCCTTTATAACAATCAATTAAAATCACACAAACCCGAGAACTTTCACATATACATTTTTTGGTGCCACCAATTTTGTTTTGGCTTACTGTACTTATGAGCCAAAAATACGTTAATCATACAATACCAGGACTGCACAGAGAAAGGTATTAGTCTGTTATCCATATGTAGTGAAACATTCCTATATTAAAAAAAAATATCCCACAAAATAAAAAACATGAACTTTAATTACCAATTAGTCAAAGGCATTATTTATTTTGATTTGTCAAGGTGTTTAGGCAAATATGGAAACTCATCATTATATTGAATTGTCGAATTCAAATTCATAAAACAGTTACACTTTGTTATATTAGTTATTTGTCTGTCTAATTATGAATTTAATTGATGTATTTTAACGCCAATTTGGGCGAATCTTGTTTCTATTTTCGGACCGAAATCATAATCATGACCTAGAGGGCTATTAAATTATTTAGGAATCACTTAACTTACAGAAATATGTACAATTCTTGTATACATAAAGTACACTCATCATATGCACGCAATATTTTAGAAACAACAATTTATTTATTTATTTATTTTGACGATAAAACACACTACGTAGTACGTACCTTGTTACTCCTGCATAGAGAGGACCGCAAAAGTATAACCATGCTTACGAAAAGCTAAATACCGACAGTAGCTTTCTCCTTGTTCATAACATCCATTTTATTGTTTCCGCAATCCACTTTATTTCTTAATTGCCTTGATTAAACTTGTCACACCATGTGTTTCTCGATTGATGTGACAATTATAACGGTACTTAGTGTTACTAATTGAGAATAAGTATGAGAAAAATATCGGGTAGTACGTATCATTCAATGGTATGCCTATTGAATGGTACAGATTAATTTACGGTAAGCTTCAAATGAATTTTAAACTATTCAACAGAAGTTTGACCCATAAGTATGAAGAGAAATGAAACCATTTTAAATTTTGATTTTCTTATACTTACGAACACCATATAGGTCTGACATTAAAATCAATAATTAAATCACTCAAAATCAGGTATGAGATCAACTAAAAGAGTAGTTAATTCGATTTACATTCCTTAGTTTGCATATTCCTAAATTTTCTGAATTCTCTTGTTTTTCCCTTTTTTTTTAGTATGTAAATATCTCAAACGTGTTATAATATACGTAGACAAACATGACGGAGTGACAATAACTCTATTTCTTACCGAAAAAGTATGCCAACTCATAATAGGGCACTTGTACCTACCATCCAGCGAAGCAGCTTGTCTGAGCTAATATGAGCTAATATGCTTTGAAATAGCAGTTACCTTACTCCAACTATACCACCTATACAATCCCAACCATCTCTCTCTCTCTCTCTCTGTTGCTTGTATAATCTTCTCACTCTAAAGACTACAGTGAACTTCCTTTTCCACTCCCAAATCAACTTTAGCAACAATATCAACATGACAGAGGCAGAGGAACCCAAGAAGCTAGAATCCGAGTCACCCTCGGATCCTCCACCCGCTCCGACTCCGGCTCCGGCGGAGGAAGAGAAGCCGGTTGTGGAAGCTCCAAAAGATCCTGAGTCCCACAAGGGCAAATCAGAAATTCCACCACCTCCTCCTCCTGAATGCAAGGCAGAGCCTGACGAGTCCAAAGCTCTTGCTATTGTTGACAGTATATTTCTCTCTCCTCTCTCTCTCTCTCTCTCTCAATCTTTTCCATTTGTTATTATTTTTTGTTGTTTTGTTAAAGTTGATAGCTTTATCTGTTTGGTTGGTGAGAAAAAGAAAATCTCAGACTATCAATACTTTTTCCCCCAAAAAGGAATCTGATTTTCTTGATGACTTGGGGATTGCTTGTCTGACATATATGCATGTTAGTGATCATGTTTCTGTTTGTAACTTTAGAGATTTTATTTTTTATTTATTTTTTCTGTTAAATGTAATTTTCCCCATGGTTGCTGACTAATAATTATTGGTTTGATTCTGTCCTGCTTCTAGTTCTTGCTTTGGTTTCTCTTATTGTTCTGAATTTCTTTCCCTTTTCCCATAATTTGCTCTATATTTTTGTTGTAATTTGTAAATATCTTCTTTTCTTTTATATGAAATTATCTTTGATAATCTTGTTTTTTTGTCAACCTGATCAGAATTATATTTCACAACCAGAAGTTTCATTAGATTCCAACATCTAATTAAGCAATTCAAATTTGATTTATGATCATTTGAACCAATTGCTCTTGATTATTTCAACAGCTGTTCTGGGCCTCTGGCTGCCTTAACTTGTTAATTTAGCTACAAAAAGTACAAAATTTCCTTCTAAAATAAAAACGAAATGTTTAGCAAACGGTCTCATAAAAATCTCAACGTAAGTAAACTCCATACTTCCATTAGATGGACCAATTTACCATTGCTTTTACTTGTTATGTTATATCCTTTAGCATATCAAGTTTTAAAAGATTCATTTTTTCTTCTCCCACAGAGCCTTCTGAACCTGCTGCAGAAGAGAAAAGCAAGGAGGGTTCCGTTAATCGCGGTGAGTGTTTAGGGTTTGATCATGAGGTCCTTTGGTTCCTGCTTGTTTGTACACATTATAATCAACTAGGTTAAACTTATCCTCGTATCATCATTTTCTTGTTCAGATGCTGTGCTGGCAAAGGTTGCAACAGAGAAAAGGCTGTCACTTATCAGAGCATGGGAAGAAAGTGAAAAATCAAAGGCAGAGAATAAGTAAGAATCTTTCTTCAGTATTGAGCCTAATTGAGTAATCATGGTGTTTGATATATTGTTTCTTGTCTTGACAAGATGACATTCTATTCTAAACTACTATAGTTTGCGGGGAGGGGGATTCGAAGTTAGTTGGGGCAAGGGATCAGGCACACTGCCATGTTTAACTGACCTAACCCACATCTGCATGGTGTTTCATACATTGAATATTCAACAAAGAATCTAGTTTTTTAATATGATTTGATAAACTGAACTGAAATTGTATGTGTTGACTGACAGAGCTCACAAGAAACTATCTGCTGTCGGTTCATGGGAAAACACCAAGAAGGCAAATGTGGAGGCTGAGCTGAAAAAGATCGAGGTAACAATTCAAGCGTTTCTTTCTAAAATCTTATTAACTTTGTGCTTGAATTCCAATACGAAAAGATCTGGTGTTTTACACTCTGTTTGTTTCCAATTCTGCCATTTTCACTTTGTGCATGAGCAGGAAAAGTTGGAGAAGAAGAAGGCCGAGTATGTAGAACAGATGAAGAACAAGATAGCTCTAATCCACAAGGCTGCAGAAGAAAAGAGGGCGGTGATTGAAGCTAAACGTGGGGAAGATCTTCTCAAGGCAGAGGAAACTGCTGCGAAATACCGTGCCACGGGAAATGCTCCTAAGAAGCTCCTTGGTTGCTTTTCAGGCTAAACTTAAATATTCAGGCCCGATTGATAAACATTTGATGATTTGTATATTTGGTTGGCTTGGAGTACATTTGTTTATTTAGATGTGTTTGTTTCTTCACATAATGGGGTTATTGTTAGCTATTGTGTGTGTTTGTGCTTGTGTATATACCCTAAATTTGGAGAAAAATCAACTTAATTTATTTGTAAAAACAACTTTTGTTTCCTTATTTTTTTGGTTTGTAGACAAGAATCATGAAAAAACCAAGATTTTGCTTAGAAGAACACTTTGTGCAGGAGGAAACCAAAAAGGAGGATCAAGCACTTTTAGGAAAAGCTTAGATTGAGATTCAGACCCAGGAAATCTAAAGAAAATGATAGAAACAAACCTATACGTAGGATGCAACGGTGGAAGTATCACAAGCTTGTCACGCATTGTCATGTGTTTTAATATTTCAATATTACAGTGCATGATTGGTTTGGGATACTGTCATAGTGACATTTCAGTTGTAGTATGATATGGCGGTGGCATAAATTGGGAGACTGCCGCGGTGGCATAAGTAGTTTGGGATATTGTCGCAGTGACATTTCAGTTGTAGTATGATATCGCGGTAGCATAATTAGTTTGAGATAATGTCACAGTGACATCTTAGTTGTAGTATGATATCGCGGTGGCGGTTTTTTAATAATAAAGGTGATTGATAAGTATAATCATGACAAGGCATCCTAAAAAAAATTGATTATTAATATTTCATAAATTTGAGAATCATGAATGTTCAAACGTGGAATCTTGATGACAGTTATTGTTCATGTGATACGCATGTATGTAGCTTCAAAATTCTTCCTTTCCATGGGAAAAGGAAGGAGAGGAAACATTGCTTGACAAAGATTGAGAGAGCAAGTGGGGAAACGAAAAGAATATCTCCATGGCTTCCAGTTCCATGACCCGAAGGAATAACTCGATGTCCAAGTTATTTCCTTCATTTGCCTTCCCCTCTCATCCCTCTATAAATAAAATACCCTAACTTCCTTCCCCTATTAGCTAAATATGGTAAAGCTAACAATTGTTGGAAGGGTAAGTGATGGTCTTTGTCTTGCAAAAGGACCGTCTTATATGAACGAAGAGCGCGAAAAATCTTCGTTTTACAAGCAACAAGGAGAGTTCATATTCAAAGAAATCTCCAGAGGAGCCTTGCCTCCTTCCAGGATGACCATTCGTGTCGATCATCACTGCTTCAAGTATCCTTCTTCTTCTTCTTCTTCTCTGTTTTTCAATTTGCTTTCTTTTTCCAGTTTTGAATAGAAATCCCGGCGTCTGAAAAAATCAAGGTAAATGAAGCTGTAAATGCTCTGAGAAATCTCACCATCATAAACAGGTGGTGGTGTTCAGGTGTTTTTTACTTAATCTTTGCTAAAATGTAGTTACTTGGTGGAGAAGGGAATCGCCTTCATCACGTTGTGCGAATCTTCATATCCAAGAAAACTAGCTTTCTGTTACCTGCAAGATTTGCAGAAGGAATTTGAAAAGTTTGACAGTAGCCTTATTGACAAAATCACAAGACCATACTCCTTTGTCAAATTTGGTAATTTTCATCATCTGCTGCTAAAATTTGATGCCGATCGATCGCTCTCAAATACTTAGAAGATAGAACAAATAATAATTTTGGTCATAATCCCACCCCAAATTTGAAGTCCTACAGATGGTGTAATTGGGAACATTAGAAAGCAATACATCGATACAAGAACACAGGTTAATCTGTCGAAGCTTAATGCTAACCGGAAACACGATTTAGACATTGCTAATGAAAATCTTTCAGAAATCATAGAGAGATGGAGACATTCAGGTAAACTTCCGTCTCATCTCTATCGCTACTTTCATCGCTAAGGCATGCATGAACACATCATGTGCTTCCTTCTTTTGTTCCAAATTCTTAAATTTACAGATCTATTGGAAAGACCATTGACTCTTCCTCCTCCTCAAGCTGTTTCATCTATCTGGTGTTCGCCGCTCCTCGAGGTACATTTCAAAACTCATACTTAATGGAAAGACAATGTACTAAACCAATTAATTTCTTTGCATCTTTGATCCAATGTTAATTTTTCTGAGCAGGTTATTGCATTGAAATGGACACCTATTACATTGACCATTGCTGTTGCCACTGTTGTTCTTTGGGTCACCATAGTCCATGCAGACAACAATTTCATGATTCTAAACTAATTGGGGTATCAGGAATGGATTAAGAAATTTCCAATTCATCGCGTTGAGTTACACCGATTTGTTATTCGATCTCATTCATGAAGGTTATGGTTTTTTTGTTGCCAAGATACACCAGTTCAGAAAGAAGAAAATAATCAAATTCTGTACATGTTCAATTAATTCCATATGTTGAATCAAATAACCAAATTATGTAAATCCAAATGCAGTTCTTTCACTGTTATTCCTTGGAAATTAATTTTTTGACCTCTTACTTGTAAAAATACATTGCATCATTCTGCAAGCTGAAATCACTACACAAATCACCCCCTGATATAAAATCAACAAACCCTGGTCCTGAAATCTGTTCCTCAAACTTATACTGCGAATTGATCATCTCCGAACCCGAACCATGATGAAAACCACTGCCAAATGTTCCCTCATTGTTCAACACAAAACCATGTCCTAGAGCATGATCTGCTTGCAGGTTATTTGAAGTAGAACTATGATCAAATCCTTCTCTCGAACCCTCGGGATCACCAATGTTGTTTGCAAAGTTCCCACCGTGAATATGGTCCAAGGAGAGCCACTCAGCAAACAAAATCTTTGGTAAAGGGCTTAATTGACAGCTCTGATCTTTGAACAAGTCATCGATTGGCGGCGATTTTTGCACTGATTCGTAACTGGGATTGATGCCGGTTGTGGACTTTTGGGGAGATGGTGAACACTCCAAGATTTGTGAGCTTGAAGTGCTTGTGTACTGCGATTTGCTTTGACCTTCCATTGTTTCTTCAGCTTTGCCCACTTTCTTCTTCAAATAAGAATGCCAATAGTTTTTTATCTCATTGTCTGTCCTTCCTGGCAAATGCTGTGCTATTTGAGACCACCTGAGATTATTGAAAAAGAAATTATGGAATTAATTGCCTTAATCAGTGATATTATAAGAAGAGTGCATGGTTAGTATCTGAGATGAACGATGTATGTCAAGATTTCAGAAAAACGGATCAACAATTCACTACTAAGTAACACCGGTTATCCCCAACTTAGGTTTAACCACTTAAAAGCACGACACTTGTAGAATTTTGTCGCAAACAAAACATTCTTGGAACAATTAGTAGTAGAACCATACATTATATACTAAATGATGAAGGGTCAGGATTGATGGTCAAAGCAGAGTATCTTGTTCTCTTACTTGTTGCCTAACATGTGATGAAGGGTCAGGATTGTCTCCTCCTCTTGTTTGCTAAATGTCCCTCTCTTTAACCCTGGCCTTAAGTAATTTATCCACCTTAATCTGCAGCTTTTTCCATTCCTCTGCAAGTCTGCATTTAATATATTATAATTTATGAACACAGTTAGTCAAATTGAGAGAGATGCTTAAGCCAATTGTAAAGAAAAGTCACCATCAATCTCTTTTCTATTAGTAAAATAGAGTTTACCCCAAGATTAAATGAATAAATTAATTCTTAAAACGTCTCTTATCTGAGGACATTGCCACAAAATTTACATTAAGAATAGATCTTTTTTTTTTTACTAGGAGTGTCGGTTGCGAGAGTGTGGATATACTGTCCAACTGACCTAACACACATCTGCTAATTAACAATAACCAAACGGCTAGAAATTCTTGATCATAATATTCATCTAAGTTTCCTCGTCATTTTTTTCCAATCAAACATAAACATTAGACCAATGTGCCAATAAAAGAGTACTCATTTGGGTCATATATACATGTACTTCTATGAAAATATAGCTATGATGCATTCATAAACTAATACCAGGCTGAGTTGATCATTTAGGGGTGTGGCTGCAAAAACAAAATGGGAAATGGAAAACTCACTGGCGTTTATGGGGACGGAGCTCCAGCAGCCATGGCCGTGTTTGAGGATGGAGTTTTGAAGCCTAAGGTCTTCTTCCGGTGACCACAATCCCTTTCTGTGCTTTGCCTTTGGTTTATCTGATGGCTTGCAGCCCATTTTTTCCACCAAGAAAAAACTGCAGCTTGTAAATATATAATGAATTGTGAGAGAAAAACAGGGGGGGGTAGGCTGCAGAGGAATGAATGAACAGCTGACCTCAATTTTGCTCCGCTACTTAAAGCAATGATTAGTTGAAGTCTGCTCTTTAAAAAAGAATTAACAAAGCTTGAACTCTTTTAGTTATTTATTTCTTTAGAATAAGTATTAAAAAACACATGTATAGTTTATGCTTGTTATTGTATGTTCATATTCGATCATGAGGTCATACGAAGTTTCAAGCTTTTAAGAAATCGTTAATTGCTGCCTAAGAATACAATTTGCAAACTTAACCCTGTGTAGAACTCGTTTGGAAAATGCTTTTAAATGACTGAAAACGTTTTTAGAGAAAATATTTTTAGAACCAATTATTAGTAAAAATGCAAGTTAATCGCACTTCAAGTGTTTTTAGAATCCCAAAATATTTTCTCTAAAAACGTTTTTAGTTATTTAAAACCACTTTTCAAACGAGCATGTAATTAACTTCTAAATGCCTAATTAAAAGGTATTCAAGTGGGTTTTGGTTTTGATTGAAGTTGGTAAAACACAAACATTCTTACTTTTGTTCGATTGTACATTTTTTTTTAATACCAGTTAGGATACGGATTCTCTCGTGTTTTACTTGTTAAAATTATGTGGATGGATTTGTGGAGGCCAAAGTCCTTTTCTTGTGACCGCTGCATCAAATGATTTATGAGAGCTGTGTTGAAGTTAAAAACACACAAGAAAACGACCAACATGCTTGATGACATATATTGCTCGAATCACGCTAGTTAAATCTATAAACAATGTCCACTACTCTCTTCCAAAATTGTCACTTGGGATGAGAGAGTTGACTCCCAACTCTCTACAAAAGTACGGCTTCTGCACAAATTAAAGTTCTTGCCAAAGCATTTTTCTATCAATGAATGAAGAAAATACAGGAGATAAAAGGAGGAGATTTTTTTTATACAACGATGTATTTATATTAATGGAGTGGAGAAAAATTATTTCAAACTCGTTATTCACGATATTCAACCTAAAACCTCTCATTTATAAGTGAAGAAACATACCGCTAAATGATAGTAATCAGTGACAAATAAAAAGAAGACTTGGTAGAGCATGAAATGCATTGATTTAATTAGAAAAGAAAAAGAAAATTTAAAACGGGTGTACCAATCTTCTAGTCCTTCTGACGTCAATATTTTTTAAAGGCCTAAAAATGATTCAACTTTGAGAAATTGACACATAATTCTCACTCTCTCGTAATGACAAATTGATTAGGTTTACGAGTTGTTTAAGGGTTTTCGTGGTTTTAGGTTGTTTGAGCTTGGTCAGTGATTAAGTTTAATTTCGGTAATGTTAGATGTACAATTGTTTGTGCTGTTTTTGTCTGTTGTAGTTTTGTTTTTGTTGTCTTACTAGATTTTATGGATCCAACTTCCATACTAAGTAGTATCAAATACTACGAGCATTGGATGGTTCGGATTTACGGGACCCACAAGACCCATATCATCCAAAACAATCCACGACATCCAATGCTCGTAGTATTCCATACTACGTAGTATGGAAGAATTTTCGAGATTTCATATCTTATTTTTCATGTGTATAACTTGAATCATTGAGATAAAGTTAAAGTTTATGTTTAAATTTTTTTTCGTCATTGTGTTTTTAATTTAGCGAAGCTGGACAATGTGTTTTGCAAAGTTTGCAATTTTGGTCACTTCTTTCAACTTTATGTTATAAATATATTATAATATTAGTTTACCAAGTAAAAATTAATAATAAAAACATATGTAATTAGTTAAAATGATTTAGTTAACTAATTAAAAATTCATTTTTTAAAAACCCTTCACATGCTCCCTCCCCGTCAACACCCCCCTTCTTCTTCCCTACCATCTCCACCTCACTCCCTTCCGTCCACCCCCACACCCCATCACCTCCACTCATAGCCACTCACCCCATCAAATCTGATTTTATATCTATCAAATTATATATGTGGATATTATATAATTTGAGTCATGGATTGGGACGAGGAAACCACTGTATATAATGATCCTCCAAAAAATAAAAACCACTGATTACCGAGATGGGGTTGGGACTGGGTGGGGATGATGGCGGGGAAGGCTTGGACCCTAATTCTCTCTTTTGAATAATAAATTTTTAACATTTTAATAGTTACATATGTATTTTCAATTTTCTAAAAAAAAATATGTATTTTCAATTAATAAATCAATATTTTAATGTATTTTTAACAAAAAGTTTTAAACATGTAAAACACAGTGACCTAAACAAATTTTGAATTTTTGATTGTAAACACAGTGATTAAAAAAGTATTTTAACCCTAAAGCTTATGTCATGAAGTTAATTATTTTGGAGTCAAACTTCAATGACCGAATAATTAAATAGTACGTACCACTCAAAATTTTTTCTTTGTTTTGATAACAAAAATAGTATTGATAACAGCTCTACTGATAAAATTGTTTCTATTATTAGGCAAGCTTATGATACTATTGGGGGAACTAGGTGACATGCATTAAATCATTATCATGGTGTATTATCTTAACCACCTCTGTGTTCGTCTCTCTCTAACCTACCGACAATTTTTTTCCCTTGAAAAAGAAATTTGTTAAAGGGGTTCGTTTTGGTTATATTTTAATTAATCACAAATCGATTCCTTTGAAAGAATGAAACTCATCGACTGGAATTGGTAACATAAAGAAATGCAAAAGGGACAGATGGACAACGGATCCTTAATTTCGTCCCAATTGTGATCATCATCCAATGAATTGATCACATAAAAAGAAAAACAAAACAATGAACAAGCAATTATTCAACAATCATTGTTTTGAACTTGTGATTAAGAAAGGCCAATTCAATTCACTTTATTAAGAACAAAAATACATAATAATTGTGTGTATATTTAAATAAAATAGTTTACTTTTACACCGTGATAGGAATATCGTTTTGTTATAAAAAAAAAATGAAATAAAAAGAAATATATACTGCGCATGGCTCTATTTCCTTGGAGATACACAATAAGAAAATAATATCGTTTTGCCAACCCCACCTCCCCCATTTGTCAATCGATATTCTACTTATCGTACAAAGATTTTTAATTGTAATTCTCCTATAAGGAGGTGTTGAAAAAATGTAGAATAATAATATTATTTTTTTGGTATAGTAGAATAATATATTATGGCTTGTTTTATATTTTAAAGGCTCTTGTGTGTCGGTATCTCTCACAACTAAAGAAATCCAATACATAGAATTCAACACAAACTTGAAGAATTCTGATCAAACGTACATGCATGTCAAAAACTGAAATGGTTGGTTTTAGTTTTCTTTCTCAGCATCTTTTCCATTTGCACCTAATTTTCTGCATATATACTCTTCGAGACGAAGTAAAATCACTAACTATTGACCTATAATATTTATGTGCCTAATTTCCAGTGGATCATCAAGTTGAAACTCCTTAAACACATTCACATTGCAAGGCAGTTCCATCAGTCTTTTGCTCTTAATACTCAAGTCATACAAATAATTTGCACGTAAGCATCGTCTTCGCTAGAGTTTCCTATGGTTTTGCTTAGCTCAAACATAATTAACCATCTTAATTTCAATCTCAGTACACGTATGCTCCTACTTGAGATTAAGATAAAACATTATTCTGAGCATAGTGTGTACTTCGGTTGGGGAAAATTTCTTTATTGTAACGCCCCAAAATATAAATGAAATCGAGGCTTGAAATGTGTTGAACTTTTTGTCGTTTCCTGTTGGTCCAAATCATTTGCATAATTAATTTATAAAAAATAAGATGACTTGTGGTTATTATATACAGTTGTATCAAGTAAAATGTCGAAATGATTACTGATTCATTCTTTTCTTGTAATTACAATACCTATATCTGTTGAATATTGACTTTATCCAAAGTTGCCAACAATTTAATTAAAACTGTAAAAATAAGTGAGATCACATTTTTTACCATCTTACGTGGCAAGTGATGTGGACATGTCACATCAATTAATAAATCTATTTAATTAGATTCTTACCTAATTCATATTCCATGTGTTAGATTCTTACCTAAACTAGTTTTACACCTCATTGCTTATATTTTATATATCCAGGGAGATAAAGAGACCGTAATCTGAATATTTTGAGGTTTGTACATTCTTTGTTTTTCTTGGTAGCTATTTGTTTTGAAACTAGGATTACATCATTAATTATAACAGAATCAGGACAGTGTTGATTACATTAACGATAATGATGGTTTATAAGTAATTTGTCCTGAATCATGTGTTTCTTAGGAAGATTCTATGTGATAGATACCAATTTGACAGCAAGCAAATAAGAACATTCATTAGTTCATATTTCATAACATTAAACTCATTGGGCATCTTAAAACAATGACTTATAGGCGTTGGAACATGAGATGAGACAACAGCAGCTATATATGACGCATTACAACGGCCATTACCATTATTTAATCACGGTCTTTTAATAATAAGCAGGTATTGTAATACTAATAACAACAGCTTTACACAACAAAAACCAATTAGCTAGGGTTCCTTGACCTCAGGAATTAACCTCGTGCCTGCAAAAGACACTGTCAAAATCAGAAGCCAAAAGTGATTAATTAGGTAATCCTCGACATGGCGGTTACGTACTGATCCTTTCCTGTTCATTAGGTGAACGTACGATGATGTGATGAGCTAGATGCTTAGTTGTTATTGTGGTTGTATTGATCCGTTGTTAAAAATTTCACTTGTCCAAAAAAGAAAAAACGTATTCCTCCAAATTTGATAATTATCTTATCTGTCATCAATCCAAAATTTGACTTCCATCAAGATGATGTGGCTGTGCTGTGCCCTGTAGAGGGGTACTGTATATATTAGGGTTTCCATGGTTCTGACTTTGTTATAGAACTATTTTTGTTTGGTTGTCGTGGAAGTTTTAAATTGTTAAGAGAGAACTGAATTATGACAAATATGTAGGGAAGAATCTGGTTATCATAAAACTAAATTGATTCCATGAATCAAGTCAAAGATTTGTGTATTGGGAGGACTTGGCCAAACACCAAGTTGTCCATTTTTTTGTATTACAATTCATTGGTCAATCTGCAGATTCATCAATTCTACAATTGATGCAACTTTTTTTTCCTGGTTCTTCCATGTTAGAGAAAATAAGTTGTCTGCAATCAGACTCCCAAGTATGGAGGTCCGATCGAAATGAAGAAGTGAACTGTAATTTTCGGTCACTCATGAACGATAAAAATCTCAAATCGAAAGAGGGCTCCTAGATTCAGTGATAGAGCATTTACCCTTAAACACATGAAACAAAACCCTAATTCCTCTTTACACAGTATTCTTTTAGTATAAGTGAAAAGGACAGAGATTAAGACAGCATTTGATCTACTAATTAAGTGTAAACTGTTACAAGGCAATTGGTTCTAGGTTGCTTAATATGCCTACCCTTCTGCTTAATTTCCACATTAAATAAGTTTGTTGGTTGCTTAAACAATTGATTGTTCTTTTTCTTTAGAGGCAAACACAATAAGACAACAGGATATGACACAAAAAGAATAACACAATAATCATTGACCAACTCCTAAACTTGTTTTTATGGGCACATGGAAATGATGCCTTGGGGCTCATTAATCTTTTTCTTAATAGTTAATCGTACTCTTGATCTTTTCGTTAAAATCTTAGCATTACATTACTCTATAAATTAGATTTTCTAAGATTTCTTTTGGTTAACAAAACCAATGTGATCAAGCAAAGACAAAGGATATTGACCAACCAAAACAAAAAAATCGAAGAGAAGAATGATTACCAGCGGCTATTAAACAATAGGGTGAAGGACTATGGATTCTACTGAAACTAATCCCAATTTATTAGCAGTAGTTTATCTCATTTTCATTCATTCTTTCTCATAGTTCCCGATTCATGACTTTTCACAACTAGGTTTCATCTCCAATAAAATACTTCTCATTATTTTTTGTGTTAAGTACGGATAACTACTATCCAACATTTTGAGGTGATTCCAAATTAGTCTCAACCTTTTAAAACATTCTAAATAACTACCTAACATTTTAAAAATTAGACATCCACTAGATCACCGGGATTAAGTGACGACGTTACCAACATTAAGTTGGTCTCTACTAACGTTTTGGACAAATACTAAAGTCGGTCTCTATTAATCGTTGCCTTTGGAGCCCTAATTCTCCCAATCGACTTGTTTTAGCCAAGCTAAGCCATAAATTAGTCTAGCTAAATTGCGTTGATTTAGAAATTCAAAGCTTCATAGATGACTTGAGAGTGAAAACCCACTTCAAAAGTTGTCCACATCATCACTTAACGCTAGTGAACCTAACAATTGTTCACATTAACGCTAGTGAACCTAACAAATGTCCACTTTTTAAAACGTTAGATAGTTATTTGGAATGTTTCAAAATGTTAGGACCAATTTGAAATCACCCCTAAAAGTTGAGTAGTTATCCGAACTTAACCCTTCTTCTTTTTTTTTTTAGAAAATAATAATGATTTTATAACATATGCGATATTTTTTTTTTAATACATACTATATTTTCTACACTAAGGGGTGGGGGAGTGAACTAAGTCTCACAATGGGCTAGCAATAATAATTTGATTCGAATTCGCTTTTGGCGAGAATTGAACTTAAGACATCTCACTTACAAGTGGAGATGAATTCTACTACACCGTAGTACTAAGTGGCATAACATAAGCGATATTAGGAGATGAGAAAATCGAAGGCAAGATTTCAGGTGCAGGTTCATTGTTTTTTGTGCACACTTTAAAGGGTACATTTTTGCTCACTATCCTAAGTGGTGGTAATGTTCATCATCCTATTTATTATGTGTTTAAATTTTGAGATTTGTGTCTACCCACTACACAGATCTCGAAATTTAAAATCATTTAACGGTGATAATAGAGTTGTGAGCAGTATCATCACTTGTGGTGAGCAAAAATATTTTCCACTTTAAAACACTCCCAATGTTGTGAGACCAGGGTCTTGCTGCTGTTCTTTTCTTTGAACCCAAACAAAAAAGCAAAAAGGAATTGAAAGGACAGACAAAAGCAAGAGTTTTAAAATTAGTAAGCGAGGTGCCTACCATAAATGCAAGCCATGGCTTATTCCTTAGAGTTCACTCTCTCAAAAGTATTGCCACAATGCACGTTCAAACAGTTGCAGCAAATCCAAGCCCTCATTGTCACAACCCCTCTCAACCAAAACATCCAAATTTTCTCAAAATTTCTCCGGCGGAGCACCGAGTTTGGATCCATGGAGTATCCGAATCTCATATTTTCCCAACTGGGTCCCCAACGCAGTAACGACATTGTGATTCAGAATGCCATGATCAGAGGGTACGATATCAACGGTCCCTTCGAGCAATGCGTCTCACTGTTTGATGAAATGCCTCTGAGAGGAATCAAACCCCATAACTTCACCTACCCGTATGTCTTGAACTCCTGCACCAAATTGGGTTGGTACAGAAAAGGAAAACAAGTGCATTGCCAGATTGTAAAGCATGGGTTCGAGTCAAATCTAGCGGTTGCTAATGCGCTTTTCAATATGTATGTTAAAATGCTGGATTCTAGGGACCCTGGTGTTGTAATTTGTAGGACTTTGAATGATGCCCGCAAGGTGTTCGACGATATGTTTGTGCAACCTGTAGAATTGTGGAACCGCATGATTTCGCGTTATGCGAGCGTTAGTGATGTTCAGAGTGCGAGAAAGTTGTTTGATGATATGCCTGAGAAGGACGTTGTTTCGTGGAATTCTCTGATTTCCGGTTATGCCGAAGTAAGAGATGTAGGCAATGCAAGAGATTTGTTTGAGAGGATGCCGGAAAAGGATGTTGTCTCGTGGACACTGATGATCGGAGTGTATGCCAATGCCAGAGACCTTACAACGGCGAGAAAGTTTTTTGACACAATGCCGTGCAAGAATGTAGTTTCTTGGAACAACATGATATCAAGTTACAACCAGCATGGACAATATAAAGAAGCATTGGATGTTTTTGTGCAAATGCAGTCGGAAGGTGTGGTTCCGGATGGATATACATTTGTTTCTGTTCTGTCAGCTTGTTCCCACTTGGGTGCCCTAGAGTTCGGAAAATGGACGCACAGCTTGATAGAAGATTGGTCTCGTTTCGGAACCATTTCGGGGACTGCCCTTATCGACATGTATGCGAGTTGCGGGGACATAAACAGAGCTTTTGCTCTTTTTATCAAGATAGGAAAGAGGGATGTATTTTGTTGGAATGTTATGATTAGATCGGCTGCTATCCACGGGAGAGCAGAAGATGCCGTCAAGCTATACTCATTGATGCGAAAAGAAGGGTTAAAGCCGAACGACTTCACGTTCACAGCTGCTCTCTTCGCTTGTAGCCATGGAGGCTTGGTAGAAGAAGGTGAAAGAATCTTCTATGTTATGGAGAAAGAATTTGGGATTGTGCCAAAGCTTGAGCATTTTGGTTGCCTAATCGATTTGCTGAGCCGAAACGGCCAGGTGGAGGAAGCACTACGTCTGGTGAAGGAAATGCCGCATAAGCCCGACATTGCTATCTGGGGATCCTTGCTTGGGGGTTGCAGAGAGAGAAGTCACCTGAAGTTGGCAGAGGAAGTGATTGAGAAGGTTACTGAGTTGGAAACGGACGAATCCGGGGTTTATGTCCTCTTGGCTAACGCGCATGCCTCGGCGGGGCAATGGCCAGAGGCTCAAAGTGCAAGAGAGAAAATGGAAGAAAAGAAAATTTGGAAGAACACAGGACGCAGTCATGTTTATGCCTCTAATGGAACCCTGGAGCCCGAGATCGAAAGCCGCTTAAAATATGATGGAGAGGAGAAGGTAGAACAAATTAGATCCACTTCAAACCAATGCGAGCCTCAAAAAGAATAGCAATTCATTCATTTCGCCCCCAATTTTTGTGATCAATTGATTCAATTCGGGTCTCGGCAATATTTTCCTATCACACAGACCGGGGGAACAAAAAGCACCATGCAGCATTTCGTAAAACCATACAAAGAAAACATACACTTCTCGACAAAAGGAAGAATTTTACTGATCAAAGACGAATTCTACAAGGATGATTACATGCCACAAGGCTCCAACAGAATGAAACCGATAAGAATCCTGTAGGAATACATCCATCGCCTACCCACCATTACACGAAGTTAAGTAGTTGTTAGGTACATTCTAAGAAGTAAGCACATACATCTCCTCCTACCCATCATTACACAAAAGCAGAACAAGTTATCGTACAAAATCTCAAATTTCGAGAATCTGAAAACAGAACATTGTATCACTCCCGGGGTCTAAAGTAAGTAACATACCTTCTTGCTAAGAAACAAGAACTTGCACAACACAACCACTGTTCAGACAAAGTTTCAAGAGTAATGCAAAACGCATTAGCAAAGACGATCATCAACCAAACATAGATGGACAAACCATACCACAAGATATGATTCGGTCACCTGGATAAACTGAAGGATCTCATACTAACCAACTCAAGTTCAGTTATAAAAATAATATCTGGTCTGGAGTTCTAGCTATCCACGCAATGATATCAAGATGTGATCTTCAGTATACTGGATAGTGATATCACAGTAACTTCATATTTCCTCTCTTCATGAACTGATCATGTTGAACTGGAATCTGGAAAGCTGCTGTGGGATTGTAGATATAACAGGCCCGTATCTCTGCAATTACGAGACATCACGAGTTTACAGGAAAATTTAAGATAATATTTACAAAAAGGATGAACTTAATGAAAGGAACAAAACGTTTAAGGTTTTCATCTTAGATTACAAAACTAAGAGATGGGTAAGCAGGGGAAATCATAACGAAGTAATTATATGACTTATGAATCATCATCCTGAAAATATTCTGATGCAGCAAACCTACTGTTTTTTAAGGCTTAGAATTCAATGAACACAAGCCAAATTCCAATGTTAAGGACAGCGGAAGAATTCCATATGATCACGATACCTGAACATTATCATAGAGCTCAAATAATGGAACAGCAAGAAGTTTTAGGTTTTTGGGCACAGCAAAGTACTCCCTCTCAGATAAGTGAACAAGGAAAAGCTTCTTACACTCCTGCATTACCAAAATTGGGTAAATAAAAAATCAGTGCGTGGGAAAGAGAGGAAGGGGTAATCATATGCAGCCCAAAGTCATAAATCAACATAAATAGTCCAGGATTTGTTTTGACAGAAATTTACCTTGGGTTTTGTTATGTGAGGAGGGCAATATGGGTACATTATGGTTTCAAAGTTTGGCCTCCACCAGATAGCCACGCACTCTCCTATCTGCAACAAGGGAAGGCAAGTAAAATGAGAATTGACAATATAAAACATGCCTTAAACCATATTTTTCAAGCGCTCCCAGATTTCAAATAGAAGTGGCGGCATTGTGAACTTGACATGCTACAAGTTCTCATCAACCAAGGTCACTTTTATGAAATAGATCACTAAGGAAGCACCTATGAAAGGCCAATGTGTCTAGTTATACTGCGTTTTTTGGTTGCACTTGCAGCCAACTCACTCCAAGTTATTTTTTCATGTGTTTTCCTATAGCCCTATAAGCTTCTAATATCATTTCTCTTACACCTATAGCCGGAGAGATGGTATATCAGAGAGTCATACCTGCCAGTCTGGCACAAGGGCAGGAGAATTAGCGCCAAGCTTGCTGGTCAGCTTTCGTTTCAACCCCTCAATTTCTGCAACATAAAGAGACCCACCGCCACAGAGAGAAGAAAATAAATGGGGTCAGTCTTCAGCAATATCAACTTCAGTAAAATTGCATGCACCATGAAAAGGATGGAATAGAAGGTAAGCTCATACCATTCTCCCCTGGCTTCAGTCGTCCACCAGGAAGTTTGCAGAATGTGTTTCCAATCTGCAGGAGAAGTATGTGGGGATGATTATGTTCCTGCACCTGCAAAGCAAAGACATGCGTTGAGCCCAGAGAAAGAATGCAAGTGTCTAGACATGACATTTTATCAATTCCATGTTCAACAACGATACAATTGGCAATTATGAAAACTTGAGTTAGGGGCTTGTAGAACATTGAAAATGAGAGGACCAGAACACAAAAACATAACATCGATTAGTCAAGCTAAAAGGACATCTAATATACATTGCAAAGTGTTTGTGGAGCCTCTAATCAAAAACCATGAAACAAAAGAATCAAGAATTCCCAAAGACGAAAACTAAAGAACCAGTGCCATAGGTAAAACAGGAATTCCTCATTTAATTACGCCACAAGCCATTCAGCTCAAAAATTCCCCTTTTGATAATTTCTGATAAGCATGCTATCAAGAATTGTGTCTAATAATATAGTGAATTACCCAAAAAAATTGAACAAGAAGTGTAAGGGCATGTTATGGTACTAAAATAATGATCTTAACAAATAGTGTGTCACTTAACCAAGAAATACAATATGCAATCGAACAAGTTCTTTCTTTTTCCTAAATATATCAGACATACAAGTAAATTATGAGCTTTGCCCACCAAAATAAACAGTAAATTATGTGCAGAGGAGGGGCTATTGATTCAAAGCACATACCAGTAAAATCGCTTCGACGCTGGTCCGCATTCCTTCTTTCATATAGCTGCCGATTCAAAAATTAGGGTTTTAGAACTTAAAAAACCTTCAAAAGGACTAAAATCTAAAAATTGTCGGAATCAATTAAAAGGGGGAAAATGAAAATTGAAAAAAGGGGGAAACATACTTGACTTTCATACGAGCGAGGCGATCGGCGACGGAGGTGTCCTTCTCCATCTTCGGCTCTTTGGTCCCGAACGTGTAGCTCGACAGTGGGTACGTGTTCACCACCGCCGACGTCACCATTTCTCTCTCTCTCTTTCTTCTCTTTCGCTCTCTTCTTTCTCTCTCTGTCTGAAAATTCCTACCGTCTGTTATCTTCGACGGCGATCGGTGGAAATGGAGGTGGGAGAGAGCGGACACGGGGAGAGATTCAAAACCCAGAAGACAAGGGTTTAGTTTAATTGGAAAGGACAAGGAGGATTCTACTTCTACAATTGTACTCACATTCGACAGTATAAAACCTGTGAAATCCAACAGCGTAGACTCGTTTCCTACCGTCGGATTTGATATTAAGTCCTCTATGTGTACGTTGACTCAAATCTGACGGTCCTGGATTTAGTTGTGACTTTGACCACTCTCAAAGATTAATTATAATAACTCTTTACAATAGCGCTTAAGTGCTTACTAGTTAGAAAGTTAGAGCAAATTTAGTGGAAAATGCAAGGGCTCAGGGCTAGATGCTTTATTTGGTCTCTAAAAATGTCATTATTCATGAAATTTAGCCTTAAGTTTTGTTGTTCTAATAGTGTGAGAGGTTACGGGCTAAAAAGTATTAGGGGCTACCAATTTCTTTTTGAAGTTGACCATTTAAGAGTCTTGAGTAAGAGTTGGAGCAAAACTGGCTCCTTGAAAAGTCATGAGCTATTTTAGCCTTGGCTAGATATGTTCATTTAAAAATTGAATTTCGTCATTTTGGGCTAAATAATAGTTCTGTCCAGGCTAGTTTGTATGCATTAGATATGCTCTTAGAGCCCAGTTGTTTTTTGCTATGAGTAGTTGGAAGTGGTTTGTCAAGTCCTTCTCACAAAGCGCTTTTATAACTCGTAGATACTTTAAAATTTTTCTATTAAATATAATCATTAACACTTTGGATTGTTAGAAAAATCTTTTAGATTTGCTAGAAGTAATCCCAAATGGACTCTTAATATTGTGTTCACTTTTTAATTTGGATCCACTCCACAATATATAGGCGATTTGAAGGTTTATTTTCTAAGTTACAATGCAAGATAATCCTTGCAAAAATCCACTCAAGTCGAATTCAATGTTTTTCAAAAACAAAACAATGAAATAGTCGCCAAAATTATCAAAATCACTAACCGAATTACCGTTTTGGTGAACTTCTGTGAGAATAATCATTGCTCTAACAAAATTGATGGGTTGAATCATGTAAGTAATCATACATACATGATGGAGTAAACCACTATGAATAGTTTGCACTGTATTAAAGTATTAGATTGTTAGCACTTGAGTTATTCTATACAAATGTATATTTAGAAGGAGATAGTAACCATTCCCACGAAAAAAATAACGATACAAGAATGTCAAAAGAAGAGTTATTAGTGGTCTTTTTTTTTAGGCAAAACGATAAGAATTTTATTAGCATCTTTAAAAAAATGTACAAACTTCAAAAATGGCATCATGGATTAAATTTTAAGAATCCTCAAACAAAAATAACTCCAAAACAAAAAAATAAGGCCAATTTGACCAATCTAGTAGCTACCATATTGGCGGAACTAGTGTGACAAGCACAAAAATACAAATAGCACTCCAAAGCCAAACGAACTTCAATCTCAGGAACTAAAAATTCAATCACTTCATAATATGTCACATGCCCAACAAAACCTATAAGGAAACACTCTTTGCATACAAGCAGCGCCGACTTCAAAGAGAAACTACAAAAGAAACAAATAGTGACTGCTAATAAGCACTCTAGCACAAAACCATAAACGAAACTGCCAGTTGCATCAGGATAAACCACACCAACGCAACCATTAATATGAACAAAAGACACAAGCCCAAAAGGAAAAACTTAACATGGACAAAAGCAGCACTATAGTCTAGAAAACCCACATCACAAAAATTCAGCCTCATCTCTTACCAAACTCACACTACACAAAAAACAAGTGATGGAGAACTCAAATCCAAGAGGAAGACTTAGTCACCACAAAGACGACTATTATTCACCACAATAGATTAGAAAAATAAAAAGATGGAGTAGAGGGTCGGGGAGGAGGAAAAAAATAAGTACTTCTCCTTCCTACTCCCTCTACGACAACTTTTGCTCTAGATTTTCTCTAGACGGTAGAGTTTTGCACAGATAAAATGTATAATGAGTTTAGTGAAGTCTATACATGGATCCCTAAGTTCCGAAGATTAAACAACTTATTATAAACATACAATGAAAAACTGCAAAACCAAATACAAATATTAGGTTTAAGATGGCCTAAAGACCTAATTAATCAGCAAACTATTTGCTTCTCGAAAAACATGAAAAATGACGAACAAGGAAATTTGGAAGTGAGATTTTGATAAAAATAGACATATACATATAAACAAGTACTCCCTGATGATCAAAACTCTAAATAACAATGAGTATAATTAATAAGAAAAGATCAAATAATTTGTAATCAAACATAGATTATTTGTTCTTGCTCTATCGATCATTCTATCTGGTTGGCAATTGGCAAAGGACAACATGCAAGATGCAACTATCTTGAACTTTCCATGCAAACACCATGTGAGCCATCTTTTGCTCACTACAAGATACGATCCTTTTTATACAGTCTCGATCCAAGTTGCTCTCTACAGCCACTGCAAAATGGCAGCTCACTAATTTTTATGGATAGATAATATAATAATCTAGTTCTTTCTCCAAGAAGCTATAACTATAGTACTACGCATTATTAGGTATTATTAGATGATAGACGACTGTGATTGATTCATGCTTAATTTAACGATTGACATTAATTAAAAAAATAATAAAAATAGTTATATTCACTGGTATGAAGTATCCCAGATGCAGTAATAGTTGTAGTCGAGTTTGGATATGTCAATAGGCCTCTTATTATACATCTAAATTTAAATTTGACTTTGCGTAATTTATGACACATGCATGCTTATTTACCAAGAATAGAGATGCAATGTACGAATATTATTTTTACTTGAAACAAAATGACATATCACGCGTTTACTAACACATTATGTATCTAGTTTCAACTAAATATCATTATTAAGAGGTGTTGCTTATCTTATACTGGAACAACTAGATGATTCTCCTATATATCATTCTCATACTGAACCAAAAAAAATAGTACTTCACGAAAATACATGTAATATAGTAATGCCATGCAATAAACGCACTACACGCATGTTATGCATTAGCTTCATTATATACAAGTTAGAAAATTAATTTCATAGAACCTTAACAATAACAAAATGGCATCTATATTTTTCTCTTAATTTTGAGCTAAAGTTTTTCTCGTAACAATCTCTATAAATTTATGCAACAATATTCAATTAAAAATAATGTTAGAAAAACCATTTATTTAAATTATATTTTATAAAACACATAATAATGTGACGGTTGATGGTTGGACTCTTTTTAGACTCTTTTTTAAGTCATTAAAAATATTGCCTAAAAACATAGTGTCCATAGCTTTTTCCTTCAATTAATTGAATTTTCAACAAATTTTAATCCGACATGAACGACTTCCTCCTTCCCGAAAAAACCTGCAAAACCCCATCCGACCCACCCGCCACGAGCGTGCACTGCTCCCCACCAACTTGCCGCCAGCACACGCTACTCACAAACGCGCCCTCCTCCTCACCGCACCCACCACTACTACTACCTTCACCCACCGCCCCGAACCCGTGCACCCAAATGGGCTCGCCCCACCTCTTATCGTACACGAACACCCGGTTATTTTCCGACCCGCACCCGATTAGCCCTCCGTTTCTCCACACCGATAACCCGACAAAGCTCCGACTGTTCGCGTGCCCCTTGTACGTCCGAATCGCCCGCGAATCCTCCGTGCCCCACAGCTTCAAACACCCGTCCGTGCCAGCTGTCACCACCGTACGCCTGTCAAGAAACCGCACGTACGTCACGGTTTTCCTGTGTCCGTCAAAGACCAATACCGGGCCCACCATTTTCCGAACATCGTAGCCGTAGGCCTTCCGGTCCGCGCATCCAACAGCCAGAAGCGCGCCGCCGAACGGATCAAACTCCACGCAGCAGACCGGATTTCGTGCGTCACTGGGCTGCACACTGGCCACGCAATCCCCGCCCTCGCAGCGCGGGTCCCACATCTGGAGGGTCCCGTCGTCGGAGCCAGACGCTCCGAGAACCAGATTCGAATGCGAATAATCCACGCTCCAGACCCTGCGCCCGCCGTGCTCGTCGCGCTCGAAGATGGGTAGTTTTGTTTCGAGGTCGTATTCCGTGACGACGCCGTCGTAGTCGCCGGAGGCCATGACCCGGCCGTCGGATCCGGGGCGCCAGCGGAGGCTGCTGAGCTTGGCAGGAGTGCAAATGGTGTAGTCGCATGCATCGACGTGGTCTATCAAATCCGCCATACTGTTGCTAGAACCTTCGGAAATTTGATTATCGTAATTGGGTAAGAGAGATTTCAAGCTGTAAACTCTGATTTTTCTGGCGATTCCGCCTGTGGCTAAGACGGTGCTTGATGGGTCGAACTCGATTACGCCGAGGGTGTTGGAGGCGGCGCCGCGGCAGGCGGGGGAGGACACAACTGTTGAGAGACTGAAATCCCATTCACAATTGTTGAACTCTGATATTTTTTCTTCTTCTCCTCCTTGTAGTTTATCTTCCTGTGCGCTTTCTCTTTCTTCTTTTTTTTCTTTTTCTGAAATTCTTTGTTGGGCTGGGAATTGGAATCCTGAGGAGACGTTGTTCATTTCCCATTCATATCAATCGGAGTGGTGGTAGGGATGTTTAATTTTGGAGGCTTTTTAGGCTGCCGTAACCATATACTAGTAGTGAAGACGATGTGGATAATTCAAAAAATTGGGTATGTAGATAGGGTAGCAAGCAACCTTTTCTATAATTTCTCTTCTCTCTCTTCTTCTTGTTATCAACTCGTTTCATAGAATCAATTCTTCATGTATTGTCAAATTACTATAATGCCATTCAACTTCCCAACTAACTAACTATATACAAGTACATATCGTTAATAAAATAAAATTTCATGATTTAAATAATTAAAAAAAAATCGTCAACAACCATATTATATGATTTACAAAATATAATTTAAAAAGATGGTTTTCCTAACATTACTCTTTTAAAAATTACTCCTGACCAAAGAATTGGGGAATTTAGTAGGAATAATTGTTTAGAAAAATTATCATTTTGCACTTATACAAGAAATGGCCTTCCAACAGTCCAACTAATGCGTGCAGGTGATATATAGGATAATATTGGGCCTCATATGTTAGTATTTGTATAAGATGGAATGTTTATACAGTCCCTTGCATGGTAGTAACTTCGAATTTTTTTTCTCTCCAAACGAATCCTTTGTCGTGGAAACTTCCAAATCATGAAACAGTAGCATTCTGTGAAATGAGATCATATATAGATGACATCACGTTGGTTTTTGAAATCATTGCATTTGCATGCAGTATTTGTTAATTTCGAATTATATATATTTCATAAACTAATTTCTCTACTAATTTACATTTTGGGTTTTTCTTTGCTTTTCTTTTGTCCGTTAAGATCAACCGGTCATGTGCAAATCCGACTACTAATTATCTTTGACATTTAGGATTTTCTTTGTTCCTTTTTGCTCAAATTACATGTAAAATTAATCATGTATGTACAGATACGATCGAACAAAATGGAGTTTGACCTATTTGTCGATTTACTCTTTGAACTTGTATAGACCTGTCAATTTCTCCCTCTAAACTTTTATAAATAGCCAATTTCCCCTTGCCAATAGATTTTGAAAATTGTCATCCAAGTTTTTATCTATCTTGGTAACGTGGACATCACATGATAACTATATAAGGGCAAAAATATAATTTTATTTTGATAAATTAGTCGCAAAGCCAATACTTAATTAAACTCTCATGACAAATTCAAAAAGAAAGTGTACGGAGTCAACTAGCAGAAGAGAAAAAGAAAAAGAAAACATGATGTCCACATGAGGGATAAAATTGCCTTATTGCCCTCAAACATTTGCCATGTGTTGTCCATGTAACCAAAATAGATGAAAAATTTCAAAATCTAACGTTGGAGGGAAATTGGTTAACTATAAAAGTTCATGAAGATAATTGGCTAAAATTAAAATTCAAGGAAAAAATTGGCAGCTGTATAAAAGTTCGGGAGAAAAATGGGCAAATCAACAAATACCTCGTGAGTTTTATGATATTTCATACAGAATCTGAATTATAAATTAGAAACGAATAATTAATCCACACTATCTATATATAGTAGGAATTAATTTTTATCAATTTTACGAGAGATGAGTAGTAGGGGTGGGGGTGTATATTTAATGCATATGAATGAATATACAGAATAAAATTCGTGGCCGAAGGTGCAGAAGAGAGGGAGTGTTGGTTGTTTTTGTGCCTCAATTTTATGTATGGGAGATAGTGTGGACAGAGTCTCTTTGTCCCCCTCTGCGTTACGTGGTCTAAGCAATGCCTTTTATCATCCCCTTCAATTCCTTCCCCCCCTCGTGCTTTGCCAATGCTTTTTCAATTCACTTAAGCTCAAAAACAAGTATGAAACTACGTGAGAGAGAGAGAGAGAGATCTAAGTTGATTTTATTATCAAAAGTAGTTTTGAAAAATGCATCACACATTAAGTTTTCGTGTCAGATAAAGACTTGAATTCATTACCTGACAACTAGCTAGTTTGTCTAACTATTCAATAATCGACACGTTATCACTATCTACATATGGCTTATATTATTTATATAATCGATACTTCGATTACATTATTTCCTTTAACTTATGACGTGGTGTTATGTTATTGGTTGGCCTAACCAATGGTCAAAATCAGACGATGGTTAAATATGTTTTTTATTTTTATATACAAACAATACTAAGAGAAGGAAAATCGAACTTGAAATATAAAGTGTACGAGAATGAATGCTCGTAACTCACTAAGCTACAAATAATCTCTTGCAAGTATTTTGGCTCTTTTTCTTTGACGTACACCAAGTTGATTCTTTGTTGATGGATTAAAGTGAATAATGGCTCTTACATGTAAACTGTTTTAACTGTCCAACTAGCTAGATTATATGAAAGAAGGCAGCTTTCTTCTACTCATGGATTTCATTCAATAAATTATAATGCAATGCATTGTCAATGATTCACTGAATGCCGCACGCCCTAATCTAATTTATGTCATTCAGAACAAGTATATTTTCATGTTTATATAAAGTGCATTTTTTAAAACCGTGTATTGCCTGAATTTTAATTTTGGTTATTTGGGTTTTTATTTTTGTGCATTAGCTATATGGGTCAATGTACTTGATTCCATTTGCTAATTGCTAACTTGGGTTTGTTTTCCACTCACTTGAAGTGTTCGCGCATGTGATTATGATAGAAAGAAAAAGAAAAGGAGAAACTAGTAGGTTTTGGGGTGGTTAGGTGCGTGGGGGTTGTGGCCGGTGTTTTGGACAATAGTCGAGAGTGTACCGGTATAGTATGAATCGGGGTGGGGGAAGAGAGATCGATAGTGAAGGTTGGTGGTTTGGGGTGGTGGCGAGCGTGGGTAGTGAGAAAGAGAGCGAGATAGATGTGTGAATAATTAGATTACAGATGATTGAGATTATGTTTTATTGAAATTTATGTCTAAATTATGAGCATTTGGACTTAATTATTTCAAAATAACCAAGTCATGCTACTAGTTCAATTTAATTGAAATAGTCCCGTCAAATTCGTCCTACCAAAAAGACCGAAAGAATTAATCATAATTGAAATGACAAAGTCACTACTTGGTAGTGACATACTATTTACTGAATACCATTTAAGTCATCTGCATGCATGCGCATGACTACCTTTTGAGTCATCTACGACATAACTCCCGATATATTGAACACCTTTTGATCAAAACCTTCATGTCCATCGCCCATTGCACAATCGTTGATAAACACGTATTATACATATATATAGATATATGGGTACAGTCATTTTTAGAGGTCTAACGGGTTAGTATCTCAATAAGCTTTGAAACTTTTAAACACTCAATTTTAGAGATCTAAAAGTATATTGGACGAATTTATTTTCACAAATGAAAAATGAAAAAGTGTTAAAATGCACGCGAACTTATGATCATATAAGCCAACACACTAAAACATGAAACATTTACAAATGAGTCTCAATAAGCATTGAACCGTTTGAACAATGTAAATTTCATATCTATTTGAACTAACACATGTCGTAATGAATAGGCAATCCACCACTTCCATACAAAAATATTAAAAGAGAATGATTTTCACACTGTAAATTTCATCCCACTTTATATATTTTGGTTGTTATACCAATTAAGCAAAGGAGATTGATTAACGACAAAAACTTATCAAATATAGCCAATATTTGACTTTTAATTTTGAAAATATCAACTTTTATAAAAAAAATATCATATATAGCCAAAAATGCACTTCAAAAAAACTAAATACTCTCAATTTATATGATCTCATGTATGTAAATACATTAGAATAAATAGAGGGTTGTTGATTAAAATTTTTCATTTTATTTTCCTTGCCAAAGGAAGACCTAAGTTTTCTTTTAAAATTCGTTTTCTTTTGTCACATGGTCTCAACACAAAATTAGTGTTCGTTTAAAAGTACTTAAACGACTGAAGTTTAACTAGGTCTGTACATTTCTCCACTGTTTTCTACGATCAGTCCATGCCTCCACACATCTCCAACCATTTCTTACAAACAGGGTTTTGCACTCATAATCTAATTTTCATCTAAGTAGGGTTTTTTTTTAAGAAGTTCAACTTTAAAGATATTTGTGTCTATTCAAATAGTTTTTTTTAGCTATATACGATATTTGTTATAAAAACTAATATTTTTAAAATTAAGGCTCAAATTTTGGCTATATTTGATAAAAATCTCTGAGTCAAACTTCAATGGTACGTACTGTTGAATGATTTAAGATTCATTTGGAGCTCACCTCAAATTAATCTGAAACCATTCAATGACCGGAGCATTGAATGGTACGTACCACCCAAGATATTTCTAAAACTCCTTGCAAAAGGAAAAAATGGTGTGTGTAAATAGACGACATGTCGTGTGACAATATAATGCGACCCGAGTGAGCTGAGCGCGCCAAATCAAAACCCCCGTAACCCCGTTTATGCTTTATACAGCAGGCTCCTCCCTCACACTCCTCAGTCCCAAACCACCGTCAGCGATTCCACTTCCCCCGCCATGGGAAAGCAAAAGCAGCAAGTCATATCCCGCTTCTTCGCTCCCAGACCCAAAACCCCAAACCCCTCATCTCCTTCCTCCTCTTCATTTCCTCCCTCATCGCCGTCGTCAAACCCTAAAGACCCACCCACCCCACCTCCCAAAATCACCGCGACAGTCGCCTTCTCCCCCGCCAAGCGCTCCCTCCTCTCCTCCCACTTCGCCGCTTCTTCCTCTCCCAAACCCGCCAAACTCCCCAAACTCTCTCCCCACACCCGCAACCCCATACCCGCCGCACACAATCCATCCCTCCACCAAAAATTCCTCCAGAAGCTTCTAGAACCCGCCTACGACGTTCCAGAACCTCCTCCTTCCGCCAACCCACCCGCCAAATTCACGCCTTTGGAGCAGCAGGTGGTGGAATTGAAGAAGCGGCACCCGGATGTTCTTCTGATGGTGGAAGTCGGTTACAAGTACCGGTTTTTTGGCGAAGACGCCGAAATCGCCGCGAGGGTTTTGGGGATTTATGCTCACATGGATCACAATTTCTTGACTGCGAGTGTGCCCACTTTCCGGCTGAATGTCCACGTCAGGAGGCTGGTGAGTGCCGGGTATAAGGTTGGTGTTGTGAAGCAGACTGAAACCGCCGCGATTAAGGCACATGGGTCGAACCGGGCAGGCCCATTTGGCCGGGGGTTGTCGGCATTGTACACGAAGGCGACACTGGAGGCAGCGGAGGATGTTGGGGGTAAGGAGGAGGGGTGTGGTGGGGATAGTAATTATTTGGCTTGTGTGGTGGATAAGAGCGTTTCGGTTGAAAATGTGGATGGTGAGAGTGGGGTGGAAGTGAAAATTGGGATTGTGGCGGTGGAGGTTTCGACCGGAGACGTTGTTTATGGAGAGTTCGATGATAATTTTATGAGGAGTGGGCTTGAAGCTGTGGTTTTGAGCTTGTCTCCTGCTGAGTTGCTTCTTGGGGAGCCACTCTCCAAACAAACAGAGAAGGTATTTTCTATGTTGGTGTTTTCGAATTGGAAAGTACAACGAGTTTTGTTAGAGAGTTTAGTTACTTTGTTACTGAATAGTGATGGGAAGTTTGGAACTTGGAAGCATGATCGTCCTAAACAAATTAGAGTTAGGTGAAAGCCTTCAAATTTGGAACAGTGATCCAAGCATTAGAAGGAAGTGTTCAGCTTTCATTATCTCACTATTGCATTACCAAGTTCGTCTGATATTTTGGTTTAATTCTTGTCATTAGTTGTTACTTGCTTTTTCTGGACCTGCTTCAAATGTCCGCATGGAGCGTGTCTCACGAGATTGCTTCAAGGACGGTGGTGCTTTTTCTGAAGTAATGTCTTTATATGAAAACATGGAGGGAGAAGATTTAACAGATCATCCGAAGATAAATACTGATGTGAAAGAACAGAGTAATAAGCACTTGGGAATTGAGGTATGACATTTGTGATATTTTATCGTCATTAAGAACCTTATTTTTGTTTTTTGTCAATTCTTTTAGTCCTCTCCTTTTGTCATCTCAATTTTTTTTAACTCGATTTTCTTTTCCTTTTGCTTTATAGGGAATCATGAACATGCCAAATCTGGCAGTCCAAGCATTGGCCCTAACTATTCGTCATCTGAAACAATTTGGTTTAGAAAGGATCCTGCACCTAGGAGCTTCTTTTAGGCCCCTCTCAAGCAGCATGGAGATGACTCTCTCGGCCAATACACTTCAGCAATTGGAGGTATAAGATTTTTTGAAACGCCAAAGGACATAATCCATGACTCTTATATTTCCACCTAACTCTAGGGTTGATATTAGAATAGCCACCAAGAGTGCATTTTCTCAAACAGTGATGCAATTTACTTCAATACTTATACCTAGCTATGGATAGTTGGTTCAGGTTTACAGGCTCTATTGCCATAACCAATGCTTCTGTGTCGGAATTGGTAATTCTGTGTTGTGTGTTCATTTTTCACTAGTATTTAGTGGTCATATCTTTGACTGATCAAAATTGTGCAAAAGGAGGGAGATTGGTTTTACCATGATGACCAAGTATTGCAGGGAAAGTATTAAATGCTGCATACTGGGTTGACATAGTGAAACTTCTCAACGATTTTGTGGGTTACCTTACTCTTGAATAATATTAATACTTTAATCATGGATTCATGATAGATATTGTGCCTGTCCTATATGCTGAAATCAACAACAGTCTCCTTTTAAAACTTTCTCGTTTATACCTAAGTTTTGACTCTAGGTAAACATTCCAATGCCTTTAGGTATTGAAGAACAACGCTGATGGGTCCGAGTCTGGCTCCTTGCTGCAGTCTATGAATCATACTCTTACCATATTTGGTTCAAGGCTTCTTAGACACTGGGTATGAGCTGCATGTAAACTCTTGTCTTTTCTCTTGAGATGTAAGTTTTTCATTTTCCAGTAGTTAATAGTTCCTTTGAATGGTACAGGTATCTCACCCTTTATGTGATCGAAACATGATTTCTGCCCGTATAGATGCTGTTTCTGAGATTGCAGAATCTATGGGGTCTTCTAAAGCTCCTCACAATATTGAACAGCAAGATGCGGAAGATTCTTTTGCAACAAATTTGAACCCAGAGCTGACTTATGTACTTTCTTCAGTTCTGACAACTTTGGGACGATCACCTGATATTCAACGTGGGATAACAAGAATCTTTCATCGGACTGCCACTCCACCTGAGGTGATGCCGACTTCTCCTCCACCCTACTATTTTGAATGGCTATATGTTTTGTAAATCATTAATTTGTTATCGTCTGGGTCAAATGTGGTTGCATTTGGTGCTTGGTGCAACTATGTATTTTGCCTTACCTAGCTTGTTCGGTTTCTCATCAAGGGGTATGTTCAGTTCATTGCAGTTATTCAAGCTATTTTATATGCTGGAAAACAACTTCAACAACTTCAAATTAAAGAAGAGGGAAGCAAAGACAATACAAGAGGAAAAATAGTACGCTCTGAGCTGTTGAGGAAGTTGATATTGACTGCTTCGTCATCCACTATAGTTGGAAAAGCTGCAAAATTGTTGTCTGCCCTCAACAAGGAAGCAGCTGACAAACAGGATCTACTAAACTTAATCATCTCTGACGGCCAATTTCCTGAGGTTTGTACTTTGAGTTTCGCATTCTGAATTTCACATCTATTTTTTGGGTACTTTATGCTGCCTTCTTATTTATTTTCATTCTATATTGTCAAATTATTTGATTAGGTTGCTAAAGCAAGGAAGGAGGTTCAATTGGAAAATGAGAAATTGGATTCTCTCATTAGTTTGTACCGGAAACAGCTTGGAATGCGCACGTTGGAATTCCTTAGCGTGTCTGGAACAACACACTTGATAGAGGTACCGAGTTAAAGTTCATTTGGGAATATTCTTATGTTTATGGGCAATTCTGGTGCAAGTTACATATGCTGGAATATCTCATTTAATGTTTCATTACCTGCAGTTGCCGTTAGATGTAAAGGTGCCCTCAAATTGGGTTAAGATTAATAGTACCAAAAAGACAGTCCGATATCACCCACCTGATGTCCTGACTGCTTTAGACCATCTGGCCCTTGCAAGTGAGCAACTCACTGTTGCCTGTCGTGCTGCTTGGGATAGCTTTCTAAGTGGTTTTGGTAAGTATTATGCTGAGTTCCAAGCTGCTGTTCAAGCACTATCCAGTTTAGACTGTCTTCATTCACTTGCTGTCCTTTCAAGAAATAAGGTATCCACTGAAGGTTTAATTAGAATATTTTGTTTCAATACATAACTTATTTGGATGTCATGTTCTTGAACAAAAATGATCCTGTCAACTTATTTGTTGCAGAACTATGTTCGTCCACTGTTCGTATATGATGATGAACCTGTTCAGATACACATCTCTTCTGGCCGTCATCCGGTACATATATAATTCTTATTAGGTTTAAGAACACTTTATACTTGTTATTATGAATGCTCAAGGTGGCATTACTGGTTGCTTCAAAATTGTGTGTCGGGTTAATCTCTGCTATATCATACGATACCAAATGTAAGCGATCTTCATGTTTCTTTTTCGAAAAAGTTGTAATCATTCTTTAATGTTTTTGATTGATATTAAGAAAATGCTAAAACAGAGAATAGGGTAGAATTTTCGTGTGATTTACTCCTCCCATTTCCCGGGTTATTTATAATTGTACAGGGTATGTAAGAAAAGGAAAGTAAGCGAATATAGGAATAACTAATTAGAAATTTTCCTAATTCTAGAAGTTAACTATACAGCTCACATACCACTCAGGCCAACAAAACATTAGGTCTCACCTCTCTACTGGAAGAACCACTTTCTTCTGCTGATTAGGCTGAGACTTGGGTTTGCCTAAGTTCCAAAGAAATCAGATTACTGCTTCTATTAAAATTGAAGAGCCCTGCCATTTCAATAAAATTGTTACATCCGCCGTCTTATGGTTCATTTCAAATTGTATAGTTGCTCTTCTAATAAAGGGGCTATATTTCATGAGTCGTCGTGGGATTCTCTTTAATAGTTGTAATTTCTCACCAGGTTTTAGAGACTACATTACAAGACAATTTTGTTCCAAATGACACAGATTTGGAGGCAGACGGGGAGTATTGTCAGATTATTACTGGACCCAATATGGGTGGAAAGAGTTGCTACATTCGCCAAGTTGCTCTCATTGCTATCATGGCTCAGGTAAAATCAGTGTTCCGACTAATTTAACTGTATATGCTTTGGTCGATACAAGGGAATTGGTTATGTTCACCAAGTTGCTCCAGTTCCTTTTCAGTTCTCCTTAACAAGTGAATCTCTTTCAGCTGTCGCTTTATAAGTGTGTTCTGATTCTTTTAGGTTGGTTCCTTTGTACCAGCATCATCGGCAAAACTGCATGTGCTGGACGGCATTTTCACTCGAATGGGTGCTTCTGACAGTATCCACCAAGGGAGAAGCACCTTTCTTGAAGAACTGAGCGAGGCTTCACATATACTCCACAACTGTACAGCACGCTCATTGGTTATCATCGATGAGCTTGGGAGAGGCACTAGCACACACGATGGCGTGGCTATTGCTTACGCTACATTACATCATCTACTACAGCAGAAAAGATGCATGGTCCTCTTTGTCACGCACTACCCAAAAATTGCTCATATCAGAACTGAATTCTCAGGCTCAGTGGAGGCGTACCATGTTTCTTATCTGACCTCAAATAGAGATATGGGTTCGACAGGCATTCAATCCGAAAATCAAGATGTCACTTACTTATATAAGCTTGTGCCTGGTGTTTCAGAGAGGAGTTTCGGATTTAAGGTTGCGGAGCTTGCACAGGTAATTCCTCTCTCTTCGCCCCGCATTTCTCCCTTTCGCTCTGATGGGAACGCAATGTCTTCGTCGTGTAATTTAATTCGGGAACTCCATGTTTTGCAGCTACCTTCCTCATGCATCAGACGAGCCACTGTCATGGCTGCTAGGTTGGAGGCGGTAGTAAGCAGCCGAGCAAGAAATAGGCACGACAAAAAGTGGTTGCTAAAATCACTGGCCACAGATCAAAAGCAAGAAGAGCAAGATGACATGCTGGAATCTGCCGAGTGCGTTGGTGCAGGATGGAACTCGACTTTCGAGGAGATAGATGGTGCCGCGTACGAGAAATTCTTCGTGAATTTGAAAACCGCAATATTTGATGACAGCGACCCCGTGAAAAGCTCTGAGTGTTTGAATCATGCAAGAAGCATTGCAAGAGAATTAGTAAGCAGGTAAAAGTTGAGGTGATCTGGCATGGCATGTGTACGGCAACAGCAAGCGACGGAGACGGATTTTGAAGGACCAAATTCATCAGTTTCGTTTGTAGATGGTATTTTTTTTTAGTGAAGAATTTTGTGTTGTCTGAGGTCTCCGTCTTTCATCTTTTGTAATTAACCAGAAATTGGGGGGAATTATTATGAATATATAGTAGAAAAAACAATATTTATTTAATCCATTTCTCTTACCTCGTACATACTTTTGCATTGAAATTTGGATGTACGGATGGAATTTAGCAGCAAAATACAGAGAATCCAAATCAGACCCAAGACGGAGAAAAAAAAAAGCAAAAAAACACCCGAACCAAATCTTACGTCATAAGTAATAATCAGACCCAAAAATGACGAAATCTAAAATCCAAATCCTTTTTTAATTAGTGTAATTAATGAGTTAATTAGTAATCGAAAGTAGAACAACGTTGGCGTTGGAAACGAGGCCAAGTCTTCTGAGTTTGACTGAACCATCGCACGTTGTGGTGGTTGCTGCCGAGACAGATTGCACGTGACTTGAGCACGTGGCCAAAGAAGAGATAGATAGACAGACAGATAGGTACTTTGTGTTCTTTACTTTCTAGTAGGCGAGGGAGTAGGGTAGCTGTAAAAGGTGAGAGGCCCTTTTTGGTAATTTCGGACAGCGAAGAATCCGCATTCTTTTCTTCTCTCATAAGTTTTACTTTCTTTTTCGGGGATAATTATTAGAATAATTTAGAACAACAACAACAACAACATAAAAAATAGAAACTTTTTTTTTTCTTACAATTATTTGCAGGTCGCCACCCAACAAACACCCCCACCAACACCAACACCAACGCCAACACCAACACCCACCCAGACCAGATGACTGATAAACCCTCCTCAAGAACCAGAACTCTAAAGTAATCTCTCGCTCTCTCTCTCTCTCTCTCTCTCTCTCTCTCTGCATGTATCTTCTGCTGGTTGAGTTTTCCTTTCTGTGTGAACTGTGAAGTGAATGAATTGAGATACAGATAGATCTGATTGATTAGATTAGATACCAAAATTCTGGTCAAAATTGGATTTTTCAGCAGCCACGAATTCGAATTGTTCGAAATTGTAATTGGATTTGGAAAGTTCGAGATCTAGTGGTGGTATGAAGGTTTGATCTCTTGATTTTGGTCATGGGAAGTTTTGTTTTATGCATTGAATTATTAATTGAGCTGCAAATTGGATTAATGCGCTAATGAAATTAGCATTCCTGTGTTTTTTTTATAAAAAAGAACTTGTCTTTGGCTAATTGTTATTATTATTAGTAAATTTTTATTTATTTGCAGAAAAATAGGATTATTAATTCAAATCGAAACCTAGTTTTTCTGATTAATCCCAGTCAGCCAAAAAATATTTGTTCTGTTATATGTTGAGATCACTCTGCACGATGCTGTAAATTATGTGAGCTCTGTTATGTCTATTATTTCATCGTTTGCTCTTTTGTTTCGACGGTTATCTATGTCTAACTTTGCCATCTTTGAGACTCCATTACACTTCCTCAAGGCGATCGTTTAATTGGACCGTTAATTTCTTTAGAACTCGTAGGCCTGGAATTGTAAATGTCGAATTGCAAGCTTGTTTCATTGAATTGTAGATTTTTCGTATTGATTTCGTTTACTTGTTTATGTAGAAATTGTGATGGAGTAAGGTTGTTTGGAGGTGGTTGGAAAGCTGGTGAAATGGACGATGGTGGCTTCCCTGTGAGAAGATGGGAGGACCTGGATATTGACATGCTAGTGAAGATTTTTCAGTCTTTCGACATCTTTGAGCTAACGTCCGGCATTGCTCATGTTTGTAGTGCGTGGCGCTCAGCTTGCCGTGATCCCCTGCTGTGGAAAAAACTTGATTTGTCGATGTTGAAGTCAAATTTCATCAAAATACCATTGGAGCCTTATGTTTATGTTGATGGCCGGTCCGATAAGACATTGACTCGTATTTTGAAGACTTCCTTGAGTCTCAGCCAGGGAAACATAATGACTTTGGTTTTCCATTTCAACTTATATGTGAGCGATGATCAGTTGACGTATGCTGCTGAAAGGTAACTCATTAAACTCTCATCTCTATATTTTAAAATTTTTTCCAAATATGATTGTTGTTTAGAACTTTAATCCCACCTTTGGTTAATGTTTGCATATCCGCGTTTACATTCCATTGCTATAAAAGTAATGTTGTGTCTCGCGTATAAAAGTGTTAATTCATTTAACATTTACAAGTTACCATATACTATAATTAACTTGGAAGCGTTTATTAACTCACCTTTTCCGCAAAAACAATTCTTTTTAAATCAAAACTTGTTTGTTTAGGGAACAAGTTTATTTCTCTTAAAAAAGATAGCTCTCTCTCTCTTAATATCTTTTTAATTAAAAAAATTCTATATCTTTTACGTTATAGGTTTCATCTCCGCAATTAGAACTTCGTTCGAATCTAGTTCACTTCAGAACATATACATCGATTGAAAACTTTGTGTTAATTAGCACAAATAATATTAACTTTTGAGTATTGGAGTTCTGGCTTCCTTTCTTGTTTTTCAGATAGTATACTTTTGTAGTGCAAGCTGTGATTTATGCGTGATTTACGCGATAAAGTTTATATGCTAGCCTAATGTCAAATGCTGGAAGTGGGGGTGCAATTGTTGCTGGTTGTGTTGCTTTATTTTCATTTACTTTATTTTAGAAAACCATGCATTTTATTTTCTCCAGACATTTTAAAGTTAGGGTATGCAAAATATGAGGTTGTTTCTCTTAATCACAGGTGCCCACAGCTTAAGCGACTGGTTATGCCGGCTTGGAACAGAATAAAAAAGACTGGAATCTGCAAGGCCATTCGCTGCTGGAAAGAGCTTGAATCGCTAACAATGCCTAGCATAGCGAAACCCCCGTACCTCTTGGAAGTGATTGAAAGGAACTGCAAAAACTTCAGTGAACTGAAGATCATGGGTCCATGTGATACTTTCTTTGCTTCAACACTAGTTGCATATCTTCCAAAACTGAAGGTGTTAAGCCTCCGGTGCTCAACCCTCTTAAAGGACGCTTTGATCATGATCTTGGATGGCCTAGAACACCTAGAAGTTCTCAACATCTCACATTGCCTTCTAATCGAAACCCCTCCGCCTCCTGCAACTACGAGACTTGTTAGAGAACTTGATCCGCTTATTCTCGAGAAGGCCTCTCGGTTGCGAAGATTTTTAACATGCATGCAGGACTCTTGCATGATGTGCCAAAGGACCAAAAACGACGAGGGACTCGTGAGGTGGTATAAGTACGAAGAAGGGCTATGGAAAGAAGATGAGGTGAGCTCCCTAGCTTGTTGATTACAGCAAGAGAATGAGACTAATTTTTAGTGTGGGTTAGAAACTATAGCTCGCTTGTGTAATCTTTTTACCCCTTTGATGACTGTATTGCCTTGTGAACTAATAAAACTCTGTCTCCTCTTCATCGACACATTAGACTACCTGATGAAGAGGTTTTTTTTTTCCCTTCTAATTAATGTGTTAATACTGTACATAATGTGATTACCTTTCTTTCTTTACCCAAAAGTCTTAATTTGCACCAAAGATCGAATCCTCCTTCTTTTATAATTTGGATTATATTAGAAATTTGGATTATATTAGAATATCGCTCGAAAAAAGAGATTCTCGAAACCTATAGTCTAGAACGGGCTTATCGTTTCTTGTGGGTTAAGCTAATTCTATATTTCTATTGTTATTATGATTACTATTTGTCATCAGAGGTATGGTTATTACTTATCGTTATCCCATTGGGATTAGGCGTCTGTTCAATATTCTATATCTATACATTTCAAGTATCTTAACCCCCACCAACAAATTGACAGTATACAACTCAACATTAACAACTCCCCGGCTCCCACAATATCGCTAACACACAAAGATTAACAATTTAACCGTCTGATTAATTAAAAATTATAAGACTAAAGCTTGGATTGACGATCAAGAAACGAAAAAGATTTCTTGAAGAAACAATGGAATGCGATGACTCGCCTATGACTTTGGGAAGAGGGGAAGACCTCAGTGCTGACATATTGTGGAAGATTTTAGAGTGCTTCGACGACACCTCTGATTCATCTTCCGCCATCGGAAAGGTAAACTGTAGCGCCGTTTGCAAGCAGTGGCGTTCAATGCTGTGTGATCCTCGGTTTTGGAACACACTTGATTTGTCGAAGATGAAATCGCATTTCGTCAAAACCCCAGGTAAACCTTACGTTTATGTTTGCAGCCAGTCCGAGACGACACTGAGTCGTGTTTTGAAGGTTTCTATGAGTCTCAGCCAGAGGAACATAACCACATTGATTTTTAATCTCCAGTTGTATGTTCCCAATGATCTCTTCACCTACACTGCTGAAAGGTACGTTAAGTATCTTGTTTGGGCTTCTTTAAAACACGGACTAGGCTACAATGCTCACAAGCATTGAATGCTCACACCGATCTCACTATTAAAAGGAAGTAGGAGGGAGGAGAGAGGGGGAAGAGGAGGGTGAGATCGGTGTGAGCATTTAATGCTTGCGAGCACTGTAGCCAGTCCCATTTGAAAGCGCTTTTCAAACTGTTTCAATTGATTTTTGTCAAAAGTGTTTTTGGTGCACTTTTAGTCCGTCTAAGAGTAGTGTCAAACATGCCATAAATTGATACAGTAAACAAATTAGGGTTTGTTGAGGTATGTTTTTGAAAGTTAATTAAAAAGTTTTTTCTGACAACTAATTAATGTAAACCACTTTTGATCACTACGTTGTCAAAACTGCTTTTTAGAGAAGCACATGCCAAATTTTATCGTGTTTCTAATAAAAAGAATTCTACAAAATGGCTTATTCTGAATACTTTCCAAATAAGTAGTCTCAAACGGGCGCATAATGACTAACGGTTTTTGTTGATTATCGATCGCAGGTGCCCAAAGTTGAAGCGACTAGTCATGCCATCTTGGAACAAAATAGAGATTGATGGTATCCGCAAGGCCATCGGCTGTTGGAAAGACCTCGAATCCCTGACAATAGGGAACATAGAATGGAGCCAATTCGTCACCCTCTTGGAGGAGATTTCAAAGAACTGCAAAAATTTCAGTGAGCTAAAATTGATGGGCACGAACCCTACATATAACTTTGCTTTAGAACTAGTTAAATATCTTCCAAACCTCAAGGTTTTAAGCCTTCGATGCTCAATGTTCGTGAAGGACGCTTTAACCTTGATGCTAGACGGTTTGCAAAACCTGCAAGTTCTCAATGTATCACATTGCCTTGTTTTGGCTGAAATCCCTCGGCGCGGTTAGCCTCTTGTAATTGTTGAAGAACTTGATGGATCCGTTGTTCACAAGGCTTCGAGGTTACGAAGATTTATAACATGCATGCACATGCAGGACGATGACTCGTCATGCATCATGTGCATGAGGAACAGAAACGACGAAGGGATCATGAGGTGGTATAGATATGAAGAAGGGTTGTGGAGAGAAGACGAGGTGAAATCACTTGCAGTTTGATTAATCAAAGAAGAGCAATATTGTTTAGAATATTGTAGAGTATCAATATGATCGAACTCTCTCTTTTTATCTGACATATAAATTGATGTCTTCTAAAGTGAATGGTACTTGTTACGACGTATAGACTAAATAATATTATTTGGCATCACTCTCACTCTTTTATTGCCTATAAAATTAAATTCAGAATATACAAAAATATAATAATGTCGGGTCTTGTTCTGGTTTAACAAATACCAAACTTGATGCTTTCATTTTTCATGTGTTAGGCTGCGGGTAGCAGCTATCCATTAAATTTGGTCCATATTCTCTATTTTTGTTTTTAATTTTTAATTTTTATATATAAAAAAGAAGAGGGCAGCAAAAACAATGTGGATTGAATTTAATTTTTTTATACAAGCAATATCAATTGAGATAAATAACTCATGTAATTCTGACTTTAAATGTGAAATGATTTTACTTTTTATTTTTCAAATATTATTTTCAGCTTCATTTTATTTTTGGTTGAATTGATATATATAGTTTGCATCTCTATGAATTATCCATGTAATATTTTCATCTATTAAATCGCCAAAAAGAATCCTTAAAGTACGATCTTTACACCATTTACCAATTGGTTAGTCTAATTTTTAATTTAATATTTATATTTAGAACATAGCATTCACTTGATTAATTTCTCTTCCGTGAATGTGGATCAATAGATAGCATATAAAAGATGATTTACATGGTGTTAATATGGCGTCTTTGTAAGTAAAACAATAAAATCACTAAATGTCTCAGAAATACATAATAATTTGACGAAAAATGAGTTAGTAATGTAACAATTTGTGATTATTAAAGTTGCTTTTCCAAATTTTTTAACACACAGACCAAATATTTACATGCCACAAATTACAGAGTACAAAGTGTAATTAATTATTCTTAAAATGATACTTTCAGAGAGGTAAATTAGAAGTAAGTTCCTAAAAAACAAATTAAAATTCAAGAAAGAAAATAAAACAGAAAAACAGAAAGGATCAAAAAGAAAAAAGAAAAAAGAAAGTTGGTGGGAGTGGTTGTGGGACCAGTGGTACGAATTAAGACGGTAAGACCAAACAAAACAAAGAAAAAACGTTACTTCACCTCCCCCTTCCCTCTGACTCCGAGTTGATAAAAATCTCATCGCCTTTTCAATCTCTCTCTCTCATCCCAGTTTCTCTCTCTAAAATCCCAAACATGGCTCTGCAACTGTGGGAAACACTGAAAGAGGCGATCGTGGCCTACACAGGCCTCTCTCCGGCCACCTTCTTCACTGTGTTAGCTCTGCTCGTGGCCGTCTACCACGTGGCCTCGGGGCTGTTTGGTTCATCTGACGACCACCATCAGCGGGCCAGAAACTTGGAGGAGATGCAGCCTCTGCCGCCTCCCGTCCAGCTCGGCGAGATCACCGAAGACGAATTGAAGCAGTACGACGGCTCCGATCCCAAGAAGCCTCTGCTCATGGCTATCAAGAGTCAGATCTATGACGTGTCACAGAGCAGGTACCATTTGGGTTTTCTGTCTTTTTATATATTTGTTAATTTTAATTTTGGGTTTTAGTTTCTGGGTTCTGGGTATTTGATATTTATGCTTAAAAGGTTATATCTTTGCATGTATTTTTTGTGGTCAACGGGTGTTTTAGCTTCAAAGTGTATGAATTTGTGCTAATTTAGCTCCTGGATTGTTAATTATATGTGTTTTTATCTCATCAGCTACTGATTATCTGGTAATTTTAGCTTCTGGGTTTCTGAAATTTATGGATGCTTTTGTGGTTTCTGCTATTTTCTGTGCATTTCTCAGGCGTGATTTTCGATGCTTTTTGAATTTGTAATCTATGGACATTTGGTTCGGTTAAAAGTTAAAGCTTTAGGCATCTGGAATTTTGTGTTTGTAATTATATAATTCCAGCTTTTAAGATCATGGAATTTCTGTAGAATTAGACCAACAAATCGTATAATTTAGGAGTTGAAAATTCTGTGGCCTGGTAGCTACTATCCATGTGATGTTCTTCTGTTGGAGTTCGAATTTAAGATATCAGTCATCTTCATATGCTAGCAGCTGGATGCTGCATGCTTATGTTGAATCTTATGATCTTATCGTAGTATTAACAATGTGATTTTCATTACTTACAATGGGTTTGATTGAAAGTAATATTGTCCAAGCTCATCGTTTAGTGTTGGCATAAGGGATGAAGGGTTCTGTCCACTCAAATTAGAAGTGTTTGGAATTGTTTCTTATCCAAAAATTTTACATTTTCCGACTCTTTTTGTACATGCTTTCATTTGGCTATGCATTAGCCTATCCTTTGAAACTGGTTTTTGTACTGTTGTA